>LR812537.1:47694763-47751043 GCA_903798195.1 Danio kyathit | reverse complement strand
TTTAAATGAACATTGTAGATTGTGTATTACAGCATACAGACACATGCATCCACACAACATTTCTGTTTTAATCACTCTATATCCACTCAAATTAATGTGATAATTAACATACAAATAATGTCTGAACAGTTTTCACAGAAATCGTTCTTCTCATATTAACAAGGCCCAAGAGTCTGGTCAAATATATGCACTTTTATTATGTTGCTATTTACAGAAAAGCAATTTATTTCATGCGTCTTATAATCACAGATCTGCTTAACCACAACATCGCGGTGGGTGTTAATCATATAACATGATTTGCTATTTCTAACAAACTTCAAACAGACCTGCATATGTACAGCCCACTCTGATTTTCACACAAGGTATATGTGTGTGTGTCTGACTGTGTGTGTGTGTAGGTTGGTGTTCAGTCTCTGAAAGGAAGTGGTGCATCCTCACATGATGATGTTTCATTTGCTCAGGTTCAGGTGCCGTGTGCCTCTCCCCCGGGTGCTGCCAGCTTCTGCGGGGCTTTTAAGATCCCACACCATAATTAAGACTGTATCCAGTGAATCAGTCGGCCCAGCGCTCTACAGCTGACACACACACACTCGCATCCAAACAGCATCAGAACAAACGTACAGACATCACTTAGCATAAGTGCTACTCAGTTGGAGCCCAGCACTCCAGCTTACTCTAAACTGGTTTTCCATTTGTAGAATTGAGTATGTTTTAAATACGAAACCACTGAAAGGTTGTTTGCCAATTGTCTGGCTCTGAGCAGCGTTTATGATTCACTGCTTAAATTATGAAGGGCATACAAGGACAAGCTTTGTTTTAGAGAGTGCTGACAACTGGCTCTCCTGTTGTCAGATCCATCCAGTCATTACTGATTTGGAGGAGATCACTTGTTTGTTTCACACCTACGATGTAATCTGTTCATTTTTGTAATTTTTCTTTATTTAATTTGTTTAGATCATTTAGAAGCTCTCATCTTGTATAAATAGGTCTGTGTGTGTATGTCATGCATGAGGAAAGACTGAACTGTTTTTGTATTAGATTAACCCTCGTGTCGTGTTCACATCCCACCCCTTGCTTTAGTGTTCCCGGCCACAATTGACCGCTTTGTTTTAACTGCTCTTATATTAGCACAAAAAAAACATTTTTTACCACCAAATTTTTATTTAACATTCTTTAGCTGTGAACAATGTCTCAAAGTAGTGTTGAACAAGAACAAGAATTTATAGAATTACACCTAAAATAATTGCAGTGAAAATACAAATAGCCACTGAAAACAAATTATAAAATGAACAACAGATGACAGAGATCACAATACTTTGTTTTGTTTCCAATAGACAGCTCACTAAAATAACTATCATTGGGTCTGACCAAAGAAATTGAAATTTTAATCCATCTGAATGATTTGTCAACCAGCAAAGCACAAACAAAAGGGTATACTTTTCTGCGTACTAAGTGCTTGAATTTTCATTCAGCCCTTTAATTGGACTATATTAGTGTACTAATATAGGGAATAGTGACTGAGGGTATAGACAGTGAGCATGGACACTGAACTAGAACAAGTTATACTTTGGTAATATTTGAGTGGGATAGTCTAATCCAATAAAATAATTGATGCTAAGCTAAAAGTGCTCCTGCTACACCCAGAGAACAAAGAAAGAAAGAAAGAAAGAAAGAAAGAAAGAAAGAAAGAAAGAAAGAAAGAAAGAGAGAAAGAAAGAAAGAAAGAAAGAAAGGAACACACAGATGGGTTCCCATAACGGACACCTGTCTACTGTAGTCTGTGTGAAGCGATATCTCACGACAGTTCATAACTTATTGATTTAGTGGCTAATCCATATGATTTTGTACGATCTCATTCATACAATTTAGTAAGATTTGCTTATGCCCCAATGATGGTTGGGTTTAGGGGTTGACTGAACTTGTACGAATTAGCCCCTAAACTGACAAAACGTAAAAATAGTTATGTTTCCTTGTGAGATCATGCTGGAGGATTGGCACATAAGCGCGGAAAAGAGTTGTGTACCTGCAAAAGACATTGTTCAGTCTGAAATTTGTGAGTGAGTGAGTTGGGGTGGAGTACAGTATATGGGGATGTTTTCTGTCTAATGGATGAATATAGTCTGTAGAGGTGTGAACCTACAGTGGTCTCACGGTTTGGTTACGATTATCATTCCATCGATTCGGTTCAATTCGATATCTCGGTGCATCACAGTGCATTGACGATTCTTTCCAAACACAGTTTTATATTTTCTTCACAGCACAACAATTCTTGTATTAAAATGTATAAATATATTTATATACTATTTGTAAAACTATTTTGTTCTTTAATACAAACAGTCAGATATATAAACTGTAACTTTAAACAACACAAGCATTTATAGCAAATAAACAAATATAAATATCCCGCTCGCTTTCTGAGCCTTGTCTACCAAGTTCTTTCTTACACCCCTTTGATTGGTCACGCGCTCAACAGAAAGGGCTGCGATTGGCTCTTACACGCTGGCGCTCTTCACAGATGAGTGACACTGGTAAAAGGCAGCGGCGGCGATCACAGCTGATCCATGATAGACGCGGTAGAGAAAACTCTGCAGACACGCACTCGTGTCTGTATCCAGAAGTATCGCTGTAACAGCCGAGAGGAGAGGAAAAGTCATGCCAGCAGCTCAAATGGACCACAGTGAGAGAGAGAGAGCGAAATGGAGATTTCTTTCATTCTCTTAATCGTCGTGAAATAGGGGCTTCTGCTCTAAGTGACAGTGAAAGTCCATCAAACTCACACCCAGTGAAATTGTGCACAGTTTCTGAGTTTTTAAGTAGTTGGAGCATTGTAAATACTTGTGATCGCCTCCCCCGCCATAGTAAGCTATGGCGACATAGCGCATATGAGATAAATGAGGTCAGTACATAATAACCGGTTATGATTATTACTGAACCGATTCCGAATTGTCCGCGTCTGCATCACGGTGCACCGAAGAAACAATTAATTTTGACACCCCTAATAGTCTGGATACCCATTCATTTCCTATGGCGGTCACTTTTGACTGGGAATACCACAGGTCTAACTAGGTTGATTAAAACACTCAAAATTCAATGAAAAAGGTGATCATCACTTTTATATGTTCAAGTGCACAGTGTGGAGGATATCATAAGGCCTTGAGGCTATCAGATGTAAAACACAATTTTTATCAGAGTTTTAAGTTGTAAATTGTCAGATTTGACCCAAACACGACAGGAAAGTTAATGGAAAATAGCAAGTTTATCACTTTGTATTAAACTCTTGTTTCTTAACATTATAATACATTAGGTTAGATTAACAATGAGCAATGCTTTTTTTCTGGAATTGCAGTACAATTAGATAAAGTGAGCAATACAGTCTTTGCTAAAGTAACATTATTATTATTATTATTATTATTATTATTATTATTATTATTATTATTATTATTATTATTATTACTCCTCCAAAACAGTCCAAAGTGGCTCAATAATATTTAGATCGGGTGACTGTGCAGGCCATGGCAGATGCTAAACTTCACTTTCATGTTCATCAAACCACTCTGTCACCAGTCTTGCTGTTTGTATTGGTGCATTATCATCCTAATACATGGCACTGTCTTCAGGTTGCAATGTTTGGATGTACATTGGATGCACATGGTCCTCCAGAATGGTTCAGTAGTCCTTATCAGTGACACACCCATTTAGCAAAAATATTGGTGATAGGTGATGCCATGAAATTGTAGCCCAAACCATCACTAATCCACCCCCATGCTTCACATTGGGCATGCAACAGTCTGTGTCGTATGCTTCTTTGGGGCTTCTCCACACCGTAACTCTCCTGGATGTGGGAAATACAGTGTATGTTGATTCACCAGAGAACAATACATGTTTCACATTGTCCATAGCCCAAGATTTTTGCTGCTGGCACCATTGAAACAGAGGTTTGTCATTGGCATGAGTGACCAAAGGTTTGGCTATAGTAACTTGACCTGTATATTGACTATGTGGAGCTCACGATGAACAGTTTTAGTGGAAACAGGAGAGTTTTTTTTTTGGATACAATCTGCGTTAGGACCTGGACATCCCTTTCAGACAGCTTCCTCTTTCATTTACAGTTACTCCACAGGATTTGTTTGTCCTTCTTGGTGGTATGCTGTTATTACCTTGAATACCAAGGCTCTTGGTACATCACAAAGACTTACTGTCTTGGTCACAGACGCACCAGCGAGACCCGCCACGATAACCCATGTTTAAGTATTTTAAGTTCAAAAAGCCTCATAGAGATTCATAGTTTCATAGCAGGAATGGTTTAAAGTCTTGTGGGACGCAGACAGATACACTTGATGTGATCTGCTGCTGTGTGTTGTTCTCATAAAGAGTCTTACTATTCAACACATGAGGGTGCTGCCATCTGCTCGTCAACATGTCAGATACTCTTGAGGCCATGAAACAGATTTGGAGCTTTAAATATTTGACACACGCTTCATTTCACGAGTGACTTAACTCTCATGACATTGACTGAACAGTCACACGCAACGCCACACTTGCAAACCTCTGCGTCACGCTGGGCCCTGAAATATCTGCACAGTTACAAACTCGGTACCACAAACACATCCACCAGCTGCGTGGAGCAAATCAGTGGGGTGTCTAAGTGTCATTTAAACAAACCTGATGTTTAAAAAAAATTGTATATATCACATTCATGAAGCATAACAACCCCTCAACAACTTTGTAAGGCCTCTGATAAAATTGGACATATATTGCATAACCTATTTTCATGCAGAGATTTGATTGAAAGTGTAATCATTACTTCTGACATTTAGCTCTGTAACACTTTACTTGAAGGGGGTGTTCTTGAGACTGTCATGAAACCTTTATAATCACAACACGATATGACTATGAAGGCGATTTTTATGCATGCTTATGGCAACTGCTATTGAGTGCCATTTGCTCTGTGATGTCATTTTAAATTTTAAATGCAAAGGCAATTTGTTTGAGATCCAAATACATACTAACCTATCCGGGACTTTGTCTTGTAACTTGACATTACCAACACAACATAACTTGTCATAAATCTGTCATAAACAGGATTTTTTATATTTTGTCTTGACCTCGACTATTATAAAGTGGTACATATTAAATTTGTCATTAATATGTAATTAAATCTCAATAAATATTAATGACACTGTTATAAAAACAGGGCTCAAAATTAACTTTTTTACTTGGTAGCACAGGTGCTCCAAACTTCAAATATTTAGGAGCACAAGAAAGAATTTAGGAGCACCCACAAAAAATGAATGAGCACCACTGCAAATTGTATATTAAGGGATTTATTGTATTTGAAAACAACATGAATTGGGACTAACAAAAACCAGAAACGACTATTTAACTAATGCTGTGATGACTTATTGATATCTGTGCAATAATTCCAAAATGAATGTCTAATAACTAAAAAATATTATTGATGACGATGATGACAATAATACTTACAATGAATTACATTTCTCATTATCGTGCTGCTTGAATGTGAGTTATCTGCTCTAAAAAGTCCTACTGTTACTTTAATAAAAAACATCAAACAAAAAGCATTGCAGTAAGAAATATTTATTTTGCATTATTGTTTTTATATGCATGTCAATTTAATAAACAAATAATATTTCTGCTACAAAACAAACGAAAGATTATAATAAATCATTCAATTCAATGCTGAATGCTGCAAAGCAGTCATTAGTAACTAAATAGAAAAATAATATACATCAAGAAAGAACGGACAAAAGAAAGGAAGAAAAGTCTCACTTCTATATCACTCTTTAAAAGTTTTGGTTTCGGTTTGTGTCATTGTAAATGCTCAATCTCGTTATGAGCTGATTTACAGTTTTCTGTGTTTGTGGAAACAAAGCAGGTGAGTCAGCCGGTCTAATATTGAGGATTCTCTTTGTTATGAGCTTTGTTATGAGCTTTTTTGGCGATGATGTATAGAGTGTTAGATTTTACAATTAGCGGACATTTGCGCTAAACACGCAGTGAATGCAACGCATCGAGATTCGGGCACCTTCTCCGAAAACACTCGATTAATCTCGGCTGGCGGATCAATATTCACCACATTATCGCTGTCGTTGGCGACATTATTTGTAACTTTAGGTGGGGTTTGCAAACCTGTGTACTTTTCACTCTTTAGCTATTTGCATTTCCCACAGTCACAAAAGCTCCCAGTCATCTGACAGCGGAAAGCCTTGAGTGATTGACAGCTAATATGAATGAATATAGAGGCAAGGAAGACCGATTCAGCACGTTTTTAGAAAAAATCAAAACAGGTCGCACCACAACCATTATATGCAGTCACAAAAATACTCTTAAATACATTCTGAGGTTGCATAGATTAAATTTCGGGCGCATATGCGACACTGTGGGTTGAGTTTAGGGCAGTGGGTGGGTGCTGGTCAATCTGTGCTTTTTAAAACACTATCGGTTGGGTTTAGGGAAGGGTGTGGGTGGGGTTTTCGGTCGGTCAGTCAGTCAGTTGACAGCCGCCTCTGGTGGATTTATGTGAGAAGAACAGGCTCAAATGGCACTTGCGAGAGGAATTTGAGATCTCAAAAGCATATACAGCAGACTCTGGTAGATTTGTGAAAACAAAAACTGCAAAAAAGCTCCTGGGACGTAATTAATTCAATTCAATTCATCTTTATTTGTATAGCGCTTATACAAAGTAGATTGTGTCAAAGCAGCTTCACATGGAAGATTATAGTGAATTGAAACAGAGTCAGTTCAGTTTTCAAAGATTAAATTCAGTTCAGTTTAGCTCAGTTCAGTGTGGGTTAATAATCACTACTGAGAGTCCAAACACTGAATAGCAAATCCATCGATGCACAGCTCTACAGATCCCGAACCTTGTAAGCCAGTGGCGACAGCAGCGAGGAAAAAACTTCACCAATTGGCGAAAGCAAAGATTTAAAAAACCTTGAGAGAAACCTGGCTCAGTTGGGCACAACTATTTCCATCAATCAACATTATTTCGAATCAACATGTGGAGATAATGACACTATTATGCTGAGTTCACACCAAATGGGCAATTAAGTATATTTCCCACGTAAATTGCATACAAGTCAATGTAAACATGAGAACAGAGGCGGATTACTATCCCACAGTCAAACAATGCAGAATATGTGATACAATTGCCGCGAACATATGGTATTTGCCTCATTTGCGTTCTCCGCATTTTGTGTCAACCCAGCTGTGTTGGCCAATCAGAAAGGAGAAAACATGTCAGCATGCATGCTGACATCATGAGGCGAAAACTCCAGTTGTAGTGTCCATACAATCACACTGTACCCGGAGTTTCAGAAAATCTTCACCCTGGCCGGAGTTTTGAGAATGTTTCAGTTTCAGTCACCTGATACTTTGTTTTTTGTGTGGACAAACAGTGGTAAAAAAAAAAAAGAGTGGTTTTGAAAATAATACATTTGTGTGGACGGGGCCTTAATTTGTGTTCCAATGATGAACGAAAGTCCCAGGTAATTGGAAGGACAAGAACCAAAGCAAGGAAAACTCTGGTTATAAAAATACCTGTGTAGGTGTGGAGATGGCCTAAGATATTTTAGATGGCATCAGAGAGCTTTCTCATCCTCCATAGATACCAATGGTCTGGAGATGTTTAAAGTCTAGAAAAGGAACCAAAAACATTGTCAAAACCTTCCATGTGACTTCAGTGGATCAATTACAATCGCGTGAAGCTCCAAGTATACTTCTGTGTGCCAAAATATTATATAGTTGTGTCATCAACATTTTTCTGTCAATACCACAATATAATAATAATAATAGAAATAGTAATAATAACAACAACAATAAAAATATATAATAATAATAATAATAATAATAATAATAATAATAATAATAGCAATAATAATAATAATAATATTTATAATAATTATTATTATTATAGTAAATAATAATAATAATAATAATAATAATAATAGAAATAGTAATAATAACAACAACAACAATAAAAATAAATAATAATAATAATAATAATAGCAATAGTAATAATAATAGCAATAGTAATAATAATAATAGCAATAATAATAATTATAATAATAATAATCATTATTATTATTATTATTATTATTATTATTATTATTATTATTATTATTATTATAGTAAATAATAATAACAATAATAATAATAATAATAGTAGAAATAGTAATAATAATAACAACAACAACAACAATAATAACAATAATAATAATAATAATAATAATAAAATTAATAATAATAATATCAATATTATTAACAATAACAATAATAATAATAACAACAACAACAACAACAACAACAACAACAATAATAATAATAATAATAATAATAATAATAATAGTGTTTTAACAGTGTCATTGATATTTAATGACATTTAATTACATTTTAATTACAGATTTATTATGTACCACTTTATAGTAGTTAAAACTATTAATGATTCTGTTTATGACATATTTATAATAAATTATGTTGGTAATGTCAAGATGTCATGACAAAGACACGGACAGGTTATGATGTATTTGGATCTAAGGATAACAGGACTTTAAATTTTGGGTGAACAAACCTTTTAATTAAGCGGAATAACCGTTGATGGAAATGTGTTTTGCATTTAATACCATTATATTAAAATAGTCACCATTAGACACCATTTATGAGAATAATAACATGTTTGAAATATGAGTTAGAATCGTGGTTTTTGCTTATCTTAAAAAAACAAGCAATTTTTACAAAAATGTAAGTCTAAATCCTTGCATCCCTACTTATATGGAGTGAAAATTGAGGCCACCCATTCCTCTCGCACAAACTTTAATAATGCAATGGAAGCTGAGACTCAATCAATGTAACATCTCCTGCTCGGCCTCATGAGAGCTGCAGACACGGCCGAGGGAGATGAACTCGACCTCCGTTGCTCACCGGCTTCAGGATGAGCCTCCAAATCATTTCATTTAGGGCTGGAAACGGAGACGCCCCCGTCCACACTGCACTCTCCCTTTCACTGAAGTCAACCTGTTGCTAAGTAACACTCATATTCATGAAGCCGTGTGCGTGTCCGCCCATGTTTGATGAATCTGTCAGGAACATGAATCTACACTCGCTTTTGCAGAGGGGTTATGAAGAGATAACCCCTGAGAGAGTGCATGAATATTAATAAATGCTGATTGTGTGTTCATTAAATTAAAGGCAAAAATAGCACTGTGTGGCAGAGAAACACAAAAAAAGACAAGGAAAACAACTGAAATTTGGGAAATAATTAAGAATTGTGGAACATTCATTTTTTGCAGAATAATCTCTGCCATTTTTGGGGATTTTAACTTGAGTATTCAGAGTTTTAAAGAGGTGGATTAAGTGTCGCGAGCGTGTCATTGTAAGTAACTTTCGCAGAACGTAGAGAACTTTTTAGTGAAAAACAAATTAGGAATTGATCCTTTTTATGTGAACATAATGTCTTTGGTTTGAAGACTTGCAGTTGAATAGAGAACACTTACTGGGTAAAAATTCAACCTAACTTAACTTTAATTACTTTAAAAGTTTAATATAAAAGTTACGTAAAACAAATCACCACAATTTAATTTAATCACCAATAATTGTTTAACTAAAAATGTGATTTAAAGGGCACCTATGATGATAATCATTTTTGTAAGCTGTTTGGACTGTGTGCAGGTATAGTGTGTCCACATTATATTGGAGTGATATAAAGACAACAAGTCTCTTTTTTAAACTCCCTTACGTTAAAATAGGATTCAAATTCCTCCCATTTTGAGGCCCACCGCAACGTGACGTAGGAGTGCAGTTTCCCCGCCCACCGATTTGATTGACAGCCGCGTATTAACATGTCTCTGTAGTAACGATTTGGTTTGAAGACTTGCTGTAGAATTGAGAATGTTTACTGTTCAAAAGTTCAACCTAACCTAACTTCAATTACTTTAAACGTTTATTATAAAGGTTACGTAAAATAAATCACCACAATTTGATTCAATCACCAAGAATTGTTTAACTAAAAATGTGATTTAAAGAGCACCTATGATGATAATCATCTTTCGTAAGCTGTTTGGACAGAACTGTGTGCAGGTATAGTGTGCCCATAGTCATATTGGCGTGATATAAAGACAATAAGTCTCTTAAATTTCCTGACGTTAAAATAGGATTCAAATCCCTCCCATTTTGAGGCCCACCGCAACGTGACGTAGGAGTGCAGTTTCCCCGCCCACCGATTTGATTGACAGCCGCGTATTAACATGTCCCTGTAGTAACGCTTTGGTTTGAAGACTTGCTTTAGAATTGAGATTGTTTACTGTTCAAAAATTCAACCTAACTTAACTTTAATTACTTTAAAAGTTTAATATAAAAGTTACGTAAAATAAATCACCACAATTTAATTTAATCACCAATAATTGTTTAACTAAAAATGTGATTTAAAGAGCACCTATGATGATAATCATCTTTCGTAAGCTGTTTGGACAGAACTGTGTGCAGGTATAGTGTGTCCATAGTCATATTGGAGTGATATAAAGACAATAAGTCTCTTAAATTTCCTGACGTTAAAATAGGATTCAAATCCCTCCCATTTTGAGGCCCACTGCAATGTGACGTAGGAGTGCAGTTTCCCCGCCCACTGATTTGATTGACAGACGCGTATTAACATGTCTCTGTAGTAACGCTTTGGTTTGAAGACTTGCTGTAGAATTGAGAATGTTTACTGTTCAAAAATTCAACCTAACTTAACTTTAATTACTTTAAAAGTTTAATATAAAGGTTACGTAAAATAAATCACCACAATTTAATTTAATCACCAAGAATTGTTTAACTAAAAATGTGATTTAAGGGCACCTATGATGATAATCATCTTTTGTAAGCTGTTTGGACAGAACTGTGTGCAGGTATAGTGTGCCCATAGTCATATTTTAGTGATATAAAGACAATAAGTCTCTTAAATTTCCTGACGTTAAAATAGGATTCAAATCCCTCCCATTTTGAGACCCACCGCAACGTGACGTAGGAGTGCAGTTTCCTCGCCACCGAATTGATTGACAGATGCGTATTAACGTGTCTCCATAATAACACGTACAATCATATCAACAAGAGAGGACGTGCGCAAGGCAACCAGGGTTAAAAGATCTGTTCAGCTCGCTGTGATCATCAATCATCATCAAATGTGATTAAGAATGAGTTTTACAAGTTAAAACGTTTTTAAAACAGTGCATGTTTGTAATGAATTACAGCGTTTTTACTGTCTCTACTTCATCACCACAGCTGCATGTCAGCACAATTATAAAAGAAGACGCTTCAATCCCGGTTTTTGGACATTAAATCAGGTTTATTTTGTAAATAAACATAACGGATATCCATACAGCAGTGGATATTAACGTGTATCCTGTCACATTTGCCGTGCAAAAACAGTGCAAAGTTAAACGCACTGTTGTGTGTGCGTGAACTTTGTAATGACATTGTATGTGAATCATCATTGCAGAAAGGCATGAATTAACTCCACAACAAATGCATCAAATAATCATTAATAAAGTTCTTACTGTAGTATTTCTCACAAACATTACATGAGATCTGCTTATTTCATGTCTGACGCTGTGCTGTTTATCTGACGCAGTTGGAGATTGAGACACACTCTGACAGGCAACTGAGGGTAAGGAGAACTAGCATTAAAGACACAGGTGAAAAAAAACAGTTATAGTGTGCTCAGAGCTGAAAATTCTGATGGGTGTTTTGAGTTGAAACTTTACAGAAACATTCTGAAGACACAAAAGACTTATATTAAATCTTGAAAAAGGGGTCAAATAGGTGCCCTTTAAAGAGAAGTGTCATGAGCGTGTCATTGTAAGTAACTTTCTCAGAACGGAGAGAACTTTTTAGTGGAAAAACATTTTAGAAATTGATTTTTATGTGAACATAATGTCTTAAGCTTAACTTGTAATTGAATAGAGAACACTTACTGTGCAAAAATACATACTAATTTAACTTTAATTGCTTTCAAAGTTTAATATAAAAGTTACGTAAAATACATCACCAAAATCTAATTGAATCATCAAAGACATATTTAACTAAAATTGTGATTTCAAGAAAACGGTTTTATTCATAATCTGAGCTAAATGCAGTGGAATGAATGAACTTTTTTGTTCGGTATAATTCAGAATGTAACTATACAGTATGTGAACAGATATCAAACATAATTACTGTTTCGAATACATTTGTACCCAGTCTTGGTCTCAGACTAAGTATATATATATATATATATATATATATATATATATATATATATATATATATATATATATATATATATAGGGCATGGGCCGGTATAAGATTCTGACGGTATTGTAACCTTGGATAAAAATATTGCGGTTTCACGGTATTGTGATTACTGCTCTAAAACATATTCTTTTTAAATGTCTGGGTAAAAAAACAAAAACTTTTTTCCCTTTTAAACACAGTATATTTTATTTTGAGAAACATTTATAATATTTTGGCTCGGTAAACATGTCAGGCTAAACGAATTATTGATTTCTGTTGTCTTTATTTGTTTCAAAAACAGATTTTTTTACAATTTGAAATGGCATCTTTTCTGCTGGAGATACTGATTGATACAGATTGTCCTAAAAAACAAACAAACTAAAACAGTAAATAAAAAATCTTACACATACCTTAGAAACGGTATTGCAGTAAATTTTGCCGATTTTAAACCTTGACTTTTCCAAACCGCGGTATACCTTGAAAACGGTTATCGTCCCATGCCTAATATATATAAATTAATTTATATAATTTATATATATATTTATTTATTATTATTATTTTTTATAGACTAATGAAGACAATGATTTCTTTTAATTATTTAGCCTGACATGTTTACTGTTCCAAAATATTAAAATGTTTACTAAATGAAATATATAATATAAGAACATTATAATATAATATATAAAATATTAACAGTTGAAGTCAGATTTATTAGCCCCCCTTTTATTTTATAATTTTTTTTTAATATATTTCCCAAATAATGTTTAAAAGAGCAAGACATTTTCACAGTATGTCTAATAATATATATTTTCTTCTGGAGAAAGTCTTATTTGTTTTATTTCGGCTAGAATAAAAGCAGTTTTTTATTTTTTAAAAGCCATTTTAAGGACAAAATTATTAGCCCCTTTAAGCTATATTTTTTTTTCGTCAGTCTACAGAACAAACCATCATTATACAATAACTTGCCTAATTACCATAACCTGACTAGTTAACCTAATTAACCTAGTTAAGCCTTTAAATGTCACTTCAAGCTGTGTAGAAAAAAATCTAGTAAAATGGTATTTACTGTCATCATGGCAAAGATAAAACAAATCAGTTATTAGTTTAGAAATGTGTTAGAAAAAAATCTTCTGTCCGTTAAACAGAAATTGTGGAAATAAATGAACAGGGGTGTGAATAATTCTGACTTCAACTGTATATATGTATAAGAACATTTTAAAAGAACTTCATTTTGAACAGTAATCGCAATATCATGAAACCGTGATATTTTTATCTAAGTTTACCATACCGTCAGAATCTTATATCTGCCCATGCCTACTCATAGTTCATTTCAAGGTCAGACAAGACTACAACTGCATGAATGTCATTTAAAACATTTTTAAACATCAATATTTTAACCAGCGCTGTATTCACTATATTGTTATAGCTATAGTCAACATGATGAGATTTCATTTTTAGTCCCTATTTTTAGACATTTTAGCCAAAATCAAAAACTCATTAATTGAAGTTTTTGGATAATTTGAAAAATTTGGATCAAACCAAGTTTTGTATTGTGCTTTTATATAGGTTTAACATAATTAGAATTCCTACTAATAGTATATTTTAGGATTAAATCAGTTCAGCAAACATAAAAAATATTAATATCAAATAATTCAATTAAAGCTAATTTGTATATTTCTATTTAAACTGTATTTGATAAAATTGCATTGGACTAACTTAGTTGCATTTCGTTACATACATTTTTTGAGTTGGCGCTAAACATATTTACAATATTAAATGGAAATCCTGCCCTCAAAAAAATTGAGTTAGTCCAATGAGTTTGTTTTCTATTTTTTGTGTCTATTCCTTTATTTTCTAAGCTATTTAAATTTCTTTTACATCACTATGAGAGACAAAATAAGAAAATGGTTTGCATATAAAAAAAAGGGAATGGATCCGTCTTCAGCAGGGGTGTATGTTTGGAGGTGAAGCGGGTCAGCTGTGTGTCATTCCCAAACCACTGAAGAAGAACTAATGAGTGTGTAATAGCTTTCCATCAGCAAAGCCAAACACACACACTTACTTAAGAGACCCAGGAGAGCATCCGTGTCAGACTCTAATGTCTTCCTACAGAACTAAATACATCTGAGTTTTAAAAATGGCTTCAATCACATCTTCTACAAATCGTTTAAAGGAACACAACACTTTAAATAAATAAATAAATACATAAATAAATTAATAAATTATTAGTAAATTAATAAATATTAAAACTCCCCTACAGTTAATCATTTGATTCCATTGATTCCAATACATTCTGGACCTCCAGGTCTGTGAGGAGCACTTTTAGCTTAGCTTAGCATAAATCATTAAATCGTAATAGACCATTAGCATCTTGCTCAAAAAAAAAACAAAATTTAAATAATTTTACTATTTAACGCCTCTTTCTGTAGTAAGATTGTGTAAAAAGGTTGACAACAAAGGCCAATGTGGCTAGGAACTATACTCTCATTCTAACATAACAATCAAGGAACTTTGCTGCAATACCATGGCTTCAGTAGGGACAATGATATTACGCAGCACCTGACAATAATCCCCCAGTTAAGTAACTGTATACCAGTGTTACATAGCATCACTGCACCTCTTATACCCATTTTAATTAGTGAGATGCTAATGGTCTAATCCGATTCAATGATCTACGCTAAGCTAAGCTAAAAGTTCTCCCTCCAGACTCAGAGATCAGCTAAATGGATTCAAAAATGGTAAAACTCCCCTGTTTAACTCTAGGGAAGTTATAAAATTTGCATATTTTCCAAAAAAGATCCTTTAAAATAATGTCTTAATCAAAAGGTCGCTCCATGTTAAGAGAAGTTCTCTGCAGAAGTGACTGTGCTTGAAAGGCTTTATGAGTCTTAATAGTGCGCGAGTCGAGAGAGTGATCGGTGATGCAATATCACATAAGCAAGTGTTTAACTTTTAGTGAGCACTAAGTGTTTTATGAGATCTTGCCCACGGGCTTTTTACCTTTACTGCCCCTAAATGATGCCAGGAGATTGGTGGGTCTAAATGCCATTCAAAGCAGCTCCTATTAGTGCAGAGATTCAGAGAGGATACGCTTAATATATGCTAATGGAAGATTAGCCGGCATCGAGTAGGCCGAGGACCTGCATTTTCTATGTGGGAATGTGCTTTTCATGCCCGTCTCGAGCATTAGATGAGCATTAGAACCTGTTGAAGCTCTTCATGGCGATCCGTCTGCCATCGGGAGGGTTAACACACATATGTCATCCAGCAATGAGGTTGTTGGCAGCTCATTGCGCTCTAAATGATGCGACTCAATCTGTCAAAGCCCAGACGTACAATTCATTAGGTCAAGCAGAAGTGCGCACACGCTTTTTTTTTTTCTTGGACGAGGCTTGGTCGTGCTTCGGTGGTCATGGGATGTACTATACGCACACTTTTGACAGACAAACACCGTCTTCCATCATTCTTCAAGCAGATCACTCTATCCAAAGAGAACACGTCACAAGTGTTTTTTTAAGCAAATTTTGACTTTTTTTGAAGCATTAGAGGGCGTTTAGATGATAGTTTTCTGAATTAACACAATGTATTGCTAAATTATAATTTGGGCTTGCTCTATATTCAGAAGGCTAACCGTTTAATTTTTTTTTCCAAAAATAAATAAAAATAAAACAAAAAAATTAGACTGCATTTGTTACTGACACTCAACCCCGTCACTATTTTTTTTCAAATGCATACATTTTTTAATTAATGACAGATGTTTACTGTAAAATGACTACTGCCTTTATTTTATTTGTTTCTATTTATTATAAGTAAACTCCAAAACAATGCTCTTTACACTGAATTAAATTAACTGCACAATTTCAACTTGTAAACAAATTAAATTGATTAAAATCGAAAAATTAAGTTGGAAATTTGACAAAAAAGTAGCATAAAAACATATGTTTGCATGGCTTATATATATATATATATATATATATATATATATATATATATATATATATATATATATATATATATATATATATATATATATATATATATATATATATATATATATATATAAGCCACAGTGGAATTAACTGCCAACTTATCCAACTTATTATGTGGGGAAAATTGGAGCACCCGGAGAAAACCCACGTGATCACGAGGAGAACATGCAAACTCCACACAGAAATGGCAACTGACCCAGCCGGGGCTCGAACCAGCGACCTTTTTCCTGTGAGGCGATCATGCTACCCACTGCGCCACCGTGACACCTCATATATGTGTATACAGTATATATATTAGGGCTGAACAATATATCGTTTGAGCATCGATATTACAATGTGTGTATTCGCAATATTCACATCGCAGGATTAGTTTATTTATTAAAGTTTAAAAGATAAAGATATAATTAAACATTATTATTTCTTTTATTATCTATGCTATATTTACCTTGTTACTTTACATTTGATTGTTCAATTTCTTTACTTTAATACTATTTGGCTCCCAAGAAAAAACGGTTCATTTATTTAACATTTATTTTTGCTCTGTTGTGTTTGTATGCTTTTAAATGTATTATATTACATGCAGATGTACAGCATAGAAGACTTCATCATCCCAGTTGATTGAAATGAATGAAACTTTCCAAATAGAGCTATTCAAATCATATGGTGAAATCAAAATCTGTATTATATTATATATATATATATATATATATATATATATATATATATATATATATATATATATATATATATATATATATATATATATATATATATATATATATATATATATTAGGGATGTTAACGATTACTCGATCATCGATTAATTGTCGATAAGCCTTTAATCGATAGAGCTTATCGATGACCGATTAAGCATGGACATTTAAAGGATAAGATATGCTTTGCACTGCGAGACACTTATTCACGACTTTACACATTACATAATCAAGTGTGTACAGTTTACATGACCAAGGAGTGACTCTCTTGACACTGCTTATTGGGCGATGCATAAAACCCGCGGGGATTTCGGTTATATTTACAGGTGCTGCCAATAATCTGCGGGTCAGGTAATGAAAAAATAGGTCTTATGATATTTAAGTATGGGTGGGTCACGCATGGATGAGATCATTGGTTATGGAAACTTTAACTATTTTCTCTAAAATATTAAGGTATTTTAAGCAATCTTGACAGACTGTAACAAATATGCTTTCATTTTAAAAATCGCTCATCACAGCCAGACATGCGGTGAAAATCACCGTTCTCAGGTTTCTGCTCTCTCATCATCAATCACTCTCAGTCTGGGAACATGTTTAGTGCTGCGAATTTTGTTAAGCCTGTCCTGCTTAACAAAATTACTTGATTTAATGGAGGATATTGTGTATTGAGGATATAGGCAAATATATCGCAGAGAGCTGGGACCCATGACGACTTTAAAGACGATATAGCTTGTTTCGGATGATATATTACATGTTTTAATTACATTATTATATAAAATGAACAGCATTATTATTTTTAATCATCATCATTAATAATAAACGAACTACAAATAATTTAACAGCTTTAGCTGTTTACATCAACATCACTTGGTCGGCACTTTCGGACTTCAGCACCACGCATCTTTAGCTTGAACTGAAATAGAGTTTCCTTCCTAAAGGGAAAAATACAATAATTTTTTAAATTGCAAGGCGATTATAGACATGTATTCGCAATTTCACACACATCAGCATGTGAAAAATTTATTATTTCCATTGCGCTCTTTCTCTCTCTCTCGCAGCAGCCGACGCGCGCTGCACGTGAGGGCACTGCCATACACAGCCCCATCTCATAGCAAATTAATTTGCAACTTTGTTGCATAAAAATAAAAGGCTAAATAACTAAATTTAATTAACAGACAAATTAAATAAAGTTATTTGTAAAAATGAAACTACAGAAAAAAAAATGAAAAGAACTGAACCCATCTCAAATGATCTGTTCTGGAATAACAGGTGCTGCAATCGAATTAATTCGATGGAATGATAAACACAGACATGCGCATATTTCAGTAAATAGCCTATTTATTTAATTAAAAAATATGTTAGGCCTATAATTATTTATATAGGCTATATATATATTTTTTTTTCTATTATATATTTTAATAGTCTATATTAAATTACCATTCGTTTTGGCTTTAACGAATTATTTAATTATAATTGAATTATTAAAGATTATTAATAACTTATCAAAGAACATTTTACTGAGCTCAGCGAAATGTTTTGTATGTAGGCTAATATTAGAGCCAGAGCTGCGGCGCGTCGGCAATAGTCTAAACAAAACTCTGACAAACAATAAACGCATATCCCAAGCGCAACATTGTGTTAGATTTGAGCAAATACAGAGGTAACACTGTTAATGACTACTTATGTGATGATGATCAGACCTGAAGCCGCGGCGCGCTCTACTAAAAAACAAAACATGGATAAACGCACGCATAGAAACACGTGCAGGCGGTGAGTCCTCTGTCCGCCTCCCGTCTGAAAGGACTTTAATGCATGCGTCCTTGTTTCTTCTGTGCGCAGATAAATATAATTTCATTTGCTTGCATCCATTTATATTATATGCATTTTGCAGCAGTCCCGCTGATAACGGCATGGAGCCATCGAACCACCCGAAATCACCATCCAATCCTGTCCCGCGCCACACAGTTTAGCTGTAAGAGCGCGGTGATTTGCATTGGTTTGAATTATTTTCTGAGATAAAACATAATGCAAATGAAGTAGATTATTAAATAAGTTTTTAAAAAGCAGCCGAAAGTTTAGGCCTATTACGTTTAAAAATGGTTAAATAAATTAGCAAATTAGAAACATAACACTGCAGCGCCCATATACCGTGTCGGCGATCTCACAGGGGGACTATATGGCAATCTGAAAATTTCTTATATTGCCCAACACTAGCCATGAGATAGCATTGGTCTGTCATAGCCTAAAGGGTTTGTTCTTCACTGAAGCTTTAACAGAAGCGTGTGCCGCATGTTCACCTCTGACGCATTCAGCCTGTAGCCTAGTTTTTTACATATAATGTTGATTACTTAAAATTTCTTATTTTTTATTCTTATAGTTTATATCTATAAAATAAATGCTTAGATAATTTCGTTGTGACGATTAAACAAGAACCATAATGCATTGCATATTCGGCTCATTCTTCAGTAGCCTATTCGTATGTATTTTACAAACATATGGTTTATAAGGATTAACGATTAATCGATTGATTGATCGTTAATTTAAATGATCATCGATCATGGGATTTTGTAGAAACTGACATCCCTAATATATATATATATATATACACACACAGTTGAAGTCAGAATTATTAGCCCCCCTGTTTATTTTTCCCCCGTTTTCTGTTTAACAGAGAGCAGATTTTTTCAACACATTTCTAAACATAATAGTTTTAATAACTCATCTCTAATAACTGATTTCTTTTATCTTTGCCATGATGACAGTAAATAGTATTTTATTAGATATTTTTCAAGACACTTCTATACAGCTTAAAGTGACATTTAAAGGCTTATCGGGTTAATTAGATTAACTAGGCAGGTTAGGGTAATTAGGCAAGTTATTGTATAATGATAGTTTGTTCTGTAGACTATCGAAAAACAAAATCCCTAAAAAGGCTAATAATTTTGTCCTTATATATATACATATTTTTTTGCAGTCAGAAATTGATTGTAGATTTAATAAACAGTAACCAAAATAAATAGCATGTAGCATTAAATTAAATCTGAAATTCTAAGTAGAATAAACTTATATATGTTTTTTATTTACAACTTGCAAATTTAAAAAAAGTTATTTATTATCATAAATATTAATGTTTAATAATAATACTATCAAATAAATATTTTATCATAAAATATTAAGCAGATTTTTAAATTGACTTTATTTTTAGTTTATTTAGTTATTGTATTATATTATGTTTATTCATTTATTTTGTTATTTATATTTATGTATTTCTCATCTCTCATCTCATTTTCGTCCACTTATCCGTGGCCGGGTCGTAGGGGCAGCAGTCTTAGAAGAGAACTCCAGACTTCCCTCTCACCAGACACTACCTCTGGAGGGATCCCAAGGCGTTCCCTGGCGTTCCCAGGCCAGCTGAGAGACATAGTCCCTCCAGCAAGTCTTCCCTGAGGCCTCCACCTGGTGGGACATGCCTGGAACACCTTTCTAGGTAGACGTCCAGGAGGCATCCGAAACAGATGCCTGAGCCACCTCAGCTGACTTCTCTCGATGTGGAGGAGCAGCGGCTCTACTCTGAGCTACTCCCGGGTGACAGAGCTCCTCACCCTATCTATAAGGGTGCGCCCTGCCACCCTATGAAGGAAACTCATTTCTGTCGTTTGTATCCGAGATCTTGTCCTTTCAGTCACGACCCAAAGCTCATGACCATAGGTGAGAGTAGGAACTTAGATTGACCAGTAAATCGAGAGATTTGCGTTTTGGCTCAGCTCCTTCCTTACCACAAAGGACCGGTACATCGACCGCATTACTGCTGCCGCTGCACCAATCCGCCTGTCAATCTCACTTTCCATCCTTCCCTCACTCGTGAACAAAACCCTAAGTTACTTGAACTCCTCCACCTGGGGTAAGGACTTTCCTCCAACCTGGAGATGGCAAACCACCTTTTTCCGGTGGAACACCATGGCCTCAGACTTTGTTAGTTTATTTTATTTTTAGTTTACTTAGTTATTTTATTCTAATGTTTTTATTAGTTTATTTGTTTTTTATATTTATGTATTTATTTTTTTGACAATTGAGCGCAAGAAATTTTAGAATTTTTGTATTGGAATTATTTCTTAAGGATCACGTGAAACTGAAAACTGGAGGTAATACTTAAAAGTTCTCTTAAATTTAAATATGTATTTCATAAAATAACCATGTTTAATGCGTTTAGCCTACATAAACATTTGTGCAGTCATAAGAAATACACAATTAACAGTGCTTCCTACGTCAGCAGCACATCCCTTACAACTCAATAAATCGTCTGTCATATCAGGACCTTTATTGTGCAATACACATATCAGATGTGGCAATGATTGAATCAAGCGCGTTCTTGTAAAAAGGCTGCTTTGCAGTTAATGATGCTGTGGAGGTTTTAGTTTGGTCTGTATCTGTGATTTGTGTCAGTGGCCTGAAGACACATCCAGGCTTCATAATGAGCGCCGCTTCAAAAACAAGCGAGAAAAGAGCTGCTGGATTTATTGGCCATTCAGCTAATTAAATAGCTGGAGATATATGTGTGAAGAGCAGCCCAGAGAGTGGGAGAAGAGACTTGTGGACTAATATGCTTGTGCGGATAATAAATCTCTGTCGCTTCTCTGTTCTTTACAACAGACACACATGGTGGAGTCTATGAGTAAGAGAGAGAAATGGACAGACAGAGAGTGCTAGTAATTGGATGAACACTTCAATATGATATTGTTTTATGTCAGATTTTGGTTGTTGACCTTTGCGCTCTGTCATTATATCTTTTTTCACACTTTTTTGTTTCATTCTGACAAACATGTACTGTATATAGTACTTAACAGCAGTTCCAACATAAGAACTTTTCTCCCATCACAGAACTGATGTTTAATGTAAGTTTAGGAAAGTTACTCCTCAGTTTAGAATCAGTAAAATAAACAAGAAAAATAGCTGTCTAAGGCTCACCTGCATTTATTTAGGCAAATTTTAAGATCATACGAGCTATATTTTTTGGTTTGTTTAATAAATTAAATTTTTTTAATGTTTTTTTTAATTTGTTTATTTAAATTTTTAACATGATTAAATGTATTTTTTTTTTAATTTGTCAATTTAATTTTTTCCTCTTTTAGATTTTATTTGATTTACCTACAACATTTCAGACAATCTACTAAAGCAATGCAGGTGTTGATAATATAACTTCTGATTATTTTATTACATCACAGAACTAATGTATAGTAGGGCTGTGTATTGGCAAGGGCCTCAAGATACGATACATATGGCCATACATGGGTCACGATACAAAATATCGTGATATATCGCGATACAATAAATATTGTGATATATTGCAATATTTTGTATTAGTATGTGTGTCACATTATATTGACAAGTTGATAAAGTCGGCAGACAAATTAAAATTCCAATTCTAACTTATTTTCCATTCATTCCAATTCATTAAAACTGCACAGTGTGATTGAACAGAGAACTATGTATATTGCAAAGCTTACAAATGGCATTTATTTTTTGTCTAATTCAGTACTTCCTGGTATACCATTTAGGGTTGCGCTATGTTGACAAATTTTGCATCGTACGATGTCTAATGTGAAACATGGCGATGGACCATGGCATCATTGTCATAGGGGGAGGTGAATTAATTATTTATGAATAATTAATAAATTCATAACTAATTAATTATTTGTAGCCTATCATTTAAACTACTTGACCCGCATGGCCTTTGTTTTACTCATAACCAAATCATAAATAAATAAATAAATAAATAAATAAATAAATAAATATAAGTTACACACAAATTACCACCTGTCAATCACTTTTTTTTTTCTGCGGGACTCTGGCATGACTAGGCAGAGTGAACTGTGCCGTTATGATGTCCACACACTTGCTTGGTAAAAAAGGTGCACAAACAACAAGAACCAACCAACAGTATCTGAGGTTTTCACTAAAATTACTGAGTACAAGCGTGAAAGCAAAAGACTGAAGCAGTGTACTGAAGCTGTGACACGTTACCTGAGTAGGGATGGGCATTTCTGACCATTTTTCATTTCGATTAATCCACAGGTTTGACAAACGAGTACTCGATTAATCGGGGGCGGGGCTTAAGCAGGGGGCGGGGCTTGCGTGCGTCATAGCGACAATTAAATAACATTTAATTAAAATATATATATATGTGTGTGTGTGTGTGTGTGTATATATATATATATATATATATATATATATATATATATATATATATATATTATTTATTTAAAGCCCTGTTAAAAATGTTGTTGATAAAACAGGATTCAGAAAACAATTAAATCAACGCTGTTTGGTTATTAAAAATCACCATCAATATTGGTTAACACAGTAAACTTTTAAAGAAGTGTAACAAGTGGTGTATTTAGTCATGGGCAATATGGTCGATGTCCAGGGCGGGCATCTAGGTGGCACGGGGAGACGGTGCGAAAAAAAAACGAGCCCCAGTAAAAGCTTTGAGTTACGATTTACTTTATGCAAGTGTATTAATTTAAAGTAGTAATCCCAGAATAAAGACGTTAGAGGCCATTCACATTTGGCGTATTTTGCATGTGCAGGTTTGTTATTGTCTATGTGCAACCGAAACAACGGTGGTGAAAGCAAACTGACGCATGCATGCGTGCAGAAAACCATTCCCGCGCACCTCACGCGCTGCTCTTTTCCCGGTGTACATGCACGCCGATAAAATACATGCCGTTTATGTACTGTGAAACCGGAGTAACTTTTATGCAGAGGTGTCGGCACGCAGCGAGCTTTGCAAGTCGACAAAACTAAAGTTATAATATGATGATCTTATTTTGACTATATGGCTATGAAGCAGAAAGGAAAGATGATGAATCGGGGAGGTAAGACTTAATAACATTAATTCTCAGCCATGAGTCGGGTCTAAGACAACAGATAATTACATTAAATATATTTTTTGTATTCTAATTGTATTTAATATTCAAGCAAAAGTTTTCTTAATAGATCTTAGCATATCACTCCAGTTGTCTAAATGTTTTCCAGTTACATTTAGGATTGATTTCTGTTATTTATTTAGAATAATAATTGTATAATATTAATAATAAAAATGATTTTATTTATTTCTAAGTACATTTCTAAAAGCAGGTGGTTCGCCCAGGGTGGCATTTAAACTAGAACCGCCACTGATGTGAGGCTACATGACGCATTGTAAATAAAATTAATCATAAAGCCTAAACACAATATGAAAATATTATATTACAAATTGTGTTTATCTACACAAAATGCATGTGAGCTTGAACTACATGCCAACCAGAAAGTGGATGCGGTTCGCACGGTGCTTTAAAACAACGGCAATTGAAGCCGCGCAGAAAAAAGAAACCAAAGTTATTTTACAGTATGTAAAATACTGTACAGTATGTAAAATACTTTGGTATGTGTCTTTATTATTACTATAAATATTTTGGATCCGTTTTTAAAACTTACCTTATTCTATATTGTTGACAACAACAATAAACACACATGATACTCTGCAATTCAGTTATTTTATTCAACTGACATTTTTACCAAAACAATATTTTACTTCAGCAGCATCAACAACAGATGTGGATCAAAAAGGATTTTTTTTAATTGTAAAAGGTTCGCAAAAATAAAGATTAACCAAAACTTAACCAAACGGCTGTTAAGTAGCACATAGTCTAACTAAAATTATAGAATAATTTGGCTGCGTAAACTTAAAATAAAAATAGGCTGAATATTTTTATCACAGCTATAAAACCTAAAGATTAGGTAAAATAACATTTCGGTGGAAGTAAATAAAATAAAGCCGGCCTAATTTAACTATGCTGCTTAAACTTAAAACAAAAACAGCCTGGATATTTTACCATGCGTGGCTAATAAAACTTAACACAAGGAAGGACTACATATTTTTATTAAAAAAGATCAGTCGGTCTACATGCTCCGACGAATGCCGAGTGCGAAGTTTATTTACAATTAGACCGGCGCAGAAAAAAAGGCGCTAAGCAGTCACAGAAATTGCAGGAACAGCCAGGTACCAATGGGCAAGGCTGCTTAGCCTTGCATATCGAGACTCATTTACTTTGCACCACAATAAAGGATCCGGGTTTAGATAGATGCATGGCTCCCTGAAGTAGCTTTCGATTTTGGTGTCATCCGGTGAAACATTACTCATGCAGTAGTCCTTCCCGAAAAGATTGTCAATACACGGCGCGCACATGACAGCTGAAAGTTTCACACACCAGACCCGCACATTCGCATGGTATTTAAAATGAAACTATTCAGATGGCGCTCTGTGGCGCGGCAGAAAAATGAACAGTGTCCTGAGTCGTGCTGGGCACCGCTGTGTACGTTTACAATTCTGAAATGCGCTGCGTGGCGCGACGCGGCGCTTCTGGTGTGTGACCCCCTATATCTGCTCTCAGGTCTTGTCTAGACCGCAACTCCCTGCAGCCATAACCAATCAAATATCAAACTACCGCCCAAATACCAGCATAACCAATCAGAACGATTGAAAGTAATTGAATTTTAGAGCCAATCGATCATCGTTTTTATGCTCGATTGTCGCTGATGGGTTCGGTTAATCGATTGATCGAATAATTGTGCACATCCCTATACCTGAGAGAATCAAAAGACAGAAGAGTTGTTAGATAGAGACAAGATTAATTAAATATCACGTTTAACAACTACCTTATAGTAAGATGCAATCAAGCGGTACATCCTTAATAAACTGTCCATACCAATGACTGTATAAAATATACAGTCTGTACACTGTTCTCTGGAGCTCAGACGAGTGTGTGTGTAGTTGTGTGTGTGTGTGGTCACGTGATGTGTTTTTTCAGCAGACGGAGGGCTGTTCAGAAATGCCAGATGAAACGCAAGTTTGGATGTGGATCATTTTGTTCTAAAATGCCATTTTAAAACTAAGCTGTATCAGTAAAAACGGGGCCTGAATGTGTGTTTTTCACGAGCGGGTTTGCAACGGGGGTGGTGCGGAGGATCGGTGATGCCACCTCAGCATCATGATGTCTATAGGCCATCGGCCATGGATGATGGGATCGTCTATCGACCCAACCCTAATAGCGTTAAAACCAAAGTGCAGCCACACGTCAGCTCTAAAAGCTAGGGGCACCTTTATATTTTATGCCATGATCACACTTGCTTACTTCTGATATCGTACTACTTGGCGTTTTGTTGATCGCGAGTTAGCGACATCTACAGAAGCGGAGGAGGAGGTCATTTGGCACAACATGAATCGATACTTGAGGTTAGACTATCGATACACTATCGTAAAAAGAAATTATCGCGATAGTTAGATGTATCGATATTTTTGCACAGCCCTAATGTATAGTATAAGTTTTGAAAGTTTAGGCTCAGTAAAATAATCAAGGAATCTCCAGAAGTCTAATGCTCACCTCAAGCTATATTTTGTGGTTTTAGTTAAATTGAATAAATGTAAATAATTTATGTTTCTTTAATTTATATATTTTTATTATAATTTTTAATATAATTTTAATAAATATATGTATTTTTAATTAAATTGTCAATTTATTGTTCTTCTTTTCGATTTCATTTGATTTACCTACAACTTTTTCAGACAAGTCAACTATTTAAAGGTGATTTTTATTTTATTTTATTTTATTTATTTATTTTTTATGCAAATGTCGATAATATAAATTCTGATCATTTTATTGAATCACAGAACTAATGTATAGTATAAGTTATGAACATTTAGCCTCAGTAAAATAAGCAACGGAAAAAAAAGCTAATGCTGAACTCCAAAAGTCTAATGCTCACCTCAAGCTATTTTTTGTGGTTTTAGTTAAGTTGAATAAATGTAAATTGTTTTGTTATGTTTTATTTTTTTAATTTTTTTAATTATTTGAATAAATTAATGCATTTTCAATTAATTTGCCAATCTTTTTTTTCCCTTTTAGATTTAATTTAATTTACCTAAAACCTTTTCAGACAAGTCAATTATTTAAATTATTTTTTTATTTTATTTTATTAATTAATTAATGAGTTTATTTATTTATTTATTTATTTATTTATTTATTTATTTATTTTTATTTTATTTAATAGCAATGCAAATGTCTGATCATTTTATAGTATAAGTTTTGAAAGTTTAGGTTCAGTAAAATAAGCAAGAAAAAAAAGCTGCCTAATGCTCGCTGCCATTTATTTAATTAGCCAAATTTAAAGACCGTCACTGTTGTAAATATTATTGCATTTTGCATTCTATTGTTTATTTTATATATACACACACAGTTGAAATATATAGTATAGAAGTATAGAAATATATACTGTATAGAAGTATCTTGAAAAATATCTAATAAAATAATATTTATTGTCATCATGGCAAAGATAAAATAAATCAGTTATTAGAAATGAGTTATTAAAATTATTATGTTTAGAAATGTGTTGAAAAAAAATCTTCCCTTCGTTAAACAGAAATTGGGGGAAAAATAAACTGGGAGGCTAATAATTCAGGGGGTTTTAGCTTAGATTTACTTCAATTAATTGTATTTATTTTTTATTTATTTATTTTTTTTATTTAATAAATTTATATATATGCTTTATTAATTTGTCATATTTTTCTTCTTAGATTTCAATTGATTTACCTACAACTTTTTCAGGCAAGTTGATTATTTGGTGATTTTTTTCATATTTATTTATATTAAACATGTTTATATATTTATATTTATTTAATTCGTATGTATGTATTTATTAGCAATGCAAACGTCTATAATATAAATTCTGATCATTTTATTGCACCATTGCTGAATTTATTTGTATACATTTTGGTGATTATTTATGTTCTGATTAGTGATTATTTTATTTTATACACTAAACAATAGTGCAATTTGATGCATTTAAATGTCAGGATCTACTTTTAATTTAAAAGCTCAACATATGTTCAACAAAACATTAACATTTTCTTACAAATATATAATAATAATTCCTCCTAGAAAAAAAGTATGAAAAGTGTACCGAGTGCTGCAGGTCTCGTGTGTGGGTCTGACTGTTGACTCTGGATAGTGTGTTATTAGTGTTTTGTGAACACTGCACCCAGGTGGTGTATCAGTGGATATGATCCCCCCTTTCGCTCTCTGCTCTAATTAGTTGCTGAATACTCTGGCATTTGGCTTTGTTTATTTCTGACTGGCTCCACTAGTTCTGCCTGATTGAATCCAAGGTCAGATGAATTCCAGCAATACTCCACTCTTCCCAGCTCAACAATCTCATCGTCTCCAATGCAGAAAAGCCAGCCCAATCCAGAAACGTGTAAATTGTTAATCAGCGTAAGCCGGTGCCAAAGTCACTGTGCCAGCGCAAAAAAATTCCTTCAGTCTCATTAAGGCGTAATGTGTTCTCCCAGATATGGGCCCGTCTTGTCCATTGTTTCTGCGTTAACAGCTCATTTCAAAAGAGATGTGATTCACTTCTGTTTATGTCGTTGATTTAACCTGGGAGCCCTCTTGTTCATTTGCGATGTTGTCTTCACAAATGTTCTCCATCGCAGTTGTTAGGCTCAAATAGGACTCGTTCTGTCAAAGCTGCTCTCGTGTTTGAATTATTGTTAAGTGTCTGCATCATCTGTTTGACTGGAGTTGTGCAAATCCCACAGGAATATCCACAGCCCATCCCAAATTTAATTTTTTACATTCAGTTGTGTGATATATCTAAAAATTCTGTAGTCAGAGTAGCATAAGTCTCTAATATTCAGTTCAGTTCTGTATTATTTTTCCTCTGCAAGCTCTTTTGTACGGTTGCATCAGACAGTTTCTTAAAATTCAACCAGATGTTACTGATGTTAATGCTTGTTCTACTGTTACTGACATACATCTAAATACTACATTTAAGAGACCACTTGTAAATTCTCAGTTTTCATGTGTTTCTCTTTGAATGCAAATGAGCACTTGCTCCCTCTAATACGTCTCTAATACAGTAAGAGGGCAGATGCGTTATCATTTATTCCTCAGTTACCATTGCAATAACAATACAGACATGTGTTTTAAATCAAAGTTGCATCTCAGATGATGCACTTTACATTCATACGCTGTGTACTTACAGTATAAACTGTGTGCTCAATTGTACACTCTGTAATGATATTTTGTCATCTGAGTCTGTTGGAACCTATTACAGGTTTAACCAGCAGAGACTTCTTTAGTCATTCATTTGCTGTCCTGCCTGCTATCTCTGTGCTCATGGTCAAGTCTGTCAGCTGTATTGTGTGTTTCATTATTTTTATAGCTTCTTTGCCTTTGTTAAATAGGACAGTGGATGAAAGAGAACTCAGAAATGACCCCAAAACAGATTTAAATTCACTAGTGTTACAGGAAGTAATCCCACTGTGTTCACACTGCAAATTAAACAAACAATTACAAAAAAACACTTTAACTACCTACATGATGCATTTATTAACCAAAAAATAGCTTAGAATGTTGGACACTTAATATGCTCAAATATTGCAGGTTTAATTACACAGCCCTTCCCCCTTCCACACCCTTTCTGATCCACTGTTGGAGCCTGGAAACCCGCCTCTCCAACTGTTGGAATTTAAAAGTCCCACCTTTTCCACTATTGGACTCTCTGAAAGCCCCGCCTCTTTGACTGTTGAAGTCAGAATGCCCCCCCCCCCCCCCCCCCCCCCCCCCCAATTTCACTTATTGGTGTCTGAAAGACCCACTTCTTCCACTATTGGAGTCTGAAAGACCTGTCTCTTCCACTGTTGGAGTCTGAGATCCCCACCTTTTCCAATATTTGAGTCTGAAAGCTCCACCTCTGTGAATATTAGAGCCTTAAAGCCCCACTTCTTCCCACGATTTAAGTCTGAAAGCACTGCGTTTTCCACTATTTGAGTCTGAAAGCCCTGCCTCTTCCACTATTTGAGTCTGAAATCCCACCTCTTCCACTATCTGAGTCTGAAACCCCACCTCTTCCACTATCTGAGTCTGAAAACCCCACCTCTTCCACTATTTGAGTCTGAAAACCTTACCTCTTCCACTATTTGAGTCTGAAAACCCAGTCTCTTCCACTATTTGAGTCTGAAACCCTACCTCTTCCGCTATTTGATTCTGAAAGCCCCGCCTCTTCCACTGAGTCTGAAAGCCCCACCTTTTCCACTATTTGAGTCTGAAAGCCCCACCTTCTCCACTATTTAAGTCTGAAAGCCCCACCTCTTCCACTATTTGAGTCTGAAAGCTCTGTCTCTTCCACTATTTGAGTCTGAAATCCCACCTCTTCCACTATCTGAGTCTGAAACCCCACCTCTTCCACTATCTGAGTCTGAAAACCCCACCTCTTCCACTATTTGAGTCTGAAAACCTTACCTCTTCCACTATTTGAGTCTGAAAACCCAGTCTCTTCCACTATTTGAGTCTGAAACCCTACCTCTTCCGCTATTTGATTCTGAAAGCCCCGCCTCTTCCACTGAGTCTGAAAGCCCCACCTTTTCCACTATTTGAGTCTGAAAGCCCCACCTCTTCCACTATTTGAGTCTGAAAGCTCTGTCTCTTCCACTATTTGAGTCTGAAAGCCCTGTCTCTTCCACAATTTGAGTTTGAAAGCCTCACCCCTTCCACTATTTGAGTCTGAAAGCCCACCTCTTCCACTATTTGAGCCTGAAAGCCCCACCTCTTCCACTAATTGAGTCTGAAAGCCCCACCTCTTCCACTATTTGAGTCTGAAAGCCCCACCTCTTTGACTATTTGAGTCTGAAAGCCTCACCCCTTCCACTATTTGAGTCTGAAAGCCCACCTCTTCCACTATTTGAGCCTGAAAGCCCCACCTCTTTCAATATTTGAGTCTGGAAGCCCCACCTCTTCGACCATTTTCGATTCTGAAAGCCTCACCTCTTCCACTATTTGAGCCTGAAAGCCCCACCTCTTCCACTAATTGAGTCTGAAAGCCCCACCCCTTCCACTATTTGAGTCTGAAAGCCCACCTCTTCCACTATTTGAGCCTGAAAGCCCCACCTCTTCCAATATTTGAGTCTGGAAGCCCCACCTCTTCGACCATTTTCGATTCTGAAAGCCTCACCCCTTCCACTATTTGAGTCTGAAAGTCCACCTCTTCCACTATTTGAGTCTGAAAGCCCCACCTCTTCCACTATTTGAGTCTGAAAGCCCCACCTCTTCCACTATTTGAGTCTGAAAGCCCCACCTCTTCCACTATTTGAGTCTGACAGCCCTGCCTCTTCCAGTATAGATTAGATTAGATTAGATTCAACTTTATTGTCATTACAAATGTACAGGTACAAGGAAACGAAATGCAGTTTAGGTCTAACCAGGAGTGCAATAGCAGCAAGTTCAGGATACAGGTATAAGTTATAAAGTGCAGTTATAGAAAAACTATGGTGATATTTACAAATGGATGTACTATGAACATTATATACAGGTTGTATTAGCTATGAACAGAGATTTACAATAGATGGATATATGTACAAGTTGCTATTAATAATCAGAAGTGTGCAGATAGGTAAACAATTACAAGTGTATATGTATAGTGGGTGTGTACATAATTACAAATGTGCATGTGCAGTGGGTATGTACAGTTCAAATAAATACATTTGTGCAATGTAGTGCAATAAATATGTGCAATTTTTAAATGTGCAAATGTTAAATAGTGCAGTGATTATGAGTATAAGTTATGAGGAGAGTGGGGGTGTATCGGGGGCAAAAAAATCAGTGGGGGGCAGAGTTCAAAAGGGAGACAGCTCTGGGGAAGAAGCTGTTCCTTAGTCTACTGGTTTTTGTCCGGGGGAGCCTGAAGCGCCTGCCGGAAGGCAGGAGAGAAAACAGTCTGTGAGCAGGGTGAGAGGAATCTTTAAGAATACTGCGTGCTCGGCGCAGACAGTGTTTCTTCTGGATGTCCTCTATGGCTGGCAGTGTGTTCCCTGTGATGCGTTTGGCAGTTTTCACCACCTGCTGCAGTGCCTTGCGCTCAGCAACAGAGCAGCTTCCATACAAGACTGTGACGCAGTTGGTGAGGATGCTTTCTATTGTGCAGCGGTAGAAGTTCACCAAGACGGCTGATGACAGCTGGTTCTTCTTAAGCTGCCTTAAGAAAAATAGGCGCTGGTGAGCCTTCTTGACCAGGCTGGAGGTGTTAGTGGTCCAGGAAAGGTCCTTTGAGATGTGGGTCCCCAGGAACTTGAAGGATGAGACAGGCTCAACGGCCATCCCATTGATGTGGATGGGATCATGTGAGCCTGTTCGTCCTTTCCTGAAGTCCACAATAAGCTCCTTGGTCTCGTCGGTGTTAAGGAGCAGATTATTGTCAGTGCACCAGATGGTGTATCTCCTCCCTGTAGGCAGTCTCATCATTGTTGCTGATTAGACCAATCACTGTGGTGTCATCTGCAAATTTGATGATGGTGTTGGATCTGTTCACAGGCCTACAGTCGATGGTAAAAAGGGAGTAGAGGAAGGGGCTCAGCACACAGCCCTGTGGTACACCAGTGTTGAGTGTGACGGTGGTGGAGCAGATGTGGCCTGATCTAACATTCTGAGGTCTGTTAGTCAGAAAGTCCATAACCCAGTTGCAGAGAGACGTGTCGATATCCAGGTCTCTAAGTTTGATCATTAACTTAGAGGGTATGACAGTGTTGAATGCTGAGCTGAAGTCAACAAACAGCAATCGTGCATAAGTGTTTTTATTGTCCAGGTGTGTGAGTACAGAGTGCAGTGCTATGGAGACTGCATCTTCTGTGCTCCTGTTGCCACGGTAGGCAAACTGATGTGGGTCCAGTGTGGATGGCAGAGAGTCTTTTAGATGTGCCAGGACCAACCGCTTGAAGCACTTCATGATGATTGGTGTGAGTGCTACAGGGCGGTAGTCATTCAGGCATGTTGGGCTGGAGGGTTTCGGCACTGGCACAATAGAGGTGGTTTTAAAGCATGTTGGCACAGCTGCTAGGTTAAGGGACAGGTTGAAAATGTCTGTGAATACCCCAGCGAGCTGTTCTGCACATGCTTTGAGGACACGCCCAGTAATACCGTCTGGTCCAGCAGCCTTACGCACATTGGTCCGACTCAGTGCCGTGTGGACTTCTGAGGAGGTGAGTGTGATAGGTGAGTGGTCGGTTGAGGAAGTGATCATGGTGTAGGGTTCTTTATTGTCTCTTTCAAAGCAGACATAAAAGTCATTAAGCTCGTTCAGGAAGGAGACAATTGTGGCTGTGGGTGTGGACTGGCTGGGTTTGTAGTTGCTGATGGCCTGTATGCCCTGCCACATGCGCCGAGGATCAGAGTTGGAAAAGTGCTCCTCTAGCTTTAGCTTGTAACAGTGCTTGGCCTTTTTGATGCCCCTCTTCAAATTAGCCCTGGAAGTGCTGTAGGCCTGTGCATCCCCTGATCTGAAGGCAGTGTTGCGTGCCTTCAGCAGGAGGCGCACCTCCTTGTTCATCCATGGCTTTTGATTTGGGTATGTGGTGATCTGCTTCTGGGTTGTAACACTGTCTATGGTGGTGTTGATGTATTCCAAAACAGAGGAAGTGTAGCTGTCAATGTCTGTGTGAGAGCCACAGGTGGCCTGGGAGGCAAACATACTCCAGTCTGTGTGTTGAAACCTGTGCTGGAGTGTGGAGTCTACCCCCGCTGGCCACACTTTCATGGTCCTTACTGGCTTCACACGGTTGATAAGGGGTGAATACTTTGGGGTGAGGAACAAAGAAAGGTGATCTGACTGACCCAAGTGGGGGAGGGGGGTCACAGCGTAGGCTTCAGCCATGTTTGTGTATACATGGTCCAGCGTTTTGTTTCCCCGTGTGTGACAGAAAATGTTTTGATGGAATTTGGGAAGCACTGTCTTTAAAGGTGCTGTATGTAAGTTTGTGACACTTCTAAAGCATAAAAATACCATAATATGTTTGCAGATATTTAAGAAACATCCCAAGTGAACATACTTGTTTAACTGAAAAACAATGCTGAAGTCAGATATTCTGCTTTGAAAATGGTTTTTCCGTGCCGGAACGCTGTCTTTGTTTAGGTAAAGTTAACCTGCACTATGCCAGTTTAGCCTATTATATTTCAGCACTCCGGGTTGCCTTGTTGGAAAACAGCGTATTTCATTCATTCATTCATTCAGAAAGGCTCTGAAAGCATGCGCCCGTGACCGAAATGGACAGTATCAGACGTCGAAATGAGACAGATTCAGTTCCACATGAGGTTATTAATTAGCAAATGATATAAACATTATGAACGTAAACATTAGGTGAGCAGGTTACATTGTAATCTCGTGTCCTAACAACACGCAAACAGCAGTTTGGCTGTTTGCACCAGACGAAACATGACAGAAATGTAAATACAGCCTTTCAGAAGCACAGAATATGCACTCACTCACGAAACGGTAAGGTTTAGAATCCATTCAAACTCACATTGTTAGTATTTAACACTGAATAAAACACACAAGGCTTACCTGAGGTGCACTGTCATAGGTTTCACATGTTGAGCTGTGAGAAATAGAAACCGTTTCTAATATCTCAATTCGAGTTGTTGGTTAAACTAAAACTCCTTTTAATATGGAACATATTCCTTCTATCGCGTATCGTTGATTTTATTTAGAACACGGTTTAAATCACTCACTCCTGTAACTCAATCTGGCATCCCACATGTGCGTTTATTTTGATCTAGGAGTGCAATACCCAGTTCAACCACTGGGTGTCAAACTTACATACTGCACCTTTAAGTTTGAGTGATTAAAATCCCCCGCAACAATAAAAGCAGCCTCCGGGTGAGCAGTCTGTTGTTTGCTGATGACTGCATGAAGTTCATTCATAGCAAGCTTGGCATCAGCATCGGGTGGAATATAAGCGGCAATTATTATAGTGGAGGTGAACTCACGTGGCAGATAAAAGGGTCTGCATTTGACCATTAGAAATTCCAGGTTAACAGAGCAATGTCTCCCAACGATGACAGAGTTTTTGCACCAAGCTTTGTTAATATAAATGCATAATCCTCCGCCTCTGGTCTTACCAGAGTCATCCGCCGTTCTGTCTGCTCGGAATATGTGATGCTCAGTTAAAGATACAGCGTTGTCTGGTATCCCGCTGTTTAGCCATGTTTCTGTGAAAATCATGACATTACAGTTCCAAAATTTTTTGTTGTGGTTGATGCGCAGTCGACTCTCATCCATTTTGTTCACCAGTGACCGTACATTGGCGAGAAAGATGCTGGGTAAAGAGAGCTGGTGTGGTGTTAGCTTTAGCTTAGCTCTTAGCCCGCCGCGCTTTCCCCACCTTTGTTTACGATCGCACCGCCGCCTTCGAGCACTTCCGCCCGGCCGGGCAGAGAGCTCAGCCTCGGGTGTTCTGGCGATCTCGGGGATGAGTCGAAGATTGCTGATAAAACTGTCCGAAATGCACAAACCAATATCCAAGATCTCTTGTCGGGTGTACGATGTAAAGGCACCACTGTTCTGCACGAACAGACCCGAAATGAGCAGGAACAATACTGCAAAACTGCAGAAACTGGAGAAACGCAGAGCCTCGCGATGTGTACACGCCGCCATCTTGTCTATAGGAGTCTGAACTTCGGTCTCTTCCACAATTTGAGCCACTATTGGAGTTTGAAAGCACCGCCTCTTTAACTATGTAATAATCCTGTAATATCTGAGTGTATGAAGTGTTGAACGTCCCACACTAAATAAATACATGAATCTTTTAGATAGTTAAAGTGCACTTTTAATCGTTGGAATTTTCAGATTACGTCTACACTAATCCGGATAAATTTGTTTAAAAACGCTCCTTGTCCACGCTATTGTTTTCAATTATTATTGTCATCCACACTAAAATGACTGATTATGCTTTCATTCAGTACTGCACATGCGCACAGATGTAAGAAGTTTTACCAGCATCATATCTGCCTGGCATATATTTACTTTCCATCTCTTTGAAACGTTGTGGCAAAATTTTGCAAATGTAGTCTCTGCCACTGAACCATAGCTCGCATTAAGCGTTCTGTATTCTTGTTAGCTGAATTGGTCACCTGACTGCGTCACATTATTCATCATCATTTTCGAAAGTCTCCATTTTCACAGTCCTCACTGCAACACGAAAACAGTGTTTTCAAATGTATCCACTTTGGACTGTGTTTTCAAAAAGAAAACATATTATTGTGGTCATGGCCTCAGTGTGAAACAGTGTGCTTACTTCCTGTAACACTAGTGCATTTAAATCTGTTTTGGGGTCATTTCTCAGTCCACCCTCCTCCACTGTCCTATTTAAAAAAGGCAAAGAAGCCATAAAAATAATGGAAAACACAATACAGCTGACAGACATCGACAATGAGCACAGGGAGAGCAGACAGGACAGCAAATGAACCACTACAGAAGTCACTGGCACCTTCCCAGAAGTCTCTGCTGGTTAAGAGGTTGTTAATGATTCACGTGTTTCTTGTGGACTCTTGGCTGAACTCTTCCACACTTCATTCCCTACATAGACTGCAGATGGTGGAGCACAACACTGCGCGCACACACACACACACACACACACACACACACACACACACACACACACACACACACCACACACACACACACACACACACACACACACACACACACACACACACACACATACATGCACAATAGCCACACGCAAATGTCAGTGTCGATCAAATCAGATGTACAGTCTCTATTTGGACATACTGAATGTGCCAGAACTTGACACAGAGATTTACCTGCTACAGTCCACAATAGTGATGCACTCTGAAATCTTTTTTTTTTTTTTTTTTTACATGGGAATTGATTTATATATATTTTTTCTAATTTATTTTTCCAATTTCTTTTCATTAAAGGGTAGTTTATGCACACTTCATCAAGTTACTGGAAGCTTGCAGTCACTACATGTCTGTTTGCACTAAAAAGCTAATAATATTGTAAATAATGTTCAATATTTACAGAAATCAATCATTTCACTTCAAAAGACCTCACAAGGAAAAACAAGGTTTAATTGTTGTTTCATATGTTTTTTTCTTTTTTCTTTTTTTGACTTGCATTATACAAATCTCCAAGGACCTTGGATTCAGTTAAAAATATTCTTTAATGTTCTCCTGAGGACAAAAAATACATCTTCAATGGTGTGAGTGTAAATAAACTAACTGGTAACAATTTTTTTTCTTTTTTGGGTGAACTATCCCTTAATTAAAAAGTGAGTATATAATTACAAAATATAAATGAAAAAAAAAAACATCATGATTTGACATAGGGGTTGGAATAATTTTTATTTTTTTATTTAAATCACTTTATTTTAATTTACCAACATTACTAAGGCAAATAGATAACATAAACATAAGGGTTAAAGAGACTCAATATAACAAAATATGTGCAATGGTAAAGCGTTGAACAATCAAAGCAAACTTTAAGGTGTCAAAAAAACTCTTTCAGATGGCGAGCTAGTGGCTGGGATGCACAAAAAAAGAAACCAAAAAGCCACTCTGGCGACATCATGGTCCCGTGAAGAGCTTTGAAATGTGCATTTTTATTCGATGTTTGACATAATCTCAACCAAAACACGAAGAGAGGGTGGGACATAGTGTAGCTCCTCTCCTTTAAAAAAAAAACACCCAGTGTTTCGTTTTATCACATATCTGCCAGTGAGAGTGGTTGAGCTCAAGCTCATCAAATAAAAAGCCAATGAGAAGTGTTTCGGGCGGGGCATGTCAGATACTAGAGATCATTTGATTGGTTATGATTTAATGAGAAACTGTAGTATAATGTTGATGTGATTAAAACCGTTGATCCATTTAGGCGAAAGTGACAAACTACAAGCTTCACATGTTTATATCAGCTTTATATCTTCTAAATGGGAGTTGTGGAGCACACTAGCTTCTAGCTATCTTAAAAACTAACAATACCGATACTAACATCTAAAAAACTATATTTTAATTTTATGAGACCTGTAAGGTTTTAAGTATTTCCAGCATCAGGAGCAGTGAGCTTCTGCCAGTGAGTTTTTCAAATAAAGCCAAACAATAAAACCCTTGCATTGTTCATGAAGCACAGATGTTTACTCTAGCTTTACATAGAGGATTTCACAGATGGAATTAAAATATATCCTGGTATTTTTCACTGGCTTTTTGCACCCTATGAAGCTCTATTATGAAAACTGCCCAACAAACTATTATCCCTACAATATAGTTTTATTTAAAGGGCACCTATGATGAAAATCAACTTTCGTAAGCTGTTTGGACAGAATTGTGTGTAGGAATAGTCATATTGGAGTGATAGAAACACAACAAGTCTCTTTTTTTAAATTTCCTGACGTTAAAATAGGATCCAAATCCCAGTGATTTTAAGGCCCACCCCAACGTGATGTAGGAGTGCGGTTTCCCCACCCACCGAATTGATTGACAGACGTCATGTTTCTATAATAACATGTATACACATGTCCATAGAACATTTTATTTTGCAAATAAACTGGGATTAAAACATTTGTTACAACTCTCTGTGATGTTTTTTCAAGTTCAAAACGTTTTTAAAACAGAGCATGTTCGTAATAAAGACAGTAAAATAGCTATGTAATTCTTAACCGCTATAATCACCACAGCCACATGGTGTCAGTAAACACTAATATGTGTGTGTGTGTGTTCTGCAAATGGCATTTGTGTGAGACTCATCGTTTCAGAACAGCTTGAATAAACTCCACCACAAATACACTAATGAACTTACTTGGAATTTTCGACTCATGAGCTGTACTTCAGCTTCATCCAACTTTGTCTCTGTCACTGTGCTGTTTATCTGACGTAACGCATGATTAGAAGCAGACACACACGTGGGAACGGTGGGCGGGGAGAAGCAGCTCATTTTCATTTAAAGCCACAGGCTACAAAAACAGCTACTGTACAATGTATTCAGACAGCAAAATGAGCAGAATCTGGAGGCTATAATAAATAATCTGATGGGTATCTTGAGCTGAAACTTTAAAGACACATTCTGGAGACACCAAACATTATCTTACATCTCGTAAAAGGGGTAAAATAGGTGCGCTTTAATGTTGTAAACATCACAGAATCGTAGAAGCTTGAATTGAACCAAGGTCAATATTTATTAAAGCTAATGCAGAATATCTTGTGGTTGGAGCAACAATAAAAAAGCAAATATCTATGCGTCTATATATTATTTTTATTTTTGCCAGTTAACGACAGAAAAGCTCAAAATGTAAATGTGTGCTGCGTGTCGGCGGTCTCAGTCAACTATTCTTCAGTCAGAACAGCAAATGTCAGCTTAACTCTGCTTCTGTCAGGGATGTTCTCTATATATCACACTGACAAAACATTAAGTGAAATGCCGGCTGCGCTGTCGTGTAAAAATGCTGAAAGGTGTTGTATTTAAACGTGCTAACAATCTGCTGCTGTCTGAGAGTCTTGGCTGTCAGTCAGAGGCCGATCGCAGCATCTGCTTTACTGCAGAACTATTGGAGGAGTCTTTAATGAAGTCACAAGAGTGTGAGCGTGTTTTGGTGGCAAATATGTCAAATCGACCTATTTTTTATTTATTTATCTTTTTTTTCACAGATACTGAATTTTGTGTCATTGAGCATGATATTGTAAATGATACATTTTAATAACTTTTTTTATTCTCACCTAGGGCCACAGTTTGAAAAGCAATTATTTGGCTACTTGTGTAATGTCTTGGCTTTCTGTTGACCTTATTTGGGTATGTAAACAGCCTCAGCCAGTTTGGCGTTCAACTGAGCCAACAGACTGGGGAATTACCATAGTCAAACTGTGCCACAGGCAAACATTGGATGAAAATGGCATTTTTTTTTATTCAAGTGTTTGTTAGAAGTGGACAGTTGATATCAGTAGGATATCAGTGGTAAATTGTGTACAACGGGGTATATGCACATAGACTTTTAATTTCAACCAGCCAGCCTCAGCACTTCCGGTGAGGATTCCATTATAAAATTTCCACGTTTATGTCATGTCAGCTCACTCACAAATGCACAGGATCGCAGGAGTTATGAAAAGAACACATATTTATTTACAAAACACTCACTGAAACATCGACACGCAGGAATCACAAGGGTTGTTGACACTTCATGACAAGTCAATAATGGACGAAGGACTAAACCAGGGGTGTCCAAATTTGGTCCGGGAGGGCCGGTGTCCTGCTGAGTTTAGCTCCAACTTGCTTTAAAGGTGCAGTATGTAAGTTTGTCACCCAGTGGTGGAACTGGGTATTGCACTCCTAGATCAAAATAAACACACGCGTGGGATGCCAGAGATTGAGTACAGGAGTGAGTGATTTAAACCGTGTTCTAAATAAAATCAACGACACGCGATAGAAGGAATTATGTTCCATATTAAAAGGAGTTTTAGTTCTAACCAACACCTCGAATTGAGATATTAGAAACGGTTTCTATTTAAACACAGCTCAACATGTGAAACCTATGACAGTGCACCTCAGGTAAGCCTTGTGTGTTTTATTCAGTGCTAAATGCTAACAATGTGAGTTTGAATGGATTCTAAACCTTACCGTTTCGTGAGTGAGTGCTTATTCTGTGCTTCTGAAAGGCTGTATTTACATTTTTGTCGTGTTTCGTCTGGTGCAAAGAGTCAAACTGCTGTTTGCGTGTTGTTAGGACACGAGATTACAATGTAACCTGCTCACCTAATGTTTACGCTCGTATTATTTATATTATTTGCTAATTAATAACCTCATGTGGAACTGAATCTGTCTCATTTCGACGTCTGATACTGTCCATTTCGGTCACGGGCGCATGCTTTCAGAGCCTTTCTGAATGAATGAATGAAATACGCTGTTTTCCAACAAGGCAACCCGGAGTGCTGAAATATAATTGGCTAAACTGGCATTCTGCAGGTTAACTTTACCTAAACAAAAACAGCGTTCCGGCACGGAAAAACCATTTTCAAAGCAGAATATCTGACTTCAGCATTGTTTTTCAGTTAAACAAGTATGTTCACTTGGGATGTTTCTTAAATATCTGCAAACATATTATGGTATTTTTATGCTTTAGAAGAATCAAAAACTTACATACAGCACCTTTAACACACCTCCCATGAAGCTTCTAGTATATCTAGTAGCTTGATTAGCTGGTTCAGGTGTGTTTGATTAGGGTTGAAGCTAAACTCTCTAAGACACCGGCCCTCCTGGATGGACTTTGGACAACCCTGGACTAAACAAAACACAGGACTATTAAGCTGCGGTCACACTGCACTTTTCTCCACATAGACTTCCATTCATACGCACGCGAATGTGTCAGACCGGAAACGCAAGGTTTGCGCAAGTTTCACAGGTCGCTGGGTTGCAAAGGTCAAGCTTGGTGAACTCTGACCTGCAAAATCACATCACTTGACTGCGTGAGACCAATCGACAAAACATGACCTCTCTGGGCAGAAATGTAAAACACGGACCAATCGCTCGCTTTTTTTAATGTCTAATCATCTTGTTTAATCCTGCGCCTTTTCGCAGAGCCGCACGACAGAATTTCGCATTATCAAACTCTAGTGTGACCTCAGCTTTAATACACAGGACATGATTACACAAATCACAAACAGGGCTGAGACACAGGTGGAAATGCTTAACACTAACAAACGGCAGGAAAACAGAACAAAGGATTGCTGCAAACATAAAGCACATGGAGCACGGCACATGGGAAAACACAACACAGACACACCAGACATGACAGTTTAAGGTCTGATTTCTAAAAAAAATTCACTGCCTGATAGATAAACCATATAAAGTGTGTCTCAGACAGGACAAGAAGCACTGCATTCATTTTCATTTTCTCCGCCATGTCTTTAAAATATGACAGTTTATTTTACCCCAGAATTTTCAATGGAGTTTCTGCGCTAGCCTACTGATTCTGACGGCGCTAGAGGTTGCACAGTCTTTCATCTCGTTTCAAGCTTGAACAACCAAATGAATGCTTAAGTCTATTTAACTGAATGTATTTTAATTACAACATAGATGCTGTAAAATGAACTTTATGAAATTGAAAATAGTCACATTAAGCTTTCACCAGAAGTTTATGATTGGCTAAAAAACACTAGCATATAGCCCATTGTGAGAACATATTTAAGGGACGCCTGCAATATATATATATATATATTTTTCTCTGTTCTTTTAAGGGTTTTTTTTTTTTGCATTTGTAATATTGTAATAGTTGTAATTGTTTTGTTTTTAAAATATATTGTCTACATGGCAGATTAATATTCCGACAAATTGATGTAGACCAAAAAATCCTTAAAAACTAGACCTCATCCCAAGATCCAAAGAAATTCAAAAAACAAACGAGAAAGAGAATAATTTAGATTTACTAATCTGGAATGTTATTGTAATATGAAGGGGACGCTGACAAAAGGAGTGCGGATCCAAACGCAGGTTTATGAAACAGAATGGCCGGGCAAGAATCAGTCAACACAGGAGCAAACAGATGTATACGGGAGAGTCATGGTCATAAAACAGGCGGATGTTCAAAAGGCATGCAGCATACAACATAAACAAACAAACAAACAAGGCAAGGGTCAAAATCGGCAAGGCAAGGAAAACACATCATAATGTTCACAATTCAGTATAACAAGACTCAGCACAGATGTGTTTGTGTGTGCGCTGTATTTAAAGTCCTAGTAATCAGTCTTTCACAATCCTCCGGCTGTGTGTTTGCAATCAGTCAGGATCAGAAACCGGTGTAAGTATGTGTGGCGCATGACTGGAACTTGTAGTCCATATACCGGCAAATTTGTAGTCCTTAAAGTACCAGGATTAGATCACTGGTGATCATGACAGTTATAAAGCCCTTTCTTTGGGACTGCAGCGAACCACAGTGACTACATATGGCTCAAATATGGATCACTGGAGAAACTTCCCAGGAGTGACCGACCAAATTTACCCCAAGAGTGCAGCAACAACTCATCCAGTAGGTCACAAAAGACCCCACAACAACATCCACTTGCAGGCCTCACTTGTCTCAGTTAAGGTGAGTGTTCATGACTCTACCATAAGAAAGAGACTGCACACCATTGCTTTGCATGGCAGAGTTACAAACTGCAGCAGGACAATGATCCAAAGCACATCTGCAAAGCCACTTCTGAATGGCTAAGAAAAAACAAAAGACTTTGGAGTGGCCTAGTCAAAGTCCTGATCTGAATCTAATTGAGATGCAGTGGTAAGACCTTAAAAAGATCACGAAAACCCTCCAATGTGGCTGAATTACAACAATTCTTCAAAGATGAGTGGGCCAAAATTCCTCCACAGCTTGTTATCGGAAATGCTTGTTTGCAGCCGTTGCATTAGTTTCATGTATAAAAAATATATTTTTCTTTGTCTACACTTTTATTTGAAATATATATAACGTTATGAATTTTTTTGTTTTTGAGGATCTAAAAAAATCCTCATAAATATATACTGTTTGCAAATGATTGTTTTCTACTAAATATGTACTTTTTATAAGAACAATTACTTTAAAAATGTAAAGTTTATACTTCAATTCATATTATGTGAAGATTACTTTTTTCATTTCTTCATACCATCTAACCTCCCCCTCCGGTATAGTACTTGGTCTTAATATTCAGCCTGACAGCAGCATCTGTAACATCAGTGAACTGCCACATGTGTTTCCACCTGTGCTTCCACATACATACAGAATCAGCCATACAGAACATGACCCACATCATCTGGCAGCTTTTAGCCCTGTGTACAGTATCCAGAAGCTCGCTGTCAGATCCCAATATCGCCAAATCGAATGAAGCTGGAGCTGGAAGAGCCTGGTGGCCGCTGGAGCTCATTCTGGCAAGCGGGCCGGACCGTGAGTTTGGCCTGGATGGAAAGCTTTGGGTCGGGCGCTGATCTCTGCTCGTCTCCCTATGAGGGCCAGCAGTTCTCAGCTGCTCCATCCACAGCGGGCCGCAGGTGCTCCTGATGCTTCATTACCCTCAGCCTGAGCTCAACCACAGCCGTCCTCTACCCTCCAACATTCATGAAGACCACACACACATATACGCACACATACTTAAGCTCCGAGCAGCCTTCAAGACAACACTCTGCAGGTGAAGAGAGGGAAATGAACTCATATGTTTCACCATACTTCCCCTCTTGACTTAGTACTGTTTCGAATTTTTTTTTTAATACGAGTTTTCTAAAATGTTATGTTAAAATATGAAAATGAGCCGTTACTTCATTATGTGCTTATTTACATATATTTCTACCACAAAATTATAACACTGAATGAAGGCAGGTTCAAAATACTTGTAATATTATTACAAACTTTAGGTGCGTCATTGTCATCTAACACATCACATTTGTAACATCTGTGACTCCTAATGTAACTGCCACCTATTGGTCAAACGTTTTAAACCAATAAATCATTCATACGTTATTTGTTTTCATAATTTTCTGATATTTTAAGTGAAACATACTTCAAATGAATTGAAAATCTCAATAGCTACGTTTCCATCCACCTATTTTCATGCGCATTTTGGAGATGCATATAAAAAATCGGTTGATGGAAGCGGCATAACACTCATAAGTTTTGAAAACGCGCATAAAAAAACATGCACATAACTGAGTAGGATAAACTTTTTATTCGATAAGAAAAGATGCTCATAAACTATGATGGAAACACTTTTACCAAACCAATTCCAGTGTGCGCATTAAAAAAGGTCATGTGATTTTGTTATAAGAAATCGTGTGATGATAAAAATGTGTGAATGGACAAACCAGCAGGCTGAGCACATTGTAAACATCTATAATGACCATCTCAGTATTAGTATTATTATATTATTTATTACTTCCAGAACTCTTGAGTGTCTGAGCTCTGCATCTCATGGCTTCAAATGCCACCACACGTTCATTGCGTGTTGGCATTGTCTTCTGAGGTGATATTTATTTATTAAATAAAGAAAAGATTCACACAGCTTCTCCTACCCCAGCAAATTCTGTTTTTACTGTTGATATTTGGCGGCAGTTAATCAGGAAGTGACGATTTTGTTCTCTTTGACTCGTTGGATGGCTCTATTCGCACGTCGTTTATGCAAAATTCCAGTTTTGCGCATAAATTTATTTCACATTTAAGATGGAAGCATAGCTATTATTTCCCTTGGTCTGGTGCTGCTTACTAACCCTGTTGATTTTGGCCTCTGGACTGCTTTGCTTATTATGGCTCAGCACTGCTTGGGCCCTTAATGGCTATGTTTATTATTCTCCTTCTTATTATTATTATTATTTACATATTACAGTCAAAGTTTTTTATTTTTTATTTTATGGAATTCAAATTTTGTGGTTCTCTTTTCACTCCATAATTTAAAAAATATTGCTTCAGAATGAAAAAAAAAAAGAAAAAATATATATATATATTTTTTAATTTGTTTATTATTATTTTATTATAATTATTCTCAATATAATTACTGATTATTATATAGTTAATTATTTTATTTTATTCAAAATTATCCCCAATATAACTGTTATTTGTTTATTTATTTAGTATTAAAAAGTTGCAAATAATCTGTCAAATTATGTATAAACAAATCCCTCTGTAAAAATGTAATTTAAATCTTTTAAAAGTATAATATTATTTTTATATTGTAAATTTAAAAGCCATTTTCTCAACAAATACTTATTTTTCTCTTGCATAGATAGCCATAAATCAACATGCAGAATCAGCTGTATTTAAGTAAATCAAACTTTAGTTTTATTCATATCTACATTCTGAAGGGATTGCTGAGGGATATGCTCAAATAATAATAATTTGCCTGAATATATGCACTCACCGGCCACTTTATTAGGTACACCTTACTAGTACCGGGTTGGACCCCCGTTTGCCTTTAGAACTGCCTTAATCCTTCATGGCATAGATTCATCAAGGTACTGGAAATATTCCTCCATGCTTTCATGTTTTTGATGCCAAATTCTGACCCTACCATTTGAATGATGCAGCAGAAATCGAGACTCTTCAGAGCAGGTGACCTTCAGACCAACGTTTTTCCAATCTTCCAATTTTGGTGAGCCTGTGCGAATTATAGCCTCAGTTTCCTGTTCTTAGCTGACAGGAGTGGCACCTGGTGTGGTCTTGTGCTGCTGAAGCTCATTCTCCTCAAGGTTGGATGTGTTGTGCATTCAGAGATGCTCTTCTGCATATCTCTGTTGTATCGAGTGGTGATTTGAGTTACTGTTGCTTTTCTATCAGCTGGAACCAGTCTGGCCATTCTCCTCTGACCTCTGGCATCAACAAGGTATTTGCACCCACAGAACTGCCGCTCACTGGATACTTTCTCTTTTTCAGACCATTCTCTGTAAACCCTAGAGATGGTTGTGCATGAAAATCCCAGTAGATCAGCAGTTTCTGAAATACTTAGACCAGCCCGTCTGGCACCAACAACCATGCCACGTTCAAAGTCACTTAAATCACTTTATTCCCTATTGTGATGCCCGATTTGAACTACAGCAGATCGTCTTGACCATGTCTACATGCCTAAATGCATTGAGTTGTTGCCATGTGATTGGCTAATTAGAAATTTGCGTTAACAAGCAGTTGGACAGGTGTACCTAATAAAGTAGCCGGTGAGTGTACATTTTTCTTTTTTCTGACTAGTCAATGTATTGAAAGAAAGAAAGAAAGACAGAAAAAGGAATCTTGAACCTGACCTATTTCATTGTTCACATTTTTGTGCTAGAAACATGCAAATTAGCATATAGCTATCAAAGAATGCCTAATTTGCATAATTAAATATAATTTGCATGATTATATCTTTTTGGAAAACTTGTAATAGAAAAAAATGTTTGCAACTCTTAATGTAATCAATGAACTCAGAATGTATGATGATAACTATTAATTATTTTCTTTCCTTCATTTACCTGCAGTGGCCTTAACCTAATCATAATTCATTCACACTACTTTTATCGCTCACTTCTGCTTCCTACCAGTATCTTGTGGTAATTTATTGAATGCCTAATGTAATAGCTGAGTAATAGCAGCGCGTCTGGAAAATATATTTGGTTTATTAAAGTATGAAAGCTCACACAAATCCTATTTTTTTCCCTATTGTCTGGGAGCACTTAAGACCGTTGTGGGCACTAGGAAGTAATAAAAAGCCGAGCTTAAAACGTCAGTGACAACTTATTCTGGCTATTAGTGGTCAGTTTCCTGACAGAATTTGACTCGACAGGGTTTCACAGGTCTGCATTGACAGCTGTGTCAGAACAGCTAACTAACTGCTGAACTGGAGAAAGTTTCTCACTCTGCAGGATAGTTAAAGTTAGGAAGATGACCATGAAGTTTTTTTTTTACTTTTTGAAAAACTTAAAGCAAGCTAATATCACTGCATACATTAATGCCATTTAATGCCATTGGAAATTAAATATATAAAAGGTGTGATTAAAAACATGAATACATAAATAAATGTGTGATATATCAAATGTAAATGTATCAATATGTGTAAAACAAACAAATAAAAACAATTGCATGAATGTGATTATAAATAATGTATTGTTTAGTTTTGGTGGATGGATGGATGGATGGATTGATGGAATAGATGATAGATAGAATATTAGATGGATGTTCCCAGTACTGGGTTGCAGCTGGAAGGGCATCTGCTGTGTATATATATATATACAGGATAGATACATATACTGGATAAGTTTCAGTTCATTCCGCTGTGGCAACCCCTGATGGATAAAGGGATTTTGAATGAATGAATGAATGAATGAATGAATGAAATATGATAGGTGGGTGGATAATATATATGAGGGATAGAATATACGATAGATGGATGGATAGATAGATACAATATTAGATAGATAGATAGATAGATAGATAGATAGATAGATAGATAGATAGATAGATAGATAGATAGATAGATAGATAGATAGATAGATAGATAGATAGATAGATAGATAGATAGATAGATAGATAGATAGATAGATAGATAGATAGATAGATGGATGGATGGATGGATGGATGGATGGACAGACAGACAGGGACTATGATAGTAAAGCAGATGAATGGATGGATAGAATATATGATAGATTGATGGATAGGATATATGAAAATATGATAGGTAGATGGATGGATGGATGGATAATATATATGATAGATAGATAGATAGATAGATAGATAGATAGATAGATAGATAGATAGATAGATAGATAGATAGATAGATAGATAGATAGATAGATAGATAGATAGATAGATAGATAGATAGATAGATAGATGGACGGATAGATGGACTATGATAGTAAAGTAGATGGATGGATGGATGGATAGAATATATGGTAGATGGATGGATATGGTATTAGCTGGATGGATGAATGGATGTATAGAATATGTGATAGATTGATGGATAGAAAATATGATGAATGGATAGATAGATAGTTTTTCTTCTTTTAGACCCTTTCTTGCCAGCCACGCTGTGGAGTACTTGGATGCGTGTGATGGAGCATTGTCCTGCATGAAAATCATGTTTTTCTTGAAGGATGCAGACTTTTTCCTGTACCACTGCTTGAAGAAGGTGTCTTCCAGAAACTGGCAGTAGGACTGGGAGTTGAGCTTGACTCCATCCTCAACCCGAAAAGGCCCCACAAGCTCATCTTTGATGATACCAGCCCAAACCAGTACTCCACCTCCACCTTGCTGGCGTCTAGTCGGACTGGAGCTCTCTGCCCTTTACCGATCCAGCCACGGGCCCATCAAGACTCACTCTCATTTCATCAGTCCATAAAACCTTAGAAAAATCAATCTCGAGATATTTCTTGGCCCAGTCTTGACGTTTCAGCTTGTGTGTCTTGTTCAGTGGTCATCGTTTTTCAGCCTTTCTTACCTTGGCCATGTCTCATGTATTGCACACCTTGTGCTTTTGGGCACTCCAGTGATGTTGCAGCTCTGAAATATGGCAAAACTGGTGGCAAGTGGCATCTTGGCAGCTGCACGCTTGACTTTTCTCAATTCATGGGCAGTTATTTTGCTCCTTGGTTTTTGGTTTGGTTTTTCCACGTGCTTGCGACCCTGTTGACTATTTTGAATGAAACGCTTGATTGTTCGATGATCACGCTTCAGAAGCTTGGCAATTTTAAGAGTGCTGCATCCCGCTGCAAGATATCTCACTATTTTTGACTTTTCGGAGCCTGTCAAGTTCTTCTTTTGACCCATTTTGCCAAAGGAAAGGAAGTTGCCTAAAAATTATGAACACCTGATATAGGGTGTTGATGTCATTAGACCACACCCCTTCTCATTACAGAGATGCACATCACCTTATATGCTTAATTGGTAGTAGGCTTTCGAGTCTATACAGCTTGGAGTAAGACAACATGCATAAAGAGGATGATGTGGTCAAAATACTCATTTGCCTAATAATTCTGCACTGCCTTTATGATGGATGGATATGATATTGGATGGATTGATAGAATATAATATGGATGATGGATGGATGGATGGAAGGATAGAATATATGATAGATTGATAGATAAGATATATGATGGATGGATGGATGGATGGATGGATATGATATTAGATGGATGGATGGATGGATGGATATAATATGTTATAGATTGATGAATAGGATATGTGATAGATGGATGCATATGATATTAGGTGGATGTTTGGATAGATAGAATATAATATGGATAGATGGAAGGATATAATACTGTTGAAACCAGAAGTTTACATACACTCTAAAAAAAGGAACATAACCATTTTTTTTTTAAATGTCCGATGGTAAATCATACTAACTGTTTACTATTTTAGGTCCATTAGGATTACCTAAATCATTTACATTTGCTAAATGCCAGAATAATGAGAGACATTTTGAGATTTTTTCAGTATTTTCTAGTCAAAAGTTGACATACATTTCCTTGGTGTATTTTTTAGCTTTGCTTTTAAATATAACTTTTATTACTTTGGTCAAATGTTTTGGGTATCCTTCCACAAGCTTCTCACAATAGTTTGCAGGAATTTTGGCCCATTCCTCCTGACAGAATTGGTGTAACTGAGTCAGATTTGTAGGCTGTCTTGTTTGCACAAGCTTTTTCAACTCTGCCCACAAATTTCCTATAGGATTGACTTCAGGGCTTTGTGATGGCCACTCCAAAACATTCACTCTGTTGTCCTTAAAGCACATTTCACCTAATTTGGCAGTATGCTTGGGGTCATGGTTTGTTTGAAAGACCCATTTGTGTTTTAATTTCCTGGCTGATGTCTTGAGATGTTGCTTCAGTATTTCTACATAATGTTCTTTCTTCATGATGCCATTTATGCTGTGAAGTGGACCAGTCCCTCCTGCAGCAAAACAACCCCACAACATGATGCTGCCGCCCCCATACTTCAAAGTTGGGATGGTGTTCCTAAGCTTGTAAGCTTTCCCCTTTGTCCTCCAAATGTAACACTGGTCATTATGGCCAAACAGTTCAATCTTAGTTCCATCAGACCACAGGACATGTCTCCAAAAATTATTATTTTTCCCAGTGTAATTTAGCAAATTGTAATCTGCCTTTTTTTGTTGATTCTAGCTTGTTGATTTTCCCATGGTGTCACACAAGGAAGCAGTGTGTTTGAGGTTTTCCTTAAATACTATTCTACAGTTGTGCCTCCAATTAACTCAAATGTTGTCAATTAGCCAATCAGAAACTTCCAAATCATCTGAGCTTTTTCAGAGGCATAATAATCTTATTGTATGTAAACTTGACTTTCAAGAATGTTACAACAATTTCTCAAAGAATATCTCTCTCATTATTCTGCTATGAAGCATAACAGAAACTAATTTGATAATCCTAACTTACCTAAAAGAGAAAAAGTTTAGTCACATTAACATCTGACTTTTTTTTTTTAAATGGTTATGTGCCTTTTTATACAGGTTATGTAAACTTCTGCTTTCAACTGTACTGTATATGATTGATGTAATTAATTAAAAAATATTTAAAACACTTTAATGTTTAGTTTAAATCAAATAAAAATAAAGTATTAAATGAAATAAACAGACAAATAATTTACACTAGAATGTCTAAAATAATAAGTACCACCAAATTAAAATCAATTAATACCTTGTTATAAAAACTATAAATCTACATTTAAACCAAATAAATACAGCTATAACAAACCAGCACCTAAATCAATTGAAATCAAAATTAATACAATTCATAAATCATTATTGCTGATATTATACATATCTTTTATTATGTACTATAAATACTATAAACTATCTTTTTCTTATTTTCTCTTTACAGTTGTCTAGGAACTATTTATTGCGTTGTCCAGTATCAGCATCAGGGAATGAAATACATGAATGAAATACCTAGCCTAGAGCAAGACATATTTTACTATCAGCTACCATCAACATTTAGTCATGCTGATGCCGTCTTGAGACTGCACTGTGTGTTTGCTTATCGAGAACACATGTTATCCTGAAGCATGTTGAATTACTTATTACATACATAACTGTGATTCAGCAAACAGTGTAAACATGGGTGAGCCAGGGTTGCTGACTCTTTTTGTGCTTGTATTTATTTATTTTTTTTTGCGGATGTTATGCTGATGACTTGGACAGAGCAAATACAGTATACAACTTTGACAAGTGAAGAGGTTTTTGGGCTTAACAGCAGGTATAAATAGATGTGGTGTGTCAGCGGCTGCCTTAATGCAATATTCAACTTGTTACTATTCATTTAAACTGTAGATCTTAATTATGGGATGCAATAGAGTGCTGTAGATGTAGCTGTTAGCCTTGTGTAATTTGTCACAGCAGTTAAAGGTAATAAACGCTGGTTGTTTTGCTAACTGGTTGTTTGGCTTAAATTAGATAAACTCACATCTCTACAATAATGAACTGCATACAATAATTGTTTTTTATTACAAAATGAAAGAATAAAATAAAATAAATGACTCACATTTCAAGGTATATAACAAACAAACAAACATACAAACAAATAAATAAATAAATAAATAAATAAATTAAACAGTTATGATATTGGTATAATTTTGCATAAAATAAATAAAAACTATACCATAATTAATCAGTTATTATATTGAAGATAGTTTTGCATAAAATAAAATTAAGGATGAATGAAGTGCACAAACAAACAAGTGAATGAATAAATAAATAAACAAACAAATAAGTAAATAAATAAATGAGTAAACGGTTATATTGTGGACAATTTTGCATAAAAAAGGACACAAAAAACAAAATTAATCAGTTATTATATTGAGGATAATTTTGCATAAAATAAATGAATAAATAAACAGCAAAATTAAACAGTTATGATATTGGGCATGAAATAAATAAAATAAAATCAATAGAAACTATACCATAATTAATCTTTATTATATTAAAGAAAATTTTGCATAAAATAAGGTGATTGATGAATGAAATGCATAAATATGAAAATAAATACACAAACAAATGAATAAATAATGAAATTACCAAAAAAAAAAAAAAAGATAAATAAACAGTTATTATATTGTGGAAAATATAGCATAAAAACAAACAAAAAAATAAGAACGACACAAATAATAGAATTAATCAGTTATTATATTTTGGATAGTTTTGCATAAAATAAATGAATGAATGAATAAAATATGTAAGTAGACATAAATAAATAAATAAATAAATAAATAAATAAATAAATAAATAAATACTAATTAACTAACTAACTAACTAACTAACTAACTAACAAACTAACAAAAACAGCATTAAACGGGGGTATTCCAGAAAGCAGGTTATGTGACAGGTAAGTTTAAGAGTGAGTAAGTGGATAACCTCAGCTTTTGGTTCCAAAAACGGAGGTAACTTTTGGGGTATGTTAACTAACCTTAAGAACTTACTTTCTGTAGATAACCTTCTCCAGAGCAGGTTATGTTCCAGAGTTTGTCTGTTTCAGAGAGTTTACTGAGCATTGCGGGCTCTTTTGATGAGAATTTTGATGGACATAGAAGCACAGATATACGATTTTTTTCATCATGACAAGGTTATAAGTGCAAGGTTCTTTTCATAACCAAATGAATATTTGAATGAACGTTGTTGTTTTTCAAAAGAATTGTTAATGTATTTAACAAACCTTTTGAAATCAAACGAGACAACCCGCGGGTCTGCACTTACCATAGAAAACATTCAGTGCATCTCTTTGTTTTTGCGTCAGGGCAATGTGGCAATAGCGTGTAGGACCATCTGTACAGTATGCTTGGCACTGAAGAGTTTTATACACTTTTGTACAATTCCTTGGCCATAAACCACTGTGTATCATTACACAGATGATTTAGAGTGCGGCAATAGCATAGTGGACAGTGCGTCATTAAAGTAAAACGGTGCGCACAGTGGAGCGAGTTCGAATCTCGCAGAGAATTCTTGTGTTTTTCTCTCTTTCTCTTTCTCTTTCTGCACCCCTCACATTTTTCTGTAGCTTATACAGTTGAAGTCAGAATTATTAACCCCTCTGAATTATTAGCCCCCCTGTTTATTTCTTTCCCCAATTTCTGTTTAACGGAGAGAAGATTTTGTTCAACACATTTCTAAACATAATAGTTTTAATAACTCATTTCTAATAACTGATTTATTTTATCTTTGCCATGATGACAGTAAATAATATTTGACTAGATATTTTTCAAGACACTTCTATACAGCTTAAAGTGACATTTAAAGGCTTAACTAGGTTAATTAGGTTAACTAGGCAGGTTAGGGTAATTAGGCAAGTTATTGTATAATGATGGTTTGTTCTGTAGACTATTGAAAAAAAAACTTAGCTTAAAGGGGCTAATAAGTTTGACCTTAAAATTGTTATTAAAAAATTTAAAACTGCTTTTTTTCTAGCCGAAATTAAACAAATAAGACGGAAGAAAAAATATTATCAGACATACTGTGAAAATTTCCTTGCTCTGTTAAACATAATTTGGGAAATATTTAAAAAAGAAAAACAAATTCAAAAGAAGGCTAATAATTCTGACTTCAACTGTATATGATATTACAAGAAGTGGCAGCTGTGTCTTTTGTAGGAAAATATATCCATATTTTATTCTTTATTCTATTATATCTATTCACACACTTGATACATTTTTTAAAAATTTTTTAGGGTTTCCAAATGCTATTGGGTGCATTAATTGCAGCCTGTTTTAAAGCTCCATCAGTCACTGAAGGACACTGATAATATGAAATCTGTCCATAGTATAAATGTGCAGGTAACAACTTAATTTTTGGTGTTTCAACTATTAAACTCATGCTTCCACTTACTAGCTTACATTTGATGACCCCACCTCATGTTAAGGCTAAATGGCTGATTTTCAGGGAGTAATGATTCAAGTGTATTATCCAAGTAGTAAAACAAAAAAAAAACATTGTGTTAAGCAAATGTTTCTTTACATAAGATGGACCTTATACAGCTACTTTAGAATTTAAATATATAAATAAAAGATTGTTTTGTGATACAATAGTGAAATTTAAATATGGAAAAGTGCAGACAAAGGACCAATCCCAATTCTACCCCTTAGCCCTTTCCCTTACCCCTACCCCTCATTTTAAGGGGTAGGGCTGTCCCAATTTTCTTTATCTTGAAGGCGTAGGGCTAAGGGGAAGGGGTGAATAGCCCTTCGAATGAAGATTTTTCAGGACCACACTCGAAACCAAGGGGTAAGAAAATTTCCCAGAATACACCAGCCACACGGCAGGATTGCTGAACCCGGAAGTAAGGAGATCCACAAATTAGTATTTTTTGTCATTATTACGAATTTTTACGACAAACAAGCAGATGTTTTAATACATTCAAAACTGCGTTCATGTTTTATCGTCATGCTTTAAAAAAAAAAAAAAAAAAAAAAAACACTAAATTTCGCAATCTATGATCAGAACTCCTGTACAGCAGTCCCACAACATTCTGACACTCGATCACACTCGAATACCCTGTCAGAAAAGTCTAGTGGCTGAGAATGAGCTTTTTACAGTGTCTGCTATAATGTTAGTGTTGTTTTCGTGTGTTTACATAGATAAATATGGCCACTGTGTAAATGCACAGTACAGTTACAATCTTATTGCCACATTAGATCGTTATGATAACATAATATATGCCTTCAGTGATTTCTTGAAGATAAATACCAAAAAAATAACACAACTGAAATAACTTCAGCGTCACCAACGTCTGATCTTATATGAAGCAAGAGATCGTGATGCAAAATGATGACGTGTGTGTTGTAGTGCTGTCCCAATTCTTAGGGGTACATTTTGAAGCCCTTCCCCTTAACCCTCAGCTGTAAGAGCCAAGGGGAAGATAAAGGGGAAAGGGGTAGGGGTACAAAAATAGAATTGGGATTGGGCCAAATTCTTACACTGCTTGTTAGTTGAGACAGAAGGAACTTCATCTGCATGCAAAACAAAAAGCATAAAAAGAACCTAAAGCTATCTGACAACAATCACTTACAACTGTGACAGATTGTGTGGTTTAAGGTCAAATAATTCAACCACTGATGAGCCTTTATTAAGGGACAGAGCAGCTCCTCTAACTGATGGCCCACAGCAGTTAGACAGGCCTCAGGTTTTGGGTTAATCAATCGAGAGTTCAGGGTTTAGCAGATGGTAAGTTAACTCAGCTTTCTGGAATATAGTTAGTTATTCTAATGTGGATAAGTTTGCAATAAATAACATGATTAAACCGTTATTACACTGAGGATAAGTGTGCATAAAATAAATAAATAAATAAAATAATTAAACAGTTATTACACTGAGGATAAGTTTGCATAAAATAAAATAAAATAAATAAATAACATAACATAATTAAACCGTTATTACACTGAAGCTAAGTGTTTCATAAAATAAAATAAAATAAAAAAATAATTAAATTAATAACATAAATAAATAGTTTTTATACTGACAATATTTTTGCATTAAATAAAATGTATTAATTAAATAAATAAATAACATAACATAATTAAACAGTTATTATACTGAGAATAAGTTTGCATAAAATAAAATTAAATAAATAAATAACATAACATAATAAAACAGTTATTATACTGAGAGTAAGTTTTTCATGAAATAAAATTAATAAATAAATAGCATAATTAGTCAGTTATGATACTGAGGATAAGTTTGCATAAAATGAAATAAAATAAATAAATAACATAACATAATTAAACCGTTATTACACTGAAGCTAAGTGTTTCATAAAATAAAATAAACAAATAAATAAATAAATAACATAATTAAACAGTTATTATACTGACGATATTTTTGCATAAAATAAAATTAAATAAATAAATAACATAACATAATTAAACGGTGATTACACTGAGGCTAAGTGTTTCATAAAATAAAATAAAATAAATAATTTAATAAATAACACAATTAAACAGATATTATACTGAGGATAATTTTGCA
>LR812537.1:47687263-47692263 GCA_903798195.1 Danio kyathit | reverse complement strand
TAAAAGCAACAATGTGCAGTGTCACGTGACAAACTTTGATTTGAAACTAAGAAGTGCAGAACATGAAGACTTAATTTATTAATTCCATATCTCACAATACTGTCTCGCTTTTATTTACCTGACATTTACCACATTCTGCGTTGTATATAAGATTACATCTTTTGGACCAATTTCCTTGATTCCGCCTGTGTTTTCCGGATTGTGCAAATCACCTGCTACTTTCACCTGCGATAAAGGGATTGCAATTTAATCTGTGACCCTATTCATGTCCCGCTGTCCCTGTCTGTCCCGCTCCAAAAGCTGAGACACAGAGACGACTTACATATGCTAAATGAAGGTAAAACAATGTGACCTCTTCAGCCCCTCGTTTCCTTGACTGACGGACACCAAGCCTCCCATTGTTTTCCTCATTAGGCTAATTAAGCCAAATGATTCCCTGCTGCTTCCCAGGTGGACGGCCGGCAGCAACTGGCAGACGTGTGTGTGTGTTTGGCTAGACCATGCGGGTCGTCTGATGTATTAATAGAGTCGCGGCCATCTGTTTCTGGGCCTGGAATCGGCCGGTCACTCTCCCGTCGGACCCCAAAAAAGCTGGAGCACGGCTAATGCTAATGCTAACAGACACTAGAATCTGTTCCCACTCAGACTCTCAGCGTGAGCTTCACCTTTAAGTGGATGAGGCTCGCTTCGTCAAGGATGGTGTTGTAATTGGATGCCTGTTTTTTTTCATTTTTTTTGTTAAGTGTTTCTGGTGCAGTTGCTAAGTGGCGCGCTCCTCTGAAGTGATTGCTGTAATGAACGTTTAGCACCGGCCTGTTGTTTTCCAGTCTATTCGCTCTAGCGCTGCTGGGTAATTACTCAGGAGAGCGATGTAGGCTTCTTCTGGAGGGTTAGTCGCTGAAGTGAGCCGCGTTCAAACCCACCTGCATATCACACCTCTGTGAAGCAGGACGGTGGAAATCCCTGAGACGCTTACAAGTAGTCTTCTGAGGGCTTAATCTAATGACAACATACAAATGCAAGATACCTCACAAATTAACCTTGCCAACGCAGTGTCTTTCCCGCCAGTGGGGTCGGTGTTACTCAGAATAATACAAGCTGGTAATTAATTTTGGCCACACAAGCTATGCGAAATGATGTAAACCTCATAGGAATTTTACGAAAGGGGAAAGTGATTCATAACAAATATTATCTAGTGGATTTAAAACAACTGGGTTTTTAAATATCAGTAATAGTGTGTTGTTAAAAGATCCACTCATTATTTAGTGCAAAAGAAAATGCCTTTCTTGTTTCAAATCCTTAAAGCATTTCCTAGACCTGTAGAACAAAAAAAGTTGTGTTTTTAGAAATAATAAGTCAATTAAGTGTAATTTTATTGAGTTTTTCATTAAAACAAAATATATTGTCTGCCATTGTGGTTAGTAAAATAAACTAATAAAATAATTTTACTTACCTCGCTGGCATCTTAATTTTGATTTATTATTTCTGAAAACATAATTTTTAACTTCTAGAAAATCTTTTTAACGTCTAGAAAGTACTTCTTGATTAATTATAAATAAAATATTTTTTTTTTTCCAGTGTTCATATGTACTTTACACTGTTATTCATTCATTTTCTTTTCGGCTTAGTCCCTTTATTAATCTGGAGTCGCCACAGCGGAATGAACCGCCAACTTATCCAGCATATGTTTTTACGCAGCGGATGCCCTTCCAGCTGCAACCCATCACTGGGAAACACCCATACACTTCCATTCACACTCATACTCTACGGACAATTTAGCCTACCTAATTCACCTGTACCACATGTCTTTGGACTTGTGGGGGAAACCAGAACACCCGGAGGAAACCCACGCAAACGCGGGGAGAACATGCAAACTCCACACAGAAATGCCAACTGACCCAGCCGAGGCTCGAACCAGCGACCTTCTTGCTGTGAGGTGACAGCACTACCTACTGTGCCACCGCGTCGCCCTGTACACTGTTATATATATATATATATATTTTAATTAACATTTGTAATTAATTTCTGTTTATTTTCATTTTTGAATTTCTCTATGGGATCTTGATCTTCACTTTTGAACAGTTTTGAAGTTTAAAAGTTTAACAAAGTGACTTTTATGGACATTATTAGTAGTTTAAAATGATGTATTGTCTGATTTGGTCATATAATTGATGCCACAAAAATGGGTAATGAGTAGGGCCAGACAGAATCTGCGGATATTTTTTGCTATTTCTGCGTAGAATTTAGTAACATATCTGCAGATTTATGCGGAATGATTTTAGGAGTATCGTAACTAAAATCTTAAAATAACTTAATATATGAAATAAAAATAACACCTTTTTAACTTTTATTTTAATGTTTACAATGCAAATCCAATAAAAATCTCTTATTTTGGTAAACAAAGCAAGACTCATATAATATAATTACTAAAAGAAAGAAAAAATTACTTAACAAGCTGTATTCTAAATAAATCATATGAACATTTCCATTTCAGCCAATAATATTACTGAAATTAATTTAAAAACTGAATTAATATACATTTACACAAGTAAATAAATTGACTCAATGATGGGCTAAAAATCTACGGAAATCTGCGGATTTCTGCGTGCGCAGATTTCGTGTGGGCCTAGTAATGAGGTGCCACATACACACCATGGGTACGAAAGTATTTAGACCCCCTTAAATTTTTTACTCTTTGTTATATTGCAGCCATTTGCTGGAATCATTTAAGTTAATTGTTTTCCTCATTAATGTACACAGCACCCCATACTGACAGAAAAACACAGAATTGTTGAAATTTTTGCAGATTTAATAAAAAAGAAAAACTGAAATATCACACGGTCCTAAGTATTCCGACCCTTTACTGAGTATTTAGTAGAAGCCCCCTTTTGATCCAATACAGCCATGAGTCTTTTTGGGAAAGATGCAACAAGTTTTTCACAGCTGGATTTGGGGGTCCTCTGCCCATTCCTCCTTGCAGATCCTCTCCAGTTCTGTCAGGTTGGATTGTAAACGTTGGTGGACAGACATATTTAGGTCGCTTCAGAGATGCTCAATTGGGTTTAAGTCAGGGCTCTGGCTGGGCCATTTAAGAACATTCACAGAGTTGTTGTAAAGCCACTCCTTCATTATTTTAGCTATGTGCTTAGGGTCATTATCTTGTTGGAAGGAAAAACTTTGGCCCGGTCTGAGGTCCTGAGCCCTCTGGAGAAGGTTTTTATCCATGATATCCCTCAATTGCAACCAGTCCTCCTGTCCCTGCATCTGAAAAACACCCCCACAGCATGATTCTGCCACCACTACAGTGCATCTGGAAAGTATTCATAGCGTTTCACTTTTTCCACATTTTTTTTGTTACAGCCTTATTCCAAAATGGATTAAATTAATTTATTTCCTCAAAATTCTACAGACAATACCCCATCAGACAATGTGAAAAAAGAAGCAATTTAAATTATTGTAAATTTATTAAAAATAATAAAAAACCTGAAAAATCACATGTACTGTACATAAGTATTCACAGCCTTTGAAGTGAAGCTCTAAATTGAGCTCAGGTACATTCTGTTTCCATTGATCATTCATTGGCAGCTTCATTGGAGTTCATCTGTGGTAAATTTAGTTGACTGGACATGATTTGAAAAGACATACACCCGTCTATATAAGGTCCCAGGGTTGACAGTGCATGTCAAAGCACAAACCAAGCATGAAGACAACGGAATTGTCTGTAGACCTCTAAGACAGGTTTGTCTCGAGGCACAAGGCTAGGGAAGGTTACAGAAAACATTTCTGCTGCTCTGAAAGTTCCAATGAGCACAGTGGCCTCCATCATCCATTTGTGGAAGATGTTTGGAACCACCAGGACTCTACCTAGAGCTGGCCAGCCATCTAAGCTGAGTGATCAGGGGAGAAGGGCCTTAGTCAGGGAGGAGATCAATAACCCGATGGTCACTCTGTCTGAGCTCCAGTGTTCTTCTGTGGAGAGAGGAGAACCTTACATAAGGACACCATCTGTGCAGTAATCCACCAATCACCTGTATGGTAGAGTGGCCAGGCGGAAGCCACTCCCCGCCTGGAATTTGCCAAAAGGCATCTGCAGGACTCTCAGACCATAAGAAACTAAATTCTCTGGTCTGATGAGACTAGAATTGAACTTTTTGGAGTGAATGCCAGGCGTTATGTTTGAAGAAAACCAGACACCGCTCATCACCAGGCTAATACCATGCCAATACCAAAATATCGATGGAGTGGCTTCACAACAACTCTGTGAATGTCGTTGAGTGGCCCAGTCAGAGCCCAGACATAAATCCTATTGAACATCTCTGCAGAGATCTAAAAAATGGTTCTACATCATCGCTTCCCATCTAACCTGATAGAGCTTGAGAGGTACTGCAAATAGGAATGGGCAAAAATTCCCAAAGACAGGTGTGCCAAGCTTGTGGCATCATATTCAAAAAGACTTGAGGCTGTAATTGCTGCCAAAGGTGCATCAACAAAGTATTGAGCAAACGCTGTGAATACTTCTGTACATGTGATTTTTCAGCTTTTTTATTTGTAATAAATTTGCAACAATTTCAAAAACTCTTTTTTTCACATTTTCATTATGGGGTATTGTGTGTAGAATTTTGAGGAAATAAATTAATTTAATCCATTTTGGAATAAGGCTGTGACATAAAAAAATGTGGAAAAAGTGAAGTGCTATGAATACTTTCCGAATGCACTGGGTGCTTCACTGTTGGGACTGTATTGGAGCGATGATGAGCAGTGTCTCGTTTTCTCCACATATAAAATCTCCGCTTAAAATTAAGGCAAAATAGTTCTATCTTAGTCTCATCAGACCAGAGAATCTTATTCCTCATCATTTTAGCAAACTCTATGCCTGTCCTGCATAGAGGAGAGGCTTCCATCAAGCCATCCCTGCTACAAAGCCCCGACTGGTGGAGAGATGTTTGACTTTCTACAACTTTCTTCCAACTCCTGACTGCATCTCTGGAGCTCAGCCACAG
>LR812537.1:47679763-47682263 GCA_903798195.1 Danio kyathit | reverse complement strand
ACAAAAAACAGAAACAACTAACTAACTAATGCTGTGATGACTTATTCATTTTGGAATAATTTCACAGATATCAATGTCTAATAATTATAAAATATTATAAATGATGACGAAGATGTCAATAATACTTACAATGAATAACAATTCTCATTATCATGCTGCCCTGAATGTGCTTGAATGCGAGTTATGTACTGTAAAAGGTCCTGCTGTTACTTTATGAAAAATACATTTATGGTTTGCATCAAACAAAAATGAAGCATTGCAGTAAGAAATATTTATTTTGCACTATTGGTTTTATATGCATGTCAATTTAATAAATAATATTTCTGCTACAAAACGTAAACGTAAGATTATAATAAATCATTCAATCCAATGCTGAAAGCTGCAAAGCAGTCATCAGTAAATAGAACAATAATATACATCTCAAGAAGGAATGGACCAAAGAAAGTAAGAACAGTCTCACTTCAAGCCTAGGCTACCACTCTTTAAAAGTTTGGTTTCGGTTTGTGTCATTTTATATGCTCGGTCTCGTTATGCGCTGATTTTCATTTTTCTGTGTTTGTGGAAAAAAGCAGGCGAACCAGCTGACATATAAGAGCAAGCAGAGCAGGATTCTCGTGATGACCACCGGCGCAATACCGTTCTTTGTTATGAGCCACAGATTCAGTTTATAAACTTAGTAAAAGCGAGCTTCTTTGGCGATGATGTGTAGTGTTACATTTAGCGGACATTTGCGCTGAACACGCAGTGAATGCAACGCATCGAGATTCAGGCACCTTCTCCGAAACCCTCGATTGATCTCGGCTGGCGCCCTTAAAAGCTCCCTGTCATCTGACAACGGAAAGCCTTGAGTGATTGACAGCTAATATGAACCAATATAGTGGCAGAGAAGTCCGATTCAGCACGTTTTTAGAAAAAAATCGAAACAAGTCGCACTACAACCATTATATGCAGTCGCACAAATGCTCCCAAATATATTACGAGGTCGCATAGATTAAATTTCGGGCGCATATGCGACCAAAATGGTCGCAATTTCGAGCCCTGCCATATCATAATTGGCTTAATCGCTCTGTTTCCTCTCCACCAATCAGCTGGTGTGTGGTCTGGCGCAATATGGCTGCCGTCGCATAATCCAGGTGGATGCTGCACACTGGTGGTGGATGAGGAGATCCCCCCCATTGTGTAAATCGCTTTGAGTGTCTAGAAAAAGCGCTATATAAATGTAAAGAATTATTATTATTATTATTATTATTATTTCACAGACTGAGGGAGCTTACAAGAGACAATGGAGTAAAAAAATAGTCCAACAAGATATCCAGTGCCACTGCTGGGTACCTGTGAGCTTGTGAAGGACTAAGGGGCAGTATTTTCTGGGATCTATACTAAGTAGCTTCATTCGTTTATTTAGGCATGTATAGTCATCATCACTTACTCAAAATGGCAGCACTATGACACTTTCCTCTGTTTTAAGGTTTTATTGTGGTTGATTGACATTCTTGTATTGTTTATTGAATATTTAATTGTTTTTAAGTTGTGTTGTGTCATTTGTTGTACTGTTGTAAAGCACTTTGGTTGTAGTAAGGTGCTAGATTGATTGATTGATTGATTGATTGATTGATTGATTGATTGATTGATTGATTGATTGATTGATTGATTGATTGTCTGCTTTCATAATGATAAGGAGAGTCTGTCTTGACCCGAGGTGTTTACTGCAGTGTACATGTGTCGATTGTGGGGATTCTGAAAGCTGATCAAGGGCATTGTTGCAGATGGTACTGAGTCACACTTACACACCTCATGGTTCTTGAGTCTCACAAAGGAGCTCTGGAAGGATAATAGGAGAAGGAATGACAGCAGGTGATGATAAGGGATTCACTGTTCAAAAACCCTTACTTTTCTGGGGGAAGTGTTGAGAAGTGAGGCTGATGGTGCAGGAAAGGGGGACAGATAGACTTGTCGGTGTCTGCTTGGGCATTAAAGGGGGTTTGCCATCCATGAGGAGATGGAGGGGTTACTGTAGTGTCCTGAAATACAGGGCCTGTTGCTGTTCACCATAATGTGGAGAAGCAGACAGAAAACAGGAACGCCATCAGCAGCCATCAGGAGATGGGGGAATTAAAATACATCCATTAAGGAGCATGTTAGCTGGTTGAGGAACGATTGACTGTATGTTTGGGTTACTGACCCTAATGTTTTCCTTATTGTGCCAGATTTTTAAGAATATAGAGAGGCTGTCTTTACCCCTGGTGCTCTGGGGTTGTGCCTGAAACAGGGGTGTATATCGACCCAAAATTATGATACAAGAGATAAGTCAACAGTTTGGTATCTCTCCACTATTTGAGATGATCATATCTTGAGCAAATGGTTACCAATAGTAGAATGGGAATCGGTGTGTGACACAAAGAACCATCTCGGGTATTAAAACTACATTTACATTTAAAGGCAGTAAACTTAAACTATTTAAATGGTTTGTTTAAGAATGTTTGGGGTTCATTCTGACTCC
>LR812537.1:47674559-47679663 GCA_903798195.1 Danio kyathit | reverse complement strand
CCCCGAAAGGGGCTATAAGTTGTACCCGTGGGGTGCTAGGGGGTCCCAAAGTGGTCCCATTCACTTAACATTGCCCATTGACTCCCATTGATTTCCTAGACTCCCATTCTACCACACATAGCAGTGGCACACAAACTTAGAGGTGGGCTTATTTGACTCAGGCAACCAATCAGTGTCTCAATATAATAATGAAGCTCGCAAGCCACGCCCCCCAAACCATTTAAAGACCCCTAATAACTGCCTCATTGACTTAACATGGGGTGGGACGTCCCATTGCTGATCCCATTGACTTCCATTATAAATGTCACACATCAATAACATTACATAGGAGAGTCATAGAGACATGGGGGTGGGCTCATTTGACTCAGGCAACCAATGAGCATCTCAATATGATAATGAAGCTCACAAGCCACGCCCCCAAACTGATCCCATAGACTGCCATTATAACTGGCCTACATGCATATCTTTGACTAGCAGTGTCCTATTGACTTGGGGGTTGGCTCATTTGACTCAGACAACCAATGAGCATCTCAATATGATAATGAAGCTCACAAGCCACGCCCCCAAACTGATCCCATAGACTGCCATTATAACTGGCCTACATGCATATCTTTGCATAGCAGTGTCCTATTGACTTGGGGGTTGGCTCATTTGACTCAGACAACCAATGAGCATCTCAATATGACAATGAAGCTCACAGGCCACGCCCCCCAAACTGATCCCATAGACTGCCATTATAACTGGCCTACCTGCATATCTTTGCATAGCAGTGTCCTATTGACTTGGGGGTTGGCTCATTTGACTCAGACAACCAATGAGCATCTCAATATGCTAATGAAGATTTCAGGCCACGCCCCCAAACTAATCTCATAGACTGCCATTATAACTGGTCTACATGCATATCTTTGCACAGCAGTGTCCTATTGACTTGGGGGTTGGCTCATTTGACTCAGACAACCAATGAGCATCTCAATATGATAATGAAGCTCACAAGCCACGCCCCCAAACTGATCCCATAGACTGCAATTATAACTGGCCTACATGCATATCTTTGCATAGCAGTGTCCTATTGACTTGGGGGTTGGCTCATTTGACTTAGGCAACCAACCACACCCAACTTCACTCTGTAACCACGCCCATGGCAACAAAACAGAGTACCCTAGCAACCATTTATCAACAGCTATATCTCAGCATCAGAACATCGTAGAGACATGGGGATTGGCTCGTTTGGCTCATGCTAGCAAACGGAACTTCCTGTATGCTACACATGCTAGCAGTGACTAGCTACATGCTAATATTGACTAGCCAAGTGCTGTAACTTGCTAGAAATGCTTACTAAGTATAAACAAATGACCAAGCATGTATGTGAGGCTTGCCTAGTAACAACCCAGGGTACCCTAGCAACTGCCTGGCAACCACCCAAATTACCCTAGCAACCGCCTAGCAACCACCTAGCAACCGCCTAGCAACGGCCTAGTAATGCCTCAGTAAGTGCCTAGCGACCACTCAGGACACCCTAGCAACACCCTAGCAACGCCTTAGCAACCACTCAGAATACCCTAGCAACCACCTAGCAACACCTTAGCAACCACCTAGCAACCACTTAGGACACCATAGCAACCGCCTAGCAACACCCTAGCAACGCCTTAGCAACCACTCAGAATACCCTAGCAACACCTTAGCAACCACCTAGCAACCACCCAGGACTCCTTAGCAACCACCTAGCAACGCCTTAGCAACCACCTAGCAACCACTTAGGACACCCTAGCAACCGCCTAGCAACACCTTAGCAACCACCTAGCAACCACTCAGAAGACCCTAGCAACCACCTAGCAACACCTTAGCAACCACCTAGCAACCACTTAGGACACCCTAGCAACCACCTAGCAACGCCTTAGCAACCACCTAGCAACCACTCAGAACACCCTAGCAACCGTCTAGCAACACCTTAGCAACCACTTAGGACACCCTAGCAACCGCCTAGCAACACCTTAGCAACCACCTAGCAACCACTCAGAACACCCTAGCAACCACCTAGCAACACCTTAGCAACCACCTAGCAACCACTTAGGACAGCCTAGCAACCGCCTAGCAACACCTTAGCAACCACCTAGCAACCACTCAGAACACCCTAGCAACCGCCTAGCAACACCTTAATAACCACCTAGCAACCACTCAGGACACCCTAGCAACCGCCTAACAACACCTTAGCAACCACCTAGCAACCACTTAGGACACCCTAGCAACCACCTAGCAACACCTTAGCATCCACCTAGCAACCACTCAGAACACCATAGCAACCACCTAGCAACACCATAAATTTAACATTGGCACAAAATGGCTGACATTGGCACAAAATGGCTGACATCCAAAAATCCACATAGGCTTAACATTGCCACAAAATGGCTGACATCGATATCTAGATTACAGAGTCGTAGAAGCTTGGGGGTGGGCTCGTTTTACTCCGCCTGTCAAGTCGGTATTAAGTAGTGATATACCAAATTTGTAGACACTCCCTAGCAACCACTTTAGGCCCCTAACAACCACATAACAACATAAACAAGCCATATTTCAGCACAGGAATATCATAGAAAGACAGGGTTTGGCCTCTATTGATGCAGGCTGATAAAATTGTTTTTGTTTTCACTCATTAAAACGGCGTTGCCACAGCCTAGCAACCATTTAGAATACCCTAGCAACTGCATAAACACATGAATTTAGCCATTTCTTAGCACTCCATTGCTTTTGCCCAGTTCAGTGATTCATTTTACCCCATCGATTTGCCACGCAAACCCCACTCACATTTTCTTTAGGAAATGTACAATTCTAGTTAATGGGGTTTGCCATAGGCAAAGTCCATTCTTACTATGCTATAGGCAAAGTCAGCTCTTACTATTATTCTTCTTCTTCTTCTTCCTTCTTCCGTACACTTTTCGGCGCGTAACTCGTCCCGCAGTTTTCGTCCCAGACCCTTGAAAGTGGGGTCAAATCGTCCGGTCTTATCGGGAATGGTGTGCTATGACTTTTATAAGGGGTGGGGGGTTTTTTGGCCCCGCAGGGGCCAAAAAACCCCCCCAAAAATCCCATTGACTTAACATTAAGCCGAACTTTGACACATCATAGCGCCGAGTGTGAATTTCATAGAAATATGGGATTCACAACATCTGTAGGGGGTTGCAGCCTAAGTGGGAACATACCCCGCACGGGGGTATAAGTTGTACCCCTGGGGTGCTAGGACGTCCCAAAGTGGTCCCATTGACTTAACATAGCCCCATTGACTCCCATTCATTTTCTAGAGCACGGTACCTAACGAAAGTGGAAAATCGTTATAGCGCCAAGAGGGAATTTCGTAGAAATATGGGATTCACCACATCTCGAAAGGGCCACAGCCCGCATAAGTACATACCCCGAAAGGGGGTAAATGTTGTACCCCTGGGGGGCTAGGGGGTCCCAAATCTCCCATTGACTTAACATGGAGCCAAATTTTGACCAATCACTGCGACGACTGTGAATTTCATAGAAATATGGGATTCACAACATCTGTAGGGGGTTGCAGCCTAAGTGGGAACATACCCCAAAAGGGGGTATAAGTTGTACCCCTGGGGTGCTAGGACGTCCCAAAGTGGTCCCCATTGACTTAACATGGCCCATTGACTCCCATTCATTACATTGACTCCCATTATAAATGTCACATGTCAATCACATTACATAGCAGTGTCATACAGACTTGGGGGTGGGCTTATTTGACTCAGGCAACCAACCAGCATCTCAATATGATAATGAAGCTATCAAGCCACGCCCCCCAAACCTTTTAAGGACCCTTAATAACTGCCTCATTGACTTAACATGGGCTGGGACGTCCCATTGCTGATCTCATTGACTTCCATTATAATTCTCCCACATCAATAACATTACATAGGAGTGTCATAGAGACATGGGGGTGGGCTCATTTGACTCAGACAACCAATCAGCATCTCAATATGATAATGATGCTCACAAGCCACGCCCCCAAACTGATCCCATAGACTGCCATTATAACTGGCCTTCATGCATATCTTTGCATAGCAGTGTCCTATTGACTTGGGGGTTGGCTCATTTGACTCGGGCAACCAATGAGCATCTCAATATGATAATGTACCTCACAAGCCACGCCCCCAAACTGATCCCATAGACTGCCATTATAACTGGCCTACATGCATATCTTTACATAGCACTGTCCTATTGACTTGGGGGTTGGCTCATTTGACTCAGACAACCAATGAGCATCTCAATATGATAATGACGCTCACAAGCCACGCCCCCAAACTGATTCCATAGACTTCCATTATAATAGGCTTTGATGCATATCTTTGCATAGCAATGTCCTATTGACTTGGGGGTTGGCTCATTTGACTTAGGCAACCAACCACACCCAACTTCACTCTGTAACCACGCCCATGGCAACAAAACAGAGTACCCTAGCAACCATTTATCAACAGCTATATCTCAGCATCAGAACATCGTAGAGACATGGGGATTGGCTCGTTTGGCTCATGCAAGCAAACGGAACTTCCTGTATGCTACACATGCTAGCAGTGACTAGCTACATGCTAATATTGACTAGCCAATTGCTGTAACTTGCTAGAAATGCTTACTAAGTATAAACAAATGACCAAGCATGTATGTGAGGCTTGCCTAGTAACAACCTAGGGTACCCTAGCAACTGCCTAGCAACCACCCAAATTACCCTAGCAACCGCCTAGCAACCACCTAGCAACGGCCTAGTAATGCCTCAGTAAGTGCCTAGCGACCACTCAGGACACCCTAGCAACGCCTTAGCAACCACTCAGAATACCCTAGCAACCACCTAGCAAAACCTTAGCAACCACCTAGCAACCACTTAGGACACCCTAGCAACCGCCTAGCAACACCTTAGCAACCACCTAGCAACCACTTAGGACACCCTAGCAACCGCCTAGCAACACCTTAGCAACCACCTAGCAACCACTTGGGACACCCTAGCAACCACCTAGCAACACCTTAGCAACCACCTAGCAACCACTTAGGACACCCTAGCAACCGCCTAGCAACACCTTAGCAACCACCTAGCAACCACTCAGAACAC
>LR812537.1:47609559-47669559 GCA_903798195.1 Danio kyathit | reverse complement strand
TAATATGTCACTATATAGCAACATTTCTTTAAATTCAATTACATTTATATATTTTTACGACATGTAAAGTACTGTGTATTTTTTCACATTTAAGAATACTCAGAGGTTTACTCGTTCACATTTCATAATCTTTCTCCCTTTACTTAGAAATTGCACATGTTTAATTTTAAAGTGTACTAATAAAAAATACATGTTTTAAAATACAAAACACTTTTCAAAAACAATGTTTACTGGTTCAACTTAAAAATAAAAAATAGTGTATATTTTGCTTACAATCTTGTACAAATCCTGCCAAATGTGCCAAAAGCAGTGCCAAATCCTGTTTCTGGAGCTCTACCTTCTTGCCTTTCAGCTGCAATCTTTATCAAACACGCCTGTCTTTAATTACCAACTGTTCTTTTAGATTCTAGTTAGTTGATTTAGTTGTGTTTGATGAGGGTTTGAGCTGAACTCTGCAGGAAGGTAAATCTATATATATATGTATATATGTGTGTGTGTCTGTATGTATATAGGTATATTTATTTGTTTTAGACTTAAGTTTTTTTATTTGTTTTTTAAAGGATGCCACGAAAAGGGAAGAGATCTCAGGCTCAGAAATTGCGCTGGACAAAGGTAGACCTTCAAGATGTAGAAACCACCCTTTCCAGCAATAAAGAGGTACTATTGAAAACTGACTGTATGTCTAATTTGTAGAGGTGAAAATTAAATGATGAAAAATAATTAGCTTTTTTTTTTAACTCTTTTAAAAATGGGATCACAAATATTACAAAATTGCAGTTATTACACCGTTTATTACTTTCTTGTCATATAGCCTTAAAGGGATATTTCACCCCAAAATAATAATTCTGCCATATACTCACCTTCGACTTGTGCCGAAGCAGTTTGAGGTTTTGTTCTGTTGAATACAAAATAAGATATTTTAAAGAATGTTGGAAACCTCTTACCATTATCTTCCATAGTAGTTTGTTTTTACTATTGATGTCAGTGGTTACAAGGTTTCCCACGTCTTTTATTTTTTTAAGAAAAATATATTTTGTGTACTACTGAACAAAAATATAGTAATGCCATGATCACACTAGAGTTTGTGCATGCGAAATTCTATTGTACGGTGCTGCAAAAAGAGGCGGGATTACACATTAAAAAGGAAATGATTGGTTATCCAATACATTTTATTGCACTTTTCAGAAGTATAACCAACTACAGAAATATATCTGCAATACTGCAATACATAATACAACTAAAGTGCACTTTTTACACTTATGTACTTAAGTGCAATACATTATAACATATATTGCCCCTCACTTTATTTAATGTTACTTAAGTTGTACTGCAGATTTTACTGCCGTTGAATTTTATTGCATTGTAGTTGAAGTGTGTTTATACCTCCATTATACTGCAATTTTGCAGTTGCATTGAATTGCCACAGTTATCCTTGTGCTCTTCTGTTATACTGTTAAGTTCACTGCAGTTATTTGATTATTCGTTTTTGCAAATAAACTTAAAATTCTGATCAAAAAATTACTTGAATCCTATAACTGTAGTACTGCAGTTTTACTTCAGTTAACTGCAGTTATTTTTTTGTAAGGGACAGTATTAAAAACCATAGGTATGTAACCTTTTTTGAAGTGTTGTTTTAATCATTTCAGCAATTTTTGTGTACATTTTTTTTATGTGAAATATCTTACTCGGAACAGTACTAAATACAAAACTAACATTTTGTATGATCTCTCTTATTTTGTTCAAATTATTCAAATTTTTAACAAATTCTTCAAGGGGTGTGTATACTTACAAGCACAACTGTATATAAATCTATTTGTTGTTCGTTTGTTTTTTTGAGTATTGTGTATATTTTATTTAAGGGATAAACTCATTTAATGTTATTACATTTTTGAATAATCTTTTTTTACGTATTAAATTCCTGATCCTTGGCATTGATTTTTATTAATGAATCACCCAGTATAAATACTATTTGATGTTCTAAAATATTGTTCTAACAATCTATCTAAAAAAAATTATGAAGACAACAGTGTATATACGTATTGCACTGTGAAATTAAATCAGGTAGTAATAATTAATACTTTTTACTTAAGTACATATTTCACACTGTACTTTACTTTTACTTGAGCACAATAGTGTAGTCAGTACTTACACTTTTACCAGAGTAGTTTTAAAAATGTGTATCTGTTTGCCATCTCTGCTGAGGACAACTAAATACAAAATAACACATTTTGTATTCTTGTTTAGTTAAAACTATTACATATTGATATTGTGCTAGAAGTTCAACAATGTTTTTGCCACTTTAACACTGATTGTATAAAAGCAACCTTGACAAGCAGTTTTTATATATTAAATTATTTTTACAGGTTGAACAGGCCAGTACCAGTGCTGCTATGGGTTGTTTTTCTGTTAGCCAACATGCAGAAAGGGGTAATAATGCACCCAAATTTGTGTCAGTACAAGCATCTCATTGTCAGGGTGATGTTAGGTATGATGAGTTCTCGAGAAATCACCAGTGTACGTGTGTATCACTGACATTCTTGGCCAGTCAGAGTGCAGGGCTTCAGTTCAAGATGTCGGATCTTGATAGAGTTTTAGAGGAGGGGGATGCCTTGTATGTCAGCACTAAAATGCAGCTTATCGCTAAAAGAACATTCCGTGATGACCATCTATCCATGGAGGAAGTACCTTCTGAACTTACAACATTTAACCAAACATACAATGTTCACAAGTCTGAAGTCAGAGTTGGATTTCTTCGAGCCAGAAGTGCCCCTGATGTGGAAGATTGGTTTTTGCCTCTTGCCAAAAGACTGGAGTGTCTCACAGCAGAAGTCACTTGCGCGCTTCTAATAGTTTCTCCAGTGTGTATCGCGGTGTTTAGAGATGGATTGGGCAGATATGGATTCTTTGATCCACATTCAAGTACTGCAAAAGGCTCACCTGATTGGACTGGTTGTGGAACTGCTGTCATGTTAACTTTTCCCCTACTAAGTGACATGACTGACCAAATTCTGCAGATTTTTGGGAAATGCCGTGATGATGCAACCTATGAATTCATGCCTGTTTCTTTTGAAACCGAGCAGCAGGCTGGCCAGCAGCCTTTACTTTCAACTTGTGCACAGTTTACACAAGTAATTTCAGTTTTACCAGAGCCAGAAGAAAATGTTGTCGTCCAAAATGGTGTAGTCCAACAAAACAAACCCATGACATCCAAAAAAAATAGGTCCAGGAGGAGAAGAGAAATCCGAAAAGCAATTGACAATTTCAAATCTAGGGAATCCAAGGACACCACTGTGTCTTACGGGACGAGAAAGCACAAACAAAGAGATAATGAGAGGGACCGGTATGCCGCCTGTTTACAGTTTCGGTCAAACAAAAAAGAAGCTGCTAGGGAAAAGTACAGTCAGGATGCTCACTTTAGAAACAAAAAGAAAGTCTGCAGTGATAGACAGTACAAAGATGAGATTGTTCTGTCAAAGAAGAAAGAATACATGGCTAGGAGGTACACCACAGATCCAGTTGTAAAATCAAAAAAGAAAGAATACATGGCTAGGAGGTACACAACAGATCCAATTGTACAGTCAAAGAAGAAGCAATACATGGCTAGGAGGTACACAACAGATCCAGTTGCACAGTTACAGAAGAAACAATCCATGGCTAGGAGGTACTCCACAGATCCAATTGTACAGTCAAAGAAGAAAGAATACATGGCTAGGAGGTACACCACAGATCCAGTTGTACAGTCAAAGAAGAAGGAATACATGGTCAGGAGGTACAGTACCGATACTGCATTCCAGAAACAAATGAAGGAATACATGGTGAGGAGATATGCGAATGATTCTGAGTTTAGAGCACGTCACAATCTTCAATGTACCCTCCGTAAGAACCAGAAGTTTGCTAGTGATACTACATCACGTATTCTTTATCTGTTGCAATGTGCATTAAGGATTAAAAGGAAATACAAGATGTACATCCGCTCCAGCCGAGAAAAACCCCAGCCTTTGGTCAGCAAAGTGATGGAAAGTGCAATTTATGCATTCCGGTGTAAGATCCAGCAAGGTCCTACATACGTCTGCACGGTTTGTCACAGAGTCCTATTTCCGGACCAGGTCAAGGCCTGTGATCAATCTAACTACGAAAAAGACGTTCAGCTTTCATCATTTTGCTTGACAAGGAAATATGTTCATACTTGCGACAGTGCCTGTTCTGATGATTGTACCGTTCCAGAAGAGAGAAGACGGGAATGGATCTGCCACACATGTGACAGCCATCTAAAAAGAGGACACATGCCTTCGATTGCAGCAGCGAACAAGCTTGAACTGCCACCTATCCCTGCAGAATTGGCTGAGTTGAATGTACTGGAACGTCAGCTTATTGCCAAAATTTTGCCTTTCGCAAAAATAGTTGCACTGCCCAAAGGACAACAGAGAGCAGTTCACGGTGCTGTTGTGTGTGTGCCTTCGGAGGTGGAGAAGACTGTCAACTCTCTGCCAAGACCAAGAAGCGAGTCCCAGCTCCTACAGGTCAAGCTGAAGAGACACGTCAGTTTTAAAGGATACCAGCACTTTCATACTGTAAATATGCACAGCGTGCTTGCAGCTTTATCCAAGCTGAAGGAAGTACATTCAGAGTACAAGGATATCTCCATAACAGAACCTGGGGTATCTGAAGATCAGTTTGACGAAGACATCGATGCGACAGAGGATAACCAAGAAGTTGGCACTGCTGAGCAGGAGGAGCAACACGTCAGCGTGGAGGAAAAGGACGAACTTAGACCTGGTCTTACCTTGGACACGTGCATGCAGCCACCAGACATCGCACATGACATCTTGTCATATGGTGAAGGAATCTTCAGTATCGCACCTGCACAAGGAAAGAAGCCTGTCGGATTTTTTAAAATACCAAAACTGGAAGCCATGGCATTCCCTGTCCAGTTCCCCACAGGACAGAACACCATCGACGAGGCAAGACAGACGGCGGTTTCCCCTAGCATGTACTTCAATGCCAGATTGTTTTGTGTTGATGCTCGATTTGCAAGAGATCAAAGCTACCTTTTCTTTGCACAATTTGTGACAGAAACGCAACTGGCAAGAAATAGCATGTCCATTCAGCTGCGAAAAGGTAAACCCGTTACCAGAGATGGTCGAAGAATCTCCAACAGGATGCTTCAGGATTCCAATGAGGTTGAGAGACTGGTTCATAACAGGGATGCCACACGATTCATGCAGCCCCTGAGAGGCTCTCCAGCCTATTGGGAGAAGACGTTGCGAGATCTCCAGGCCATGATTCGACAGCTGGGGACACCTACTTTTTTTTGTACATTCAGCGCAGCGGAAATGCGATGGCCTGAGATTGTAACGGCAATCAAAGCTCAACAAGGCGAAGAGATTGACTTTTCACAGCTTGACTGGGCGACGAAATGTGAAATCCTTCGGAGTAATCCTGTCACTGTCATGCGCATGTTTGAGAAGCGTGTAGATGCGTTAATGGCTCGCCTGCTTTTGTCACCTGCGCAACCCATTGGTGAAGTGGAGGATTTCTTTTATAGGGTTGAGTTTCAGGCCAGAGGAAGTCCGCATATTCATCTGCTTGCTTGGGTAAAGGATGCCCCGGATCCAGAGGAAGATAATGATGAGACAATATGTGACTTCGTCGACCGTTACATATCGTGCAAGCTTCCAGATCCCAACGTTGATCCTGAGCTTCATAAGATTGTGACGGAGGTTCAGCTTCACAGCAGAAACCACTCGAAGTCATGCAAGAAAGGCAAGGTGGTGTGTAGATTTGGATTTCCCAAACTACCGATGCCTAAGACCATTATCACTCATCCGATGCCAGAGCGTCCTGATGAGGAAGATGATGAACCTGCTGACCCAGCAGCAAAGAAGAAAGCAAGGCGAGATGCGGCTAAAAAAGCTATGAACGAAGCCAAGTCGAAACTCAAGCCTTTGTGGGATTTGCTGAATGATCCCAAATCCTCCTTTGACAATTTGTCAGACCTTCTGACCAAGTGTAATTTGTCCATGGACGATTACCTGAACTACGCTGAAGGACTCACCACTGGCAGTGCAGTTCTTTTGAAGCGCGATCTAAAGGAGACTTGGGTGAATGGCTACAATCCCGATTTGCTCAGGGCGTGGAATGCCAACATGGATATTCAGTATATCCTTGACGCTTACAGCTGCCTCATGTATATGTTGTCCTACGTTTCAAAGCCGGAGCATGAAATGAGTGGCTTTCTGAAGAACGTGATCCAGAGTGTTCGTGAAGCCAACGTGAATGAAGAGGACGAAATGAAGCACATAATGCAAGCATATGCCAAGCACCGTCAAGTAAGTGCTCAGGAGTCCGTAGCGCGAACATGCAGCTTGCCGCTAAAGAAGTGTTCACGAAGTGTCGTGTTTGTTCCGACGGATGACGATGCCCTCAAGATGAGTCTGCCCATTAGTGTGTTGTTGAACAAAAATCCGGAATCGGAGGACGTCTGGATGTCAGGTTTAATAGATAAATACAGAGCAAGACCTCTTAAGCCGGAGTTTGAAAATATGTGCCTTGCGGACTTTGCATCGAATTACCGTATCGTATATGGTCGGCAAATCAAAGGAAAAAATGTCCACCGACTGCTTCACGATATGGGCTTCATTCAGAAGAGGACTGTTGGTAAGCCTGCCGTTATCAGATTTGCTCGCTTTTCAGAGGAGAAGCAACCGGAAAAATTTTACGGAAGAATGGTGAAACTTTACGTTCCCCATCGCCACAATGAAGAGCTGAAACCTGAGGATTTTCCGACGTATCAGCTATTTTATAAAAGCGCATTTGTGGAACTTCCTGGACATCCTGGTCTCCGGTTCCCTGTCTGCGGCGTAGTAAAGGCTTACCAGCAGAAATACGAAAAGCACGGCAAAGTCGTAGATAACGCGTTTGAACAGCTTCAGCAGGAAGGACCGTCAGAGAGTGCTTGGACCGCTTTTGCACCAGAAGTTGAAGTCGATCGCCTGGAGTGCATAGCTGAGGCAGAAGACGTCGGTCCAGAGGAAGACGACGAACATGATGATGTCCCTGAATTCCAGCCTCGTAATGAAGATGGCGATGGAGTTGCACCGCGCATAGAGGCGCCACAGATGAGCATCGAGTTTGTTAGGAAACTCTTTAGGAGTTTAAACGAGACACAGGCAGCCATATTTTACACCATTCGGCGGTGGTGTCAGAACCGCGTGTGGGGTCTGAATCCAGAACAGTTTTTTTACTTCGTGTCAGGTGGTGCTGGATGTGGAAAGTCGCACGTAATCAAGTGCGTATACACTGAAGCAACAAAGATTCTACGACAACTTCCTCAGCTCCGGGAGGATGGGGATCTCTCCATGCCTACAGTGATTTTAAGTGCGTTCACTGGAACAGCAGCGTTTAACATTTCTGGAAAAACTCTGCATTCCATTCTAAAGCTGCCAAGGAATCTGAAGCCACCCTATCAAGGGCTTGGGAACGCTCTTGATGATGTACGAGCAGGATTACGTCACGTGGAAATCCTGATTATTGACGAAATCTCTATGATTTCAAAGGACTTTTTTGCATACATCAACTGGAGGTTTCAACAGATCAGAGGCAGCAAGAAACCATTTGGAGGCATTTCTGTCATCGTGGTGGGGGACTTTTATCAATTACCGCCCCCGGGAAAAGCCAAGCCACTCTGCGTTTACGAAGACGATGTGCTGGACTTTTGGAAAGACTACTTCCAAATCGTAACCCTCACGGAGATCATGCGGCAGAAAGAGGACCTCACATTTGCCCAGCTTTTAAACAGACTAAGAGTGAAACGGAAGGCTGATGCTCTTGGAGAAGAAGATAGGGCTTTGCTATTGCAGGCTGTGAAGAATCCCCAAGACTACCCAAGGGATGCATTGCACATATTTGCAACCAACAAGGAAGTCCAGAGTCACAATAGCGAGACGGTAAACTCTCTTCATGCTGACGTCATAACCATTGATGCTGAAGATTACCGGAAAGACCCAAGAACAGGAGGGATGAAACGACAGGCTAAACCTGTCATGGGTAAAAAAGACGACCTGCTTGACACCATACAAGTTGCGGTGGGAGTCCGTATAATGGTGATTAGGAATCTGGACGTCGAAGATGGACTCGTCAATGGATGCTTTGGAAACATTGGAAACATTGTGACCAAAACAAGAGACGGAATTGCGTTTGTGCACATGCTTGGGATTCAGCCTGACAATCCAAATGCTGGGCAGAAATATAGACGACGACTGCAAGGTGAAGAGGACACTTTAGTCTATATCGAAAGATCAGAGGAAACTCTGAAGAAAGGTGTCCGTCGACAATTTCCAATCAAGTTGGCCTACGCCTGCACAGCTCACAAAGTTCAAGGCATGACCATGCAATCGGCTGTAGTGTCACTAAAGAGGATTTTTGAGTCAGGAATGGCCTACGTTGCCCTTAGTCGAACAACCTCACTTGGTGGGTTGTACATTCGGGACTATGACGAAAAGAAGATCTATGCTGATCCGGAAATCACAACCTCGTTGGAGAGGATGAAAATGGCAAGGCTTGAAGGTATCATGCCACTTTTGGATTGGAAGAAGGCCAACACCAATCTGGAAGAAAAGCTCATCGTTGTGCATCATAACACAGAGGGACTCCCATCACATATTGAGGACATCAAGCATCATCGTGAGCTGCTTCTATGTGATATCTTTTGTGTTACGGAAACGCACCTCTCCGGATCATGCATCTCATCACAAGTCCAGTTGGAAGGCTTTAAGATTTTTGCAAGAAATAGACACGTGTCTTACTCAACCCTTCCAGAAATGGCGAAGAAGGACTGTGGTGGAGTTGCAATTTATTGCAAAGAAGACATTCAGGCGGAACCTCGACAATTTATACAAAACGTCACCGACCTGGAGTTTGTCGTCATCAAAGTTGATGCACCAGTGACTGCGACGATTGCTGCTGTGTACAGGCCACCAGACTATAGTCTGGAAAAATTTTTGCCGAACATTAGGGGCCTGCTTGATTATTTGGAAATGATGAAGGAGAATCCCATAATTGTCTGTGGAGACTTCAACGAAGACCACCTCTCGTCTGGAAGAAAGGCCATTCTGGAGTTGTTCCAATCGCTAGGATACCAACAGCTCATCACCATGGCAACCACAGAGAAACGGACACTGTTGGATCATATTTACGTTTCTCATCCAGACTTGTGTGTGCAGTCAGGTGTTTTACACACCTACTATAGCTACCACAATCCGGTGTATTGTGTTTTGCGTGAATAAGTTCTTTGTGGTACACTAGTTGTTGGTTGGCATTGTTATGGGGACTTTTTATTGGTTGGTATTGTTATGGTGGTTAGCATTGTTATAGGGACACCGAGCATGCATTAATGTTGCCAGTGGGAAGTCGGTATATCATAGCCCGGAAACAGAAGCCGTGAAGATGCGGGATAAACGTGTGTGTACGGTCGTGTAAAGTCGGTGTGCCATACAGAACCGGGAGACAGAAGACCTGGACGGGCCATAACAGCAGACAGTCTTCTTCCTGGTGATGTGTGTGCACGGTCGCGTGAAGTCAGTTTGTCGTACCGAATCGGGGGCACGGAGCATGCATTAATGCTGCCAGTGGGGCTCGGCAGCCTTTAGCAGCTTATGTAGCCTTAGCCTGAGGTGGTTGCTGTGTGACATGGTATGGAGCTTTAATTGTGTCAACTTATTGATAGAAGAGAGTAGAGTAGAGTAGGGTCAGCAGCAGCAGCAAGGGACATCAGGAGGTCATTGTGGCATCTTCAAAGTGTACACAGGGCAGTGACAGCAGCAACAGTTGGTGAGTAATACACTAACATGATGATATTAAGTGTAATGTGTGTGTATATATGTGAATATACATTTTAAATTTGATCTAACTTCATTTTTATACAATGTTCTAACTAATTGAACTATGGCTTTTTAAATGTTCCATTATGTTTTTCCTTTTGTATTTGTGTTTGACATTTTGTACTTAATGTATGACTTGCATTTTCTGTTATATTATTAATGTGTTACAGGAACAGCTTTAAAACAACAGCAGTCTTTTCAAAATGGACAGAATTCTTTGAGGTTTAATCTAAAGCTAAGTATTTAACCATTTTTTCAGTTGCTTTTACTGCCTTTATAATATAGCCACATTCACAGCGGAATGTTAAATCTTAATCTCATTCAAGTGTTGTTTTTTATGTTTTTAACACCAGGTAAATATAATTAAGAAGACCCAAGAAGACGTGCTGACTGAGGAACGGAATGTCCTGCAGTATTGTTGAGGAAGACATAAGACATCTGCCTTACTATATATTGGTAAGCATGCTGTTAGGATTATGTAATTTAATTTTAATGTAGTCTGTGTGTGTGTGTGTGTGTGTGTGTACTAATATGCATTACAATTTTTAAACAAATGAGTTGTGATGTTACAAAAGATTCTATTTAAAAAATTGTTTAAGCTTTCTGTAAAAGAAAATAAAAAAAAAATATTTCCACAAATTAAGCTGCATAAACTGAGGCATTATTAAAGGGGCTGTTCACCTAAAAATTTAAATGGTCATTTACTGATCTTCCACTTGTTCCAAATGGGTCTGAGTTGCTTCTTTCTTGAACTCAAAATACTTAACTTTCAAGATTTTTTTTTGTATTTTTAAGGAGACACAGCCATTGACTTTTTTTATTTGTATTTTTTGCATCCACTTTGAATGTTAAATGTTTTTTAACTGGTGCTTGTGTATATAATGTTCTTATTATTGATTCATTAATCTCATGGTTACAGGAGAAGACCAGGTGTATGGCATTGCACACCACGGCATTGCAGAATGACGAACCAGAGGACCATCACACGGACCATCATCTCTAATACAGAGGTATACTTTATTAGTACTTCTAGAAAAGTCTTGTGGTTCAGTGCATCTTGTCAGTGCTTGTGCTTTGTCTTTAAGAAGTATGGACTTTGTAAAACCTTAGATTTCAAAGTAAACCGTGATTCTCTTATTTTTTTTTTACTAATAATTTTGTCACATCTGTTTTGCCTCCTCTTCCTCAGGATATCCAGCCTGTGCATGCCAGATCCAGAGGCCGGACGGTGGAAGACGAGTTCCTGCAACGTTTAGATAATTTACATAGTTTAGTAGTTTACATGGTTTAAAAATGTTTTTAACTTATGCATTTAATAAATGTTGTTATGTAATGTGCCATGCCCAAGGAAGATGGGTACCCCTTGCTGAGTCCGGTCTTTTCAAGGTTTGTCTCCAAACTTTTTGGAGTTTTTTTCCTTGCCACAGTCGCCAATGGCTTGCTCACAGGGGGTGTTGTGCCAAGTCCTGTTTTCCCCTCAGGTCCTTTATCTTCAAACTTAGATTCAGTAGTAATTAAACCATAAAATGTTAATAAAAAAGGAGCTTAACAAGTAATTTTAAAACAAGTAAAAATAGGCTTAAAGGTACAAAATAAAGCTTAGTCAATAATATCATCACAATTTAGGATATTTATATACAGCTTAGGTTTGAATATATTTGCCATTAATAAGTACTATTGAGTAAAATGTTTGCACCATAAACTATTAAGTGTTATAAATAAGTATTTTACATTTTTTTCTCCGATTAGAGCCAGCAAATTATTTGCAGAAAAGGACAGTAGGTCAGGTAAAAACTGATAATCATCACATATGGCAAAGTACATTTTTACTTTGAAGTTTTTTCACAAAGTAAAACAAGACTAAAACCCCCTTAGCATTCAGATCAGTTTCTCAGGGCACATTGCTTTAAAAAAGTATTTTATTGTGTACAGCTGTCACAGTCTTTATTAAATAAACATTACAAGCACCAATTTATAGCAAATAATCATTTTATTATTATTATTTAAACCATGTGTAGCTGAGTGGTTGAACTGCAGAATTATTTATAAATTTAACTCTGCCACTGTAAACAGTATGTGATAGTGCACTGAATGTGGTTTTAAATTAAAATTAACTGTTTTAAATACAAATATATAAAATGACAATTATGACAATATACAATGATGGGTTTAAGAAAAATAACCATTTTGTAATTAAACAACTATAAGGTTAACTTTATTTTTCCTCTGTTGCTTAATTCATTATTCTAACATTTTAGTAGGTGTGACTGGGATCTGACTGGTGGGCAGGATTTGGCACAACAGGCCTTTTTCTTAATCATTTTAATAAACAATTTGGTTTAATTGGCACAGTCAGCTTGTTTTGTCTTTATTGAATGTCTGTCAATGCTACATCACTATTGACTTTTAAGAAGCAGGTATTTCGTACTACAAATGCTAATTACATATGTTAGATTAAGCACAGTCTACTTAAATGTGCAAATTTGATGGTCTTGAATTATATTGGTGTGTATGCAGTAGCTCAGTTGTGAATATATAATTTCAAAACAAATTCTAAACATTTACACAGCAGTTATTATTCTTTACTGGATAAGTATTTAAGCTAAATTACAATAGAGACTATTTAAGCATAAATGGTTTAACCTGCAAGAGATCACTGGCAGCTGCAGGTTATTGTTGTTCATTAATCACTGCATGCTAAAATTTACACGAATCATACTCCAATACACGATATATGTTGATAAATTAATGATTTCAGTTTTAATTGAGTTATTTACGTCATGAAACTCTTTCAAAAGAAGATTTTCATCTACACACTTGGATGAGTCCATGAAGTCAGTTGTGTGTTATGGTGTTTTCATTAAAACAATGACACAAAGTTTTTTGGTCACTCAAATTTCTTTCACAGCTTGTCCTTTATTTTCTGATCATGCTGTTGCACGACGCTGTCCTGTGTTCTCCATGAACCCTAAAAAACATTTCTGCACATGAAACAATTTAATAAATTATTTTATATGTTTTTTCATGTAATCTGAGATATATTCTTAATAGATGTTTATATGAGAAATGGTAAGAACAGTAAGTGTTACAATTTTCCAATTCTGCATCAAAATGTAAACGTATGCTGTAAGCATTAAGGTTTTAGGTGATGGTATGATGTATTTTTTAAACAGTACAACGGTTTTGCAACAGCAGCTGATACACAGATGATTGTAAGATTCAAGTGGTCAGACAAATTTAGGGTAAGGCTCTTGTTAAATCAGAATATGTGAAGGGAAACAATGTTGCTATATTGCACACCTTTTTAAAAGCTTTACCAGTACTGCGATTATCCTAGACAACCATTTCTTATAGACCCATGGATGCAGAGTCACAACGGCTTGAGGACAGGTATGACTTCTGAAGGGTATCTTTAATTCAGTGGCTTATTTTACGTTTGTATATATATATATTAAAATGTATAATATATATAATACAATAAACATTTTATACAGGGGTTGGATTATTCTTAATCAGGTTGATGAAATCTATTTTGTTTCTTTGTTTTGAAAACTTAATTTTGGCTAGATTGCCACAGCCGAGCATTTTTTTTTAGAATACCCTAGTAACTACAAACAGGAAAATAATTAGTAATAATTCACATGTATGAAATAAGCCGTTCTTAGCACTTACATCATATTGGGCAGTACAGTACATTTAACTATTGCTATTACTATACACTTTTTAAACACTTTGGCTTGTTTCATATCCCCCACGTTTTTCTTTTTTGCCCTAGACTGATGAGTGAATGTCAAATCGACCGGCCTGTTGAGGAGAAGTGTACTATGATTTTTCAAAGAGGTCGGGGGTAAATTGTCACTGTGAGGGGCAAAAAAGTGAAAGTTTAAAACAACATAAACAAGCCATATTTCTGCACATGAATATCATAAAAAGACAGGGTTTGGGCTCTTTTGATGCAGGCTGATAAAATCGCTTTTGTTTTCACTTATTAAAACGGTATTGCCACAGCCTAGCAACCATTTACAATACCCTAGCAACTACATAAACACATGAATTTAGACATTTTTTCTCAATAATTCCTATTGGGCAGTACAGTGATGCATTGTACCCCATCGATTTGCCACGCAAACCCCATTCACATTTTCTTTAGGAAATGTACAATTCTAGTTAGTGGGGTTTGCCTTTAGGCAAAGTTCACTATTGTTATTCTCCATACTTATTATTATTCTTCTTCTTCTTCCGTGCGCTTTTTCGGCGCGTAACTCGTCCCGCAGTTTTCGTCCCAGACCCTTGAAAGTGGGATCAAATCGTCCGGTCTTATCGGGAATGGTGTGCTATGACTTTTATAAGGGGTGGGGGGTTTTTTGGCCCCGCAGGGGCCAAAAAACCCCCCCCAAAAACGCATTGACTTAACATTACGCCCAACTTTGACGCATTATAGCGCCAAGGGTGAATTTCGTAGAAATATGAGATTCACAACATCTGTAGGGGGTTGCAGCCTAAGTGAGAACATACCCCGCAAGGGCGTATAAGTTGTACCCCTGGGGTGCTAGGACGTCCCAAAGTGGTCCCATTGACTTAACATGGCCCCCATTGACTCCCATTCATTTTCTAGCACCCCGCTCCCCTCACAAAACTCCCCGCATTGCGGAGCCAACTGTGAATATCGTAGAACTATGGAATTTACCACATCTCGAAAGGGTTGCAGCCTGAGTCAGAACATACCCCGAAAGGGGGTAAATGTTGTACCCCTGGGGGGCTAGGGGGTCCCAAATCTCCCATTGACTTAACATGGAACCGAATTTTGATGAATCACTGCGCCGAGTGTAAATTTCATAGACATATGGGATTCACAACATCTGTAGGGGGTTGCAGCCTAAGTGGGAACATACTCCGAAAGGGGCTATAAGTTGTACCCCTGGGGTGCTAGGACGTCCCAAAGTGGTCCCATTGACTTAACATGGCCATTGACTCCCATTCATTACATTGACTCCCATTATAAATGTCACATGTCAATCACATTACATAGCAGTGTCATATAGACTTGGGGGTGGGCTTATTTGACTCAGGCAACCAACCAGCATCTCAATATGATAATGAAGCTCTCAAGCCACGCCCCCCAAAGCTTTTAAGGACCCTTAATAACTGCCTCATTGACTTAACATGGGCTGGGACGTCCCATTGCTGATCTCATTGACTTCCATTATAAATGTCCTACATCAATAACATTACATAGGAGTGTCATAGAGACATGGGGGTGGGCTCATTTGACTCAGGGCAACCAATCAGCATCTCAATATGATAATGACGCTCACAAGCCACGCCCCCAAACTGATCCCATAGACTGCCATTATAACTGGCCTACATGCATATCTTTACATAGCAGTGTTCTATTGACTTGGGGGTTGGCTCATTTGACTCAGGCAACCAATCAGCATCTCAATATGATAATGAAGCTCACAAGCCACGCCCCCAAACTCATCCCATAGACTTCCATTATAACTGGCCTACATGCATATCTTTGCATAGAAGTGTCCTATTGACTTGGGGGTTGGCTCATTTGACTCAGACAACCAATGAGCATCTCATTATCATGATGTAGCTGTCAGGCCACGCCCCCAAACTGATCCCATAGACTGTCATTATAACTGGCCTACATGCATATCTTTGCATAGCAGTGTCCTACTGACTTGGGGGTTGGCTCATTTGACTCAGACAACCAATGAGCATCTCAATATGATAATGAAGCTCACAAGCCACGCCCCCAAACTTATCCCATAGACTGCCATTATAACTGGCCTACATGCATATCTTTGCATAGCAGTGTCCTATTGACTTGGGGGTTGGCTCAGTTGACTTGGGCAACCAACCACACCCAACTTCACTCTGTAACCACACCCATGGCAACTAAACAGAGTACCCTAGCAACCATTTATCAACAGCTATATCTCAGCATCAGAACATCGTAGAGACAAGGGGATTGGCTCGTTTGGCTCATGCTAGCTAACAGAACTTCCTATATGCTACACATGCTAGCAGTGACTAGCTACATGCTAATATTGACTAGCCAAGTGCTGTAACTTGCTAGAAATGCTTACTAAGTATAAACAAATGACCAAGCATGTATGTGAGGCTTGCCTAGTAACAACCTAGGGTACCCTAGCAACTGCCTAGCAACCACCCAAATTACCCTAGCAACCGCCTAGCAACCACCTAGCAACCGCCTAGCAACGGCCTAGTAATGACTCAGTAAGTGCCTAGCGACCACTTAGGACACCCTAGCAACAGCCTAGCAACGCCTTAGCAACCACTCAGATTACCCTAGCAACCACCTAGCAACACCTTAGCAACCGCCTAGCAACCATTTAGGACACCCTAGCAACACCTTAGCAACCACCTAGCAACCACTTAGGACACCCTAGCAACCGCCTAGCAACACCTTAGCAACCGCCTAGCAACCACTCAGGACACCTTAGCAACCGCCTAGCAACGCCTTAGCAACCACCTAGCAACCACTTAGGACACCCTAGCAACCGCCTAGCAACACCTTAGCAACCACCTAGCAACCACTCAGAACACCCTAGCAACCACCTAGCAACACCTTAGCAACCACCTAGCAACCACTTAGGACACCCTAGCAACCACCTAGCAACACCTTAGCAACCACCTAGCAATTACTTAGAACACCCTAGCAACCGCCTAGCAACACCTTAGCAACCACCTAGCAACCACTTAGGACACCCTAGCAACCACCTAGCAACACATTAGCAACCACCTAGCAACCACTCAGAACACCCTAGCAACCGCCTAGCAACACCTTAGTAATCACCTAGCAACCACTCAGGACACCCTAGCAACCGCCTAGCAACACCTTAGCAACCACCTAGCAACCACTCAGAACACCATAGCAACCACCTAGCAACACCATAAACTTAACATTGGCACAAAATGGCTGACATTGGCACAAAATGGCTGACATCCAAAAATCCCCATAGGCTTAACATTGCCACAAAATGGCTGACATCGATATCTAGATTACAGAGTCGTAGAAGCTTGGGGGTGGGCTCGTTTTACTCGGCCTGTCAAGTCGGTATTAAGTAGTGATATACCAAATTTGTAAACACTCCCTAGCAACCACTTTTAGGCCCCTAACAACCACATAACAACATAAACAAGCCATATTTCAGCACAGGAATATCATAGAAAGACAGGGTTTGGCCTCTATTGATGCAGGCTGATAAAATTGTTTTTGTTTTCACTCATTAAATCGGCGTTGCCACAGCCTAGCAACCATTTAGAATACCCTAGCAACTGCATGAACACATATTTGTCCATTTCTTAGCACTCCATTGCTTTTGCCCAGTTCAGTGATTCATTTTACCCCATCGATTTGCCACGCAAACCCCACTCACATTTTCTTTAGGAAATGTACAATTCTAGTTAGTGGGGTTTGCCTTAGGCAAATCCACTATTGTTATTCTCCATACTTATTATTCTTATTATTATAATTATTATTCTTCTTCCGTACGTTTTTTCGGCGCGTAACTAGTCCCGCAGTTTTCGTCCCAGACCCTTGAAAGTGGGGTCAAATTGTCCGGGCTTATCGGGAATGGTGTGCTATGACTTTTAGAAGGGGTGGGGAGTTTTTTGGCCCCGCAGGGGCCAAAAAACGACCCCAAAAATCCCATTGACTTAACATTGAGCCGAACTTTGACGAATCACAGCACTGACTGTGAATTTCGTAGAAATATGGGATTCACAACATCTGTAGGGGGTTGCAGCCTAAGTGAGAACATACCCCGCAAGGGGGTATACGTTGTACCCCTGGGGTGCTAGGACGTCCCAAAGTGGTCCCATTGACTTTACATTGCCCCATTGACTCCCATTCATTTTCTAGCTCCCCGCTCCCCCCTACAAATACCCCGCATTGCGGAGCCAACTGTGAATTTCGTAGAGACATGGGATTTACCACATCTCGAAAGGGTTGCAGCCTGAGTCAGAACATACCCCGAAAGGGGTATAAGTTGTACCCCTGGGGGGCTAGGGGGTCCCAAATCTCCCATTGACTTAACATGGAGCCGAATTTTGTCGAATCACTGCGCCGAGTGTGAATTTCATAGAAATATGGGATTCACAACATCTGTAGGGGGTTGCAGCCTAAGTGGGAACATACCCCGAAAGGGGGTATAAGTTGTACCCCTGGGGTGCTAGGACATCCCAAATGGTCCCATTGACTTTACATTGCCATTGACTCCCATTCATTACATTGATTCCCATTATAAATGTCACATGTCAATCACATTACATAGCAGTGTCATAAAGACTTAGGGGTGGGCTTATTTGACTCAGGCAACCAATCAGCATCTCAATATGATAATGAAGCTCTCAAGCCACGCCCCCCCAAACCATTTAAAGACCCTTAATAACTGCCTCCTTGACTTAACATGGGCTGGGACGTCCCATTGCTGATCTCATTGACTTCCATTATAAATGTCCCACATCAATAACATTACATAGGAGTGTCATAGAGACATGGGGGTGGGCTCATTTCACTCAGGCAACCAATCAGCATCTCAATATGATAATGAAGCTCACAAGCCACGCCCCCAAACTGATCCCATAGACTGCTATTATAACTGGCCTTCATGCATAACTTTGCATAGCAGTGTCCTATTGACTTGGGGGTTGGCTCATTTGACTCCAATGAACCCAGAGTAATGCCGTGTACTTGGAGACTGCTATGTTGAATAAACATTGTCAAGTTTAAGTTCAAGTTGAGATTTATTTTTTATTCCACTACATGTGTGGACATACAGAGGACCGAAATGTCATGTCTCACAGGATAACGGTGCTACATTATTAATCATGAATACAGACAAAAGATCTATTAAAAAACCTATGGATAACTAACAGATACTATAATATACTTATCTATACACATAAGACAGGATAAACAAGTATTTTAACATGAGTACTTCATTGAGATCTCCTACGTCTTCATGATTTTTTTACACCTCACTGGTCTTGAAGTCAGCATGAAAAAATGTACTCTTCTTATTTTTACATGTATATAGTAGTGTTTATTATAAACAATGTATCTGTGCAACTCATTCTTCTGTGAAAATCCATTTGCCCTCATAATCTTTATTCGAATACCACTTCAAAAAATTAATTTCTTACTTACCTGGGGTGTGTTTTCCGAAAACCATGGTTAGGCAACTAAAGTCGCAAGTTGCATCGTTACAAATATAGTCTGTTGATTTGGCGTTTTCCAAATCCACCGTTCCAATGAACATTCGCAAACTTCGTCGCAAACTTGTATGCTTGCGACTACACCTCTGAAGCTGTAGTTAGAAACATAGTTTCTGGCTGTGCTCTATTTCCAGTTATCCCCCCTATGCCCTATTCATTTAGAACATTTTAACATTTAAACTTGGAATTATTAAAAAAAAGCATTAAAGTCATCTCTCTTAGGTGTAATTTGCTTTCAAAGTATTTTTACAATTCAGTTTTAGCGATCTTCGTGTTTACAATTTCGCTCCCTTCACAGTGCATTTTGAAAACATTGATGTTTTTAACACAATTCTGCGCAGAAATAGCAAAAAATGTCCGCAGAGTCCGTCTGGCCCTAGTTATAACAAACGTGGTTCAAACGATGGATCTGCGAAAGAGAAACTACGGGTTTTGGAAAACACTCATCACTACATCATTCTTTTCCCAAACTATGCATTGTACTATGATAGTTCAGCTGCGACTTACGTCGTTGTTTGGGAAACACACCCCTGTAAAGTTTGTGTCATGGTCCTAGTACACAACAGGATATTCTTACATCAAGAATCGTAAACATATGGGTTTGTCTTCAGAAATAAGTCGTCAAAATTAAGTGAGTTTTTCCTTAAAATAATCTAAATTGTTTGCCAATGGGGTAAGTAAAATAAACTAATTTCCAACCAAAAGCAAGATTATTTTAGGCCCAATCCTAATTCTATTTTTGTAAAAAAAAAATCAACACTAACGTTATACCAAAAAGGTCATTCCCAGCCACTAAACTTTTCTGACAGAATTTTTGAGTGACATATGTGAAACAATGTTGTGGGACTACTATACAGGTGCTACTATTATGGATTATAGATAACAAAATTTAGCATTTTTTATGAATGCAATAAAAGGTATGCTTGTTTGTTAATTTTGTTAATTCTTAAAGGGTCACGAAACACCAAAACACATTTTTTGAGCTGTTGACAGTCATATATGTGTCCCACGCTGCTATAAACACTATTAGGACACATATATTGCACTAAAAAGTGAAAATTGGTTGTTTTTGCGTTATTTTGAGCAAATTCGTTCTTCCGGTTTGAAACGAATTTTTGAAGCTGCGTCACGGCCATGAGATACTTGGGTGTAAATCCAGCCGGAGAGTGGCTGTCTGTCTTTTCTGGGACGTTCTTACGTATCTGAGTGTGCAGTATTAATTCATGAGAAAGACGTGCTTCAAACCAATCAGCGCGCTCTATTGTGTATGACGCGAAACTTCATTAATATGCATGATAGCTCCGGAGACTGTATACACTGTACAGACGGCAGAGAGACGCCACGTTGTGTTGCCAAAACAAGTGAAAGTACAAGAATTTCAAGACAAAATTCGTAGGTGTTATTAGTGTGTTGCAACGAAGGTTTTGTTTTCATTTTCCCTTTATGAGAGAGCTGCTGGACTCACGTGTGGATTACAGTGCACGCGACACGCGACAGAAACGCGTTTGTAAGGAACATTTTTACCCGAGAGCTTTTTCTCATCTGGAAATGGTGAAATCTGTATTTGCCGCTCGTCTACTTTTAATAAAAAGACACAGCTCCAGTTTGATTGTCTGTCTACAGATTTGGTAAGTGTTTGCAGTGGACTGCCCTTTGTTTAAATGCTGCTCTCCGAGTGTAAACATGTAAACACAAACTATTCCCATCGTGCAGGATTTTCACTGAAATTTGTGACAGGATAGTCTATACACACACGGCTTTCTGACGCTACCTACCGAGTACACAAGTTACAGAGAAATGCGGAGGATTTTTTTCTCTTATTCGCCGTATCAAATCAGCCTCTGTGTGTTTGTTTTTCCTGTCAAACTCAGCGCGTGCCTAAATGTTAACTCCCTTCTATGCAAAATCTTATCCTCTTTCCCTCCCCCGACACTCCCACACTCCCAGAGCTGGACACGCCCAACTTTCCTGACTTTTTTCAAAACAGAGGTGTGAAAACACCCTGCTGAGACAGGGGGTTTCGTGGCCCTTTAATAATAACAAAAAAATGTGCAACCATGATGCCGTTGTAAGGGGTGTATTCTGGGAAATTTTCATACCCCTTGATTTCGAGTGTGGTGCTGGAAAATCTAGCCCTCTCTTCTTCCCTTGCCATCTACCCTTTCAATTAATTTCGGCTTAGTCCCTTTATTAATCTGGGGTTGCCACAGCGGAATGAACCACCAACTTATAAAGCATACGTTTTACGCAGCGGATGCCCTTCTAGCCGCAACCCATCACTGGGAAATACGCACACGCATTCACACACTCATACACTACAGTCAATTTTAGCTTACCCAATTCACCTGTACCGCATGTCTTTGGACTTGTGGGGAAAACAGGAGCACTCAGAGGAAACCCACACAAACACTGGGAGAAAATGCAAACTCTACACAGAAATGCCAACTGATCCAGCTGAGGCTCGAACCAGCGACTTTCTTGGTGTGAGGTGAACGTGCTACCCACTGCGCCACCGCGTCGCCCTCTACACTTTCGAACTGTAGAGAATTGGGACACCCTTACCCTTGAGCTCTCAAAATGAGGGGTAGGGATAAGGGGAAGGGCTAAGTGTTAGAATTGGGATTGGGCCTTACTTAGCCAATTGGCAGATATTTTGCTTGTTTTAAGGAATAAATAACTTAATTTTAATAAAATTCTTTTTTATTTAACAGTTTTTTGATATTGGAACTAAAACAAGACAAAAACTGTAAGTAAGAAACGCATTTTTTGCAGTGCATAACCTTCTCTTTCCACTCAAATGACTTCTCTTGCTTCTGGTCACATGGAAAGCCTTTAAGGTGGGGCTATCACTGCCTATAGGGCAGTATTATTAGTTGCTCTCATTCAACAATACTATACACAGTTAATAATTGTCACATTTGTGATACAGTAAGTTATCATTTTGTCAGTAATAGTCAAGTACTAGATTTAGGAAAGAATTTTTAACATTAGGACATTAGGTGCTCTTGAGGGTAAACATATCTATCAGTTGCCTCATCTCGATTCTTGTCTTTGTTCACAGAAGGCAGTGGTTCGATCAAATATGGCATGAATCCATCTATAAAATTTAGCTTCTCATTCTCGTCCTCATCTGGCTGTCCAGGGACTGCAGGTGGAAAATAGCAGATTTTGCTAAAGCCTGGCACAAAACTTATTTCCTTTTTAAGGTCTATGTTTTGTTGTTCTCGTCCCTGTCAAATAAATACATTCAAATACACAACTGAGTGCAAACTGGCATTCACATCTTCTTTTGTGTTGCTAATGCTCATCTTCCAATGATCTAATCAGTTCTCAAAGGACAATTGGATGTACATAACGATAAGAAATAAAAAGACAATCTTAACTTCTCTTTCACTATGATGAAGTTTCACAGAAGAGCTCTGGCAGAATAATAAAAGGAGGGATGACAGTGGAACATGAGAGAGGACCAGTGTTGTTTACTGTTTGTATTTGCAGCAGTCGTCCGTGAGGGTTTGGCATTGTTGTTTGTTTATTTGCTGATAAAGTTTGTGTTCATTGTTCGACGGTTTCTCCCTTATCATTGAACTGTTACAACATTGTTTGTGCATTGTTAATATCTTGAATTGATCTTTCATCATGTCGTGTTTGCGAACAGCATGCTTGTCTTCAATCCAAGAAGTCAAACAATCCCAATGATCATTCTGGTCTGTAATTTTCCCTGATCAGATTTACTAACAATCAGTATTTATGCAGCTCGGGCCTTTAGAGGGAGTATTGCAATGTATAATGAATTGGCTGCATATTGGTAGTTCACAGGAAGTAAAGAATGCTTTATTTTTTTATTTTTTTAAACACAATTTTTTATGGGAATTTTTTTATTTTTTGTGTAGTTTGAATTCTGAGGTTGGAGAAATATAAGGGGTCACTTACCTTATCAATTATTTGACTATTTATTTGTACTTTTTACTGAATTGTACCATAAAAATGTCATGAGTTGTACCATAAAAATGTGTAAAATGGTTTGACATAGCAAAAATGAAGAAAAATAACTTGTTTATAATACACAAAGAGTGTGAGAGCGATTTGTCTTCATCATTGGACACTTATCTTCTTATAGTTCTATTTTTTATTATATGAAAATATGAATTACATGGTTGGGCTTGATGGACATTTTTATTACAAATGGGGGATTAACACCAAGGGACAACAAAACTTAACAATTTCATAGTACAGGGTGGGCCATTTATATAGATACACCTTAATAAATTATATAGACAATTGCCTTCAGATGACCCCAAAGATAATAGTCTAATGGGGTCAGATTGGGAGACCTTGGGGGCCATTCAATTGGCCCATGACAACCAATCCACGTTTCAGGAAACCATTCCCATTTTATTAAGGTGTATCCTTATAAATGGCCCACCCTGTAGATCCAAATAGTTATTCATTCATTCATTTTCTTGTCGGCTTAGTCCCTTTATTAATCTGGGGTCGCCACAGCGGAATGAACCGCCAACTTATTCAGCACATCTATGCAGCAGATGCCCTTCCATACACAACCCAACACTGGGAAACATTCACACACTCTTGCACGCACCCACATACAGTACGGCCAATATAGCCTATCCAATTTACGTGTACCACATGTCTTTGGACTATGGGGAAGCCGTTGTTTCCCAGAGGAAACCCACGCAAACACAGGGAAAACTTGAAACAATATAATGTATAAGAAATAATATATAGAGAAATAAGTCAGTAAAATAACAGAAAATGTACTGGCAGTTTATTGTAAGGTTTTTGAACTGTAATATACGACACCAACCCAGAGAACATATCACTTTAAACTATTAAAAATGTTCATAAAAGCCACTTTTTAAAAACTTTTTAAGGTTAAAAGTTGTTGGAAGAAAGATCAAGCTCTCGTGATGCAATACAAAAGCATAAATAAACAAGGAAACTTAAAAAATAAAAACATGAATCATAATATACGTAAAACTGCTAATTTACGAGCACAGGCTCATTCTGAAAATGTAGCCCTATATACATTTCTAGAGATTGTAAATTATTTAGCCAGAAGTATGTATGGCTGCATTTCGTTTTTAAAACGAACGCTACAGGGCAGTATGACGTCGTTTTTTTTCGCGCTTACCAGCTGACTGCTTACCTCCATATGAACGGCTTTCCTGCTGTTACCAGTTTGTCTAGTGGCTCGCAGCATACGTTGGTGAACTTGAGACTCAGATAAGAGTTGACCGCGACGACGGAGTTTGAGTCCAGTGAAGAACGGTTCCAGAAAGCGGGTAAGACAAAAACAAAAGCCAAAAAATACAATAAACAAGTAAATTCCAGGGTGAGGTTTAGGAAAGCAGGTGGGTACGGGGATCGGTCAGTTGGTCCAGGGGCGGACTGGCCATAGGGAGCACCGGGACATTTCCCGGTGGCCTGACGATCAATCTGGCCTGCCACTGTGATTCTGGCCTGCTGTGAACACCCCCCTTTGCTCTCCAAAAATTTATATAGCGGTACATTTTCAGAATAAGCCTGGGTTGTAATTTACGGATATATATATATTTTTTTTTTTACAGTGGGCTTCACAAGAAGCTTCAGTCACATGATCTTGAATGGAGGGTTCTTCAACTAATTAAATTCATTCATTTTCCTTCGGCTTAATCTCTATTTAAGGGGTCGCCACAGTAGAATGAAACACCAACTATTCCAGCATATTTTTTTACGCAGCGTACGATCTTTCAGCCACAACTCTGTATTGGGAAGGCTAACTAAATTTTTGCAGCAGTTTTATAACAACAGGTCCATGTAGGCCTGTCACAATCAATATATCGACTTATCACACAACACATGGACATGACCGCAATAATTTTTGTTGATGCAATATATATCGCCCATATATATATATAAAAAAAAAAAAACAATTCCAGCAATATTTTAGCTGATTGTAAACATCTTTATCTCTATTGGAGGTGTCAGTGCCAGTATGGTTAAAAAAACACTGTAGTTTTACTATAAACTACTGTAGTATATTTTCATGTCGGTATCTGACAACTGAAAATAGATCTGATAGCAGATATCACAGCCTCTGATACTTTTTACCTTGCACTTTTCTGTAAACATTTATTACTTATTTATTTAGGATATGCGTTTTCACATTCTGATTCCAATTCGTAAATTGTTAAAAGAATTATAATTAAATGAAATATTCTTAAAAATAAAATGTGTTCTTTGATTGTACTTGCGTTGTGATGATATTATATTGTCATAATGAGTGGCATAAAATGGTCTTAAAATGACAGTAATATCATTTATTGCAATATATTTTGGTGCAATGTATCATACAACAAAAAAAAAAAAAAATCACGTGACAGGCCTAGGTCTATGAAAGAAATCTTTACCATTTACAGCATTTATATGTCCACAGTACTAATTATATTCATTTTTATCATGAGTGACAGTGAAAATGCAACGTCACATCAACAACCCACACGTATTTTAACTCAGACTTCCCTCGCAGACACATTTTGCCACTCATCATTTTGTATGTTTACAAATTCAGGGAGACATTTCATAGTCATTTGGGCACGTTCCTTTCATGCTGAAACATCACAAAAATCAATTACGTGATGGACTAACACGTTTTAGTGTGTGAATCATGGCGAGTTACCTCAGGGTCATTTCACCGAAGCTGTGCTGATCATGAGCTTTAAAAGAAGAAAAGGAAACGGGACATTTCCTACAGAAGACATCCCTCTGGACAGCCAGATTTAATTCTGCTTTAGGAGCTGAATTTATCTGTGCTTCTGGCATATCCCCGCTACTGAGTCTTATAGGAATGGGGGGGAAGGGGAAACATCGCCTTATCCACGTTATCTACTCTTTCCTCTGCAAGGGAAATTTATTTAAAAAAATAAATATGCCATCGCCTGCAGTGTCTCTTTTGTTTCTGTCGAAGAAAGACAAAGCACATCTCCATTTGATGTATGAGGCCTAGAAAAATGAAACTTTCATAGTCTGAGCGATTGCCCAGAGACTCCTATCAACCTAACAAATCTTATATAAACATTGCGGAGATGAAGAGAGGGAGGGAAAAGACGGAGCTGGAGGAACGGAGAGGAAAAAAGGAGACAGAAGATGACTTTAAAAGGTGCCAAACAATGGAGGAACCTGCTTTCATCTCAGCAGAGAGATCCATTAGTCTATCCTATACGAGGAAGGGAAAGCTGTGGGGAAAACTGGTGAAAGAGAGAAAAATGCTGACTTTGATTTCGACTAGAGCTACTTTGTTAAACATTGGTTGAAACCTCTTTATCCACGGACACCCTGCGGCCCATTAGTCTGACAGTGAGAGTACAGTGGCGACAGAAGCGGCTGAATGTTATTCAATGAAACACACGCTGCTATTCGAGAGTTTGGGGTCAGTAAAGGTCTTTGCACACTGAAGTCTGCCTTTTTTTTAGTATTCATATCTGAAAAAGTTGTCAGGGACTCAAATCTTGCACACCGAGTTTGATGCGTATTAATTAATCCATTCGGAAAAAACGCACAGCATTTTGAAGTAAACAAATCCTGAACAGAGTCTGGCAGTACCACAAACATTATAATAGATAGCAGTCGTGTTGACAAATCGGAGCAACGGACCGAAACGTACCAATAGGTCAGTATGGGCGGAATGTCAAATGTATGGACACACACACACCCACCCCAAACAGCAGCAGGTGAGAAGTGATCAACAGTCATTGAATCCAGCATATGGGCTTTCAACTGTACGCCACATTCTGTCTTATGTTATGCACTGTTTGTGTCATAAAGGTGGCTCAAGTGACGGCATTTTGAATTCGCCTTTTGCTTGTACGCTGGCTCTGAACTGTCAAAACACCCCTCAAAGCGCTTTTGCAGATGCAAAAAATAGGATCGAAACTGGTTCGAATTTCTTTAATGACGGACGAAAGTTTCAGAGGCAGTGTGTCAACACGATTAAAGTTAGAAAGATTTATTTTTTTAACATTGAAGACTGGAGGACTATAGTAATGCCGAAATTCATCTTTGCATTCATCTTTGCATTACTATATATATATATATATATATATATATATATATATATATATATATATATATATATATATATATATATATATATATATATATATATATATATATATATATATATATACGGAGCTATATATATATATGCCTGCATTAGATTATATTTTCAGTAGTGATAGAAAGCATATTCAAGTAAAATGTCTATTTTAAAATTACTTTAAATAACTTTTGTGAAAATAAAAAAGGTCTAATTATGGGTGAAGTACTGTAATGCCCATGGTCATTCACCGTAATATATATTTAAATAAACAATAAACACAATTATTTTTACCTATACTTTTTGAAAAGTTAATAAATAAATAAAGAAAAAAATAAGAAGCCAAATTATTTTAATTATACTTATTGAAAAGTAAATAAATAAATAAATAAATAAATAAATAAATAAATAAAAAACCCAATTTTTCTACCTATACTTATTGAAAAGTTAACAAACAAACAAACAAACAAACAAACAAACAAACAAACAAACAAATAAATAAAAACAATTATTTTAACTATACTTATTGAAAAGTTAATAAAAATAAATAAGAAACCCAATTATCTTTTACATATACTTTTTGAAAAGTTAATAAATGAATGAATGAATGAATAAATAAATAAAAAATAAATAAATTAGAAACACAATTATTTACTTATATTTATTGAAAAATGTATAAATAAACAAACAAATAAATGAATGAGAAACCTAATTATTTTACCTATACTTATTGAAAAGTTAATAAATAAATAAGTAACATACTAAACTATCAAATACATAAATTATATTAAATTATATTTTAAATAATTAAAACCTTTGTTGACAAATGGGTTAAATCTAATTGTTTGGAAGAGGCAAAGTGTAAGCATTTAAAATGACTATGGATTAATAATTAATCCGGGGCTGTGATGTGATGCTTAATTAGTCTTTTAATTGCTAAAAAGTATTTCACTGTAATTTTAAGAATGTATCAACATTTTAATAAAATGACATTCTAATGTATGGAAGGACGAATAAAGCTGCTGTGCACTTATTGTTTTGATTTGCTTTCACTCATGCACAAAGCAAACTTTGTACTTGGCATTAATTCATGCACTTAGCAGAGTATGTGACATTAATTTAGACATGACAACAGCTAAATAAGCTGTACAGTACATCTCAAAACAACGTACATTTATAGCATATTTATATGCACAAACTATATTAAAGTTTCAGTGCAAACAAAGTAAATAAATGCACTTTCCTTTAAAAAAACATTTAAATCGAATTTAATTATGCATTATTATTGTTGTTGTTGTTGTTGTTGTTATTATTGAGCATGGTGTTATGAAATATTGTTAAGCAACACCCAAAAAGATACTTTTGCTGCTTGTTAAAAATAATTATATAAAATATGGCTGAATCAACACAATTCTTGAGGGATTTTTTTGGGATAACGTAATTGTTTTAGGTTCCACTCAAATTAGAAAAATAAATAAATTAAAATAAAACATTCAGTTCAATTTTATTTGTAAAGTGATTCTCACAATAATTATTGTTTCAAAGCAGCTGTACAAAAGGTGCACATCATTGCATTACAATCAAATTTGGAAAAGTTAAGGTTATTAGTTACCATAATTTTGTTAGTTACTAATAACTTAAACTAATTAACTAATAACTAATAGCTTTTAAGATTGGGACAACATAAAGAAATTGTGTGGAACCATAGACTGTAAAAAATATAGACGTAGAATCTGTGACGTCACCCATAGGTTTCAAATGAAGCTACAAGTGGGCGTGGCCAACTGTTGTTCGCACGTCATAGCGCCGATCAGGGGTAACCAAAAATGAGCAAAAAGGCAGAGCGTAAGCATTTTGCTTAGACAATTTTTTTTTAAGAGAAACGCTTAACGCTTAATTTCCTGCGATTTGTTTGTGTTCTGACCACATGTGCTTGGTTGTATACTATATCAATAAAGTGTTTAGACTTTTAAAAACACTGTTGTAATACATTTAGCCACTAAGCATTGTTCTTATGATGCTTTTCTACAGGAGGAAAACACGAATTACTTCCAAATACTTCAAATATAGTCTGTGTTAGTAAATGTAAGGCTATTTATGAAATCCAGGCAAAAATACTGTATGAGAACATTTTAGATGACTGGTTCATAGTCTACATCTAATCAATCTGTCAGATTCTGCAGTGCATTAAAGTGCTATGATGATAAATAAATTGTTGTAAGTAAAAAAATACATTTATAGATAAAAGTATATAAGAATTTCACTCACCTGGGAAATGAAGGCCACTTGAATGGTTTGTGAGCATATTTAAGTGCACAGCATGCCATATTATCTGATAATTGTAGGAAATAATCCAAAAGGGGAATTGACCCTTCACTAAGCCACACCCAAAAACCGCCATGCACCAATCGTGGCTACGCACAGGGGCTCTGTCAAGCTTTCGAGCAAGGGAAACAAGCCAAAGCATTGCGCATATGGATTATGCAAATCTGACACCCGGTATCCTAAAAGTTTGGACAGGGTGGTGGAATTTTTTTCCCTTTTCAAAACCTAAAACCCAAAGGGAGAAATGCCAGCGTGGATCAAGCTCTGTGAGGAGTGCTAAAGGAGCGGAGTTAAATTGGTTTTGTTTTGATATTCCTGACACATTCAGTGATAGACCGACGGCAATAACTCACACACCTCTTACGTTACCCTAAAACGATCTAAACTGTGTTTCCTACAAAAATACTAAGCAGGTTATGTTTCCCAGCTGTCTTTTTCTTTTTTCCGCTCGATATTATAAGCACTGCTCCGTTTAAAGCCTGGTTTATACTTCTACGTCAAGTGATCGGCGCGACCCACGGCGCAAGCCTCGTGCATTTATACTTCTGCGCGCTGTTTCTGTTTCTCTGCAATACACTTCCGAAAAGCTAGCTGGCAGTATGTGTTTATGTTTCTCAGTGTCGAAAACAAATATTGATGTCTAGCTTCTCTATCGGAGCTCATTATTTTTAATGCGACCACGCCCACTAGGCTTTGTTATTAAAATAGTCCACCTGAGACTCGCGTGACATGTAAACTGAGGTCAGAAAAAACAGTGGAATCTTCACGAATACATGAGACATACACATGACAGACATACCTGCATAAAGCTTGGAGGGTGAAATTTCCAACTCATTTTGAAAGCAAACGTTGTCTGGCTAGGTAATTCATACAATTCTCCCAGCAGAGCGCGCATCACGCCGGCTGTTCCCACTTCCGCCATTAATACAAACAATGACGTAGGCTGCCCACACGCCCACAGCGCGCTGGCTAGAACGTGACGCATGTTATACGTGTTATTATTTAATTTTTATTTATTTTACCGTAGTTGAACCTGTTAAAGATTGGAAAAAGTTAACTAAGGCTGCAACTATTTGGGCAAAATATATAAAAGTATTATAAAGTATATAAAAATATTATTTTGATTATTCTTGTGTTTTGTCATTATGCCAGAGTCATTCAGAAATTATTATTAAATGCTGGATTAATGCACAATAAAGTTTTTATTACAACAGTTTGCAAACACGTTTTATACCATTTCAAATATTTCCCTTTATTTCTCAGTGAATATAGGCAATGTATTTTGATGCATTTAAACAAAACAGATTTATTAAACAGATATATTTATTAAAATAAAATTTTAGTCACCAAACATATTCAGAAATTGAAAGATAATACAATAAAATTCAAGCAAAATATTGAAAAAAATTACAACCTACAAAATTTTAACTAAATGTAACAAGCATTTAGTTTGGGCTAGCTTTTGCAGATGGACATTGCTTTACAATGCCCTTGATGGGTGAGTGGGGGAGTGTCTTTTGTCTCTCCAGGTGTGAATTATTCATGACCATTGTGACCTGAGGTGAGCCATACATTCATTCATTCATTCATTTTCTTGTCGGCTTTGTCCCTTGCGGGGTCGCCACAGCGGAATGAACCGCCAACTTATCCAGCACGATTTTACGCAGCGGATGCCCTTCCAGCCGCAACCCATCTCTGGGAACATCCACACACTCATTCACACTCATACACTACGGACAATTTAGCTTACCCCATTCACCTGTACCACATGTCTTTGGACTGTGGGGGAAACCGGAGCACCCGGAGGAAACCCACGCGAACGCAGGGAGAACATGCAAACTCCACACAGAAACGCCAACTGACCCAGCTTAGCCGAGGTTCGAACCTGCGACCCAGCGACGTTCTTGCTGTGAGGCGTGAGCCATACAAACTTAACAAAATGTAAATCTTTATAATGTTTCCTTTGAATGAGAGAATAAAATAATTTTTACATAATTGTGAAGTAAATATTCTAGCCTACCAGACTGGTTACTCAAAAGTCTTGCTCAAGCACATTTAGTGTGTTTTATGGACCTTATTTCAGCTACATTTTTTCTCCGAATCCTACTAACCACGCATAATATTTTTTTTCTAAAAAACAAAAGCATGTACATCAATAATTGTCACATATTGTTGTAGCACAGTTTGTGCTGAATACAAATAAAATATATGTTGGCCACTACCATGTAATAAGTAGCTGAAATTAGCACAACTGTCAGGGCATGTCAAAACATCTCAGGGGCCCCAAAATCACCTCAGACCCCTGAGGGTTAATGTACAAGTGGCTTAAATTTGCTCATTTTGAGGCGGGAAACGGCGGACGTGCAACAACTTTAATCATAAGGTAAACACAAAACAACAGTCTCCATTCAGAGCTCCTTCACGGGACTCCACACATGTAAACACTCGCTGCATCGGGCGCGCGGCTCTCACCTCCACCCACACTCGTCAGCGATACCAAGCCGACCAATCACAGAGCTTGCGCTACACTTGCGCGTTACATTTTTTGAGAGGTGCGCGTCAACGCCGCCAATGGCCATGGCGAGGGGCTATGCGTCCATGCGTAAGCTGCGCAGTAGCATAAGCGTGTGCTTGACGCAGAAGTATAAATCAGCCTTAAGCCCTCGCCATAGTAGTCATACTGATAGCAATCATATTTCCATCTATTTCAAGCTACGAATATTTTAAATTACAAATCAACAGAACAAAACAGAGATGTAATCACAAACTGAGCACTTGCGGACAATATACTTTAGCGTTACCCGCAGCTGTTTCAGTAATTTATAAAGAGCACACAAACATACTGACAGTTATAGGTAACTTACTGTACATTGTTATGGGTAAATGATGCTAATGTTTGGTACAAATCCATCAATTTCCCCTTTCTAGCCGTTCTTTCTGTGAATGAATTATGTAGAAGCACTGTCCATGCGTGTTTCCTTGTCAGTTAGCATAGATATATACACTAGATATCGCATAGGGTCCCTGAGCATGCGTCAATAGCGCTGCCACATTGGTACAGTGCTTCTAGGACAAACGTCATTCAACCGCACTAGTCAAGACAGTGTGCCAATGTGAAGATGCTGGACTTTAGCGCTGTGTTTGCGTTGTAGTAATGAGCAAACAAAGAAAACAAAGCACAAAGGCAGAACATTTCAGGTAAGATTTTGTTTTTTATGTTTTTGTATGTTATGAACTTTTGTGCTTAAAAAGTAATGCTATTGATGATAATACAGTCTCCTACTGCACTGACCATAAGGCAAAGTAGCACCAACTCGCACTAAATTCTAGACTTATGCTAGTTTTGTTGAATTAAATAAGCAAACAATGTTATGAAATATGACAAGAAGATGCTGCCGTGCTAGAAACTTGTATTCTTGTCAGCTAAGTGAACGAGTCATTCATAACGGAGATTCATTCACAAACGGATCGCTCCCTCCGTCAGAATGAGAAGTGAAAGCAGGAGAGGGGGTTTGTTTCAGGACATGGATTAGATCAAATTAAACAGGGAAGGAGGGTAATGCATTTCCATGCACACAAGCACTCACTTTTTGTCAGGAATGCCCGTGCGGTCACATCCATCAATGTAGAAAAGTGATGTAAAATTATAATATTTCGTAATTGAAAAAAATATTTGCATACTGACCACCGGGGAAAACTCCCGATCATAGATATATGTGTATATGTGTATTTCTCTGGCTTTGGATGGCCACAGTCCTCCGCTTCACCTTGGTCCCGCATTCATTTCAAAGGAGTGCTACCCTGTACTAAAATGGCGGCTCTATTGACGCATTCGTTCTAATAGACAATAGCAGGGTAGGCGACATCTAGTGTATATATCTATGGTCAGTTAGTATCGCTATATTTCATTGCACAACAATTAATCTATCAGGCTTTTTGGCTAAAAAAAGAGAAATCACGGTTTAATTAGTTATTATTAAATCGTTTTTAAATGTCACCTCTCCTGCTGTGCATGAACTAAGCTGTTGAATGCTCAGCGTATAAGGCGGCTAGGCTAACCTAGCTTCAATTTTGTTTAAATTATTTTCTAATCGATTGCCTATTATGTGGTGAATATACCCCTGTAATGCATACTGCAGTCCTTTTTTGTCTGGCTTTCTCTTATATCTCACCTGTTCGCCAAAAATGACTGGTTATATCCCTGGTAATGTCTGACACCGGCGCATACACATTGTAATAGACGTGCCAGGCAATAAAGCTTGACAGGCGTAGCAACAGTAACTAAGGAGGGCGGGGCTTAGCGAAGGGTCATTTGACTGTAAAGCCACATGAAATAAAACAAAAATATGATGCATACGCCGAGTTAAGCAGCTAATCAGCCGGAATCAGCTGAGGTGAAGTGACGGTGACCAGCGAGACCTAGCTGTCACTCAAGTGGCCACGCCCTTAATTATGCAGACTTAATATAAATGAAACGGATGAGTTATAAAAAAAAAAATCCACTCCCTCACAATTGTCATGAAGTGTAAGATTAGCTAGATACACCAAAATCAAAAAATTTTTGTACCAGGCTGTAAACACCTTTCCACTGTTAAGTTAACTATTTTAACATCACAGCAAAAACTGGGGAGTTAAATTTTCGATGTTAAATCTTTCAGAGTTAATTTCAACTCGCAATGTAATTTTAACACCCATCATGTAAAATTGTGTCAAGTGCTGGAGTCATTTAAAGGAGTTGATTATCAGAGTTGCTTTAACTCCCACCAGGAGTTATGATGACACTCCGCCCAAGCGCCCAGCCCCTCCCACATTTTAAGTTAGTCTGTCTCTGAGAGAAATTGCCATTAACAGCATGGTGTAGTTTTTGGCAGTAAGTACATTTTAAGCTATTATATTTATTCAATTATGATATCATGTGTGCAACACTAGCATGTTGCACGTGTTGTACATGTTTTTTAAATGTTTTAAATCAACTTCAAATTGCACTGCAAGTAAAAATAAAGAAGTTTAAGAGAAATTATTTTGTGTTCTGGAGTTCATTTAATGGTTTTAAATGGTGAAAATAATTCTATCAACCTAAAGCTTGCAACTCTGAACAGTGTTGTTTTTCTATATCCCTTTTAGAGTTGTTTTAACACTTTTTGGGAGTCAAAAAACCAACTCTACCTTTAGTGTTATATTTTTATGTATTTGTAAAATGTTAATTTAACTCCAGAAAGTGTGGAGCTATATAAACTCTCCAAAAATGTTGAAATCAACTCTGTGAGAGTTAATTCAACACTCGTCTTTTTGCTGTGATTGGGGTCAACAGAAATTTGCTCTATTTTGGATCCAGGCCTATAGTGGAATTTCAATTAATTAAGTTGTTATCCGTTGTATTAGCTTCACAAGGGAGAGCGGGATGTTGCCCCTTGTGTGGAACTCAGCTGTCTTTTAAATTTTTTTTACAGTGAACTCTGAAGCAAAACTGGTTTATTTAGCAAACAAAAAACAAACTTAAACCTCGTCCATCTCATCTCCTAACAAAATGGAGCATAAAAGAAGCCCTGTGATGCCAACAAAAACACCATCTCCAATGCTATTTGTGCCACATAAAAACACCAGGCCATTGAGTAACAGAGATGTTTTGTTGAAAACAAATCGGTCCATAAAAACTAGTCTGTGCACCACGATTGATCCATTTAATGTGTATCAGCATCTAACCAATGAAACACATCTCCACCGAAAGCTGAAAAAAGGTCACGCAGAGTTCTGGAGCATCCTGGGATGGACCATTTTTTTCCCCCACTATAAAGCCTTGAGCATCCACCACCACTCAAGTTATTACACTGGCGCAGTTATTTATAGTCGCGCTGTCATACAGGCCCTCTTTTCATGTTACAATTAAGCCTGCACTTCCCTCAGGGTTGCTGGTGTAGGAGCAGGCCACCGCGCAATCGTCTTTTTAGCCGTTCAGTGTGTGGCACGCACTGTCCAGTTGGCAGCCGATGCACGCCGTTTTTATCTGAGAGGACAGAGTGCCTGGTAAAGCCCTTTACAGAGCACTGTTAACAACACGGAAACCACTGTGACAGATTTTGAGTTTCTCTCTTTCAACTCTCAGCATGGTTGTCAGTGGTAATTCCCATTATATTAAAAGCGTGGTGTAAAAAAAACTAAAGGGAATCTGTGAACTGTTGAATTGGTGGCTTGTTTTGTTACACTAAAACATTTAGTACATTATTTAAAAACATCAAGAAAAAAAGCACAAATTACACCTGTCCCTGTAGGCTGTAATCAAAAATAAACATACCAATACTTAGGGCTGGGCGATATGGGCAAAAAAAATCATATCTCGGTATTTTTAGGATGAATTACGGTATACGATATATGTCCGTTTTTTCCCCTCCCTGTTTACAAATAAACAGCTGCACAAAATCTTTAATAAATAAAATACAGTACAGGTTTTTTTCTACTGCTTAAAACTATAAGTTGCACAACATTTCAAATTATAAAACAAATCTTAGATAAATAAATAACTGTGCAAATAACAAAGTAAACAGAACCGTAGAAAACAGCTACATTGTCAAAGCAAAAAAGAAACACACTTAAATAGTAACACAACAAAAAGTATTGTAGGATAGAAAAGAACCACAATAAATGTAAATATGAAACACACAGTATTTTATGTCATAATTACAGTGTTGTTATAAGTAATCCTGTATACCACAGGTGTGTGATTCATAAACAACAATTAAATCAGCTGTATATGTTTTTATTTACACATTTACATATATGTATTGTGCACAATTATTAAACAATGCACATATCGATGATATCTAAAAAGAAGTCCTACACTTTTTCTTTTGACTAAACTTGTTTTACTAAATATTAAATAAGGAGATGAAAATGAATAGACTATAGATATGAGAAGTAACGAAATTGTTTCAGAGTACTGTGATGAAATGCTGGTTAAGCATATTAATGTAAACAGTCATTATAACAGACCAGAATGCAGAGCTAAATGTGTTATACAGTAAATGTAAAGAAGAGACTGTTGTGTAATAAATACTGAACTTCTAATCAGTGAATATGAGGTGGTTTCACTTTCAAAATGCGGTATAAATTTGTCCCATTTTGGCGTTTTTAATTTTTTTGAAGACATTCAGGTGCTGCTTGTCAATTTGACAAGGCTTCTTATTTTGCTTACCTCATTGGCAGATTATTTTGCTTGTTTTTGTCTATTTTGATGCATTATTTCTAAAAACAAGACAATATTTTTTACTTGTCTAGAAAATGCTTCTTGATTTTATAATTTTTAGATATTTGGACTAAAAACAAGACAAAAACTAAGAAAAGCTTTTTTTTTTGCAGCTATGTATTATTTTTAGATGTAGTGAATTATGCTGAAAAAAGCAAGGCATTATTGGTATGTTTATTTTGATTATAGCTTTCTGGGATGGATGTAATTTGTGATTTTATGTTGTAGTAAATAAGTAAATGATGCAAAAAAGCTTTTTTTATGTTTCTTTTTTGTGGTTACATCTTTTGGGAACAAGATGTGCACTCTATCCAACTTTTCCCACACGTGCACTGCAAAAAAAAATGCTTTCATTAGTTAGAGTTTTTGTCTTGTTTCTAGTCCAAATATCTAAATCTTAAGTCAAGATGTGTGTTTTAGACAAGTAGAAAATATTGTCTTGTTTTCAGAAATAACGAGTCAAAAATAAGTGAGTTTTTCCTTAAAAGAAGCAAAATAATCTGTCAATTGGGAAAGCAAAATACTTTTTTTTGCTTTGAATTCAGATTATTTCACTTACCCTGTTGGTAATTTTGCCTGCTTGCCTGACGCATAATTTTGATGCATTTGTTCTAAAAACAAGACAATATTTGTTTACTTGTCTAGAAAATGCTTCTTGAATTTAGAAATTTTAGATATTTGGACAAGAAACTGTAAGCAGGAAAAGCCTTTTTGCAGCAATGTAGTATTTCTAGATGTACTAAATTATGCTGAAAAAAGCAAGGCATTATTGGTATGTTTATTTTGATTATAGCTTTCTGGGATGGATGTAATTTGTAATTTTCTGTTGTAGTAAATAATGCAAAAAAAGGCAAATTTATTATTATTATTATTATTATTATTACTACTATTATTATTATTATTATTATTATTATTATTATTATTATTATTATTATTATTATTATTACTATTATTTGGGGGGTTACATCTTTTGGGAACAATGCATTTTATCCAACTTTTTCCACACATGCACTGCAAATAATGCTTTCATTACTTTGAGTTTTTGTCTTGTTTCTAGTCCAAAATATCTAAATATTCTTAAATTAAGAAGCATTTTCTAGACAAATAGAAAATATTGTCTTGCTTTCAGAAATAATGAGTCAAAATTAAGTGAGATTTTTCCTTAAAACAAGCAAAATAATGTCAAAAGGGACAGCAACATACATTTGTTTTTCATTCAGATTATTTCGGTTATCCCATTGGCAATTTAGCTTGTTTTGAATGCATAATTTTTATGCATTCTTTCTAAAAACAAGACAATATTTTTACTTGTCTTGAAAATACTTCTTGATTTAAGAATTTTTAGAAACAAGACAAAAACTCTAAGTAAGAAAGATTTTGCAGCAATGTATTATTTTTAGGTATAACCAGCCTGATATCACGAGGAAACGTAAGTATTTTACGTTTTGTCAGTTTAGTGGCTAATTCGTAAGTTCAGTTGTGTGAAAATGTACAATTTTAAAAAGTAGGCGTGGTACCCCACCCCACCCCTAAACCCAACCATCATTACGGGATCAGCAAAGTCTACTAAATTGTACGAATGATAACATATGATTTCACACAAATTAGCCACTAAATTAAAAAGTTACGAATTGCTGTGAGATTGTGTTGGTATAACTTTATAGTAAATAATGCTTAAAAAAAATAGTAATTATTGGTATGTTTATTTTGATTATAGCTTTCAGGGATGGATGCAATTTGTGCCTTTCTGTTGTAGTAAATGATAAAAAAAATAGTAAAGATTTGGATTTTTGGGGGGGTTACAGCTTTGGGAACAATGTGCATTTTATCCCACATGTGCACTGCAAAATAAAAAATAAAAAGCTTTTTAATATATAATATTAAATATGTAATACTTAAAGGGCTATGAAATCCCCCTATCTCAGCAGGGTGTTTCCCAACTCTAGTTTGAAAAAAGTCAGGAAAGTGAGTGAGTGAGCTTTGTTTAGGTGGGAGTGTCGAGTGGCAAAAGAGGGAAGGATTTGCATGTAAAGGGGAGTCTTATTACGTGCACTACAGCTAATTAGTACTATGAGTTTAAGAAAAGCGCATTACAAATAAAATGTATTATTATCATTATTTTCACAGCGGCAACACAGACGCAGGGGAGATAGACAGTGATTTGGAGAGCAGCATTTACAGACATGAGAGCTTTGTGAAAGTGGAGGAGTTTTAGTCCATAATATTGTCGTGATACTATAAATTTATTAACTAAATAATTTTGACTAAGGTATGTCTTCAAAAACTGAAAGAGTACTGCTGACGATACTAACTAACTTTGCCATCTGAATAAACATAAAGAAAGAACATTGATCACACACCTACCAAATCTGTAGAGACAGGACAACACCAACACCAACTGAACTGCATCTTTTTTTTAAAAAGACTAGTGGCAAATACAGATTTCACTATTTGCAGATTAGAAAAGCTCTCGGGTAAAAAATGTTCCTTACAAACGTATTTTTGTCGTGTGTTAGCAGACACACATGTGGCTCCACACGCGAGCTGTGCTCTCACCACAGGGAAATGGAAAGAAAACCTTTGTTGCGGCACATTTATAAACACAACACTGATGACCCATGTCTCTGAACAATTCTTTTACTACTTGCTTGAATTATGGTTGGCAACACAACATGGCGTCTCTCTGAACACTGTAACAGCTAAAAGGAGTTTTCAAAGCTCTATCATGCATATAAATGAAGTTGCATCTCGTTCACAATAGAGCGCGCTGATTGGTCGAACCAAGTCTTTCTCATGAATTAATGAACAGATGTGCTGAAAACTCAATGACGTCACTTTGTACCGGCCGGTACAGACAGCCAATCTCCATGCTGGAATTTACACAATGATCTCATTGTCGGGACGCAGCTTCAAAATTTTTATTAAACCGCAAGAACAAATTAGCTCAAAACAATGCATAAACAACCAATTTTCACTTTTTAGTGAAATATAAGTATCCTAATAGTGTTTTTAGCAATGTGGGACATAAATATGACTGTCAACATCTCAAAAAAATGTGTTTTGGTGTTTCATGACCCTTTAATTAAAATAAAAATAGAGTTCGGATCTGGAAGTTTAAATTCATTCTCCACAGGGAAATTGATTTTAACAATAACTGATGAACCTTTAAACACAGGGATGTTGCGAGCTGTGAAGTTGTTAATTGGTTGTATGTGCTTTTGTTGAACAAATCTGTTTGCATTGATTCGACTTACTTCAGAGCACTGTTAACAAAATGGAAAGCACAGTGGCAGCTTTTTATTTTCTTTCTCTCGGCTCTCAGCATGGCTGTCAGTGGTAATTCCATTATGTTAAAAGCATGCTGAAAAAAAAAAAGAAAAGAAACAAAAAGGGAATCTGCGAACCGTTGCATTGGTAGCTCAGTTTGCTCCCCTGATATATTTTTAGATGAAGTAAATAATCCTGAACAAAAAAGCTAAGATTTATTTTGTATTATTTATTTATTTTGGTTACAGCTTAAGATGCGAGGTAAGATGTGCTTTTCAGTTGTAATATAACAAGCACAGCAGGCGAGTTCAATTATTTTTATTTTAATTAACATGGAGCACAACTGGAAGTTAAAGCTCTATTCATTTTCTCCGCAGGGAAATAGATTTATATCAATAATTGATAAAGCTTTAAAAACAGACATGTTGTGAGCTATAAACTTGCTAATTGTATGTACAGTACATGTTTTTTTGTTGTTGTTGTTGTTGCTGAACAAATCTAAGCAATTAATCAACTTATGTTAGTTATGTTAGCACTGTCGCCTCACAGCAAGAAGGTCGCTGGTTCGCGTCCTAGCTGGGCCAGTTGGCATTTCTGTGTGGAGTTTGCATGTTCTCCCCGTGTTTCTGTGGGTTTCCTTCAGGTGCTCCGGTTTCCCCCACAGTCCAAAGACATGTGCTACAGGTAAATTGGATAAACTAAATTAGCCGTAGTGTATGAGTGTGTGTGTGAATGTGAGAGTGGATGAGTTGTACTGGTATTGGGTTGTGGCTGCAAGGGCATCCACTGCGTAAAACATATGTTGTAATAGTTGGCGGTTCATTCCACTGTGGCAACCTCTTTGTAATAAGGGACTAGTGGCGGGGTTAGGTGCCACGCCTCCTTTTTAAAATTGTACATTTTTGTACGACTAAACTTGTACGAGTTTGTAAGAATTATGCACTTATCTGACAAAACGTAAAATAGTTACGTTTCCTCGTGAGATCAGGCTGGAAGTACCAGTTGATTTGACAAAACCAGTTAGCTCAAACTCAAATTTAATCACAGTGCTCAGCATAATTGAGTACAGCCCATTTTGAAAATGTATATTTTTATCCATTTCTCAGTAAATATGGGTAACATTTATTAGTGCATTTAAACAAAACAGATTTATTAAACAGATTAAAAATATTTATTTAGTCACAGAACATCTTTAGAAATGGAAAGATAATACATTTAAATTCATGCAAAATATGGCCAAAACATTTACAAACTACAACATTTCACCAAATTGTATATATTTTTTGTTTCTCTTGATTTTTGCTATTTTTGAAATTTTTATTTAATATTTATCCCTAACAAATACATTTGGGCTACTGATTTTTGAACCAATATTGTAAGTTTTAACAGTATACTGTACGTAATTACAGTATTGTAATTTTGTTAGATAAGCTCCAGATTTGGCTTCAGTACTGACTAAACTAATGTATATGCACAAATATAATATTGTAAAGCTTCCATTAGAAAATGTTCATTTAAATTAGAGATATGGTGATGCAGTGGCGCAGTAGGTAGTGCTGTCGCCTCACAGCAAGAAGGTCGATTGTTTGAGCCTTGGCTGGGTCAGTTGGCGTTTCTGTGTGGAGTTTGCATGTTCTCCCTGCATTCGATTGGGTTTCCTCCGGGTGTTCTGGTTTCCCCCACAGTCCAAAGACATGCGGTACAGGTGAATTGGGTAAGCTAAATTGTCTGTAGTGTATGAGTGTGAATGAGAGTGTATGAATGTTTCACAGAGATGGGTTGCAGCTGGAAGGGCATCCGCTGCGTAAAACGTGCTGGATGAGTTGGCGGTTCATTCAGCTGTGGCGACCCCGGATTAATAAAGGGACTAAGCCGAAAAGAAAATGAATGAATGAATGAATGAAATTAGAGATTTGTGTGTGTGTGTGTGTGGGGGGGTGTACTTACATATGCTGAGCACTGTATGACGTCTCCTCGATGCAAGAAAATTACAAACAACATAATTACCCAATTTGTGAGAGAATATGAAAGCATTGAAATTTTTCATCCCATTAAGATAGTCTGATGGGCAGGGTGGATTCATTTTTGGTAGTCCGACTGGAAAACATAGTAACTTCTCGACGTCAGGCTAGGTGTTTTGTAAGCCTTGCCCCTTAAGATTTTTTCTAGTTAGTTAGTCTACAAAACAAACAACTATTATCCAATAGTTTGCCTAATTAACCTAATCTATTAGTTATTAGAAATTAATATGTTTGAATGTTTATTAAAACTATTATATTTACAAATGCGTTGAAAAAATTCATTAATTCATTCATTTTCTTTTCGGCTTAGTCCCTTTATTAATCAGGGGTCGCCACAGCGGAATGAACCGCCAATTTATCCAGCATATGTTTTACGCAGTGGATGCCCTTCCAGCCGCAACCCATTACTGGGAAGCACCCATACACTCTTATGCAGGTCGCACACCAGAAGCGGCGCTCGGCGACGCGCCGCGCATCGCCACGCATCGCCACGCATCGCCGCGCATCGCCACGCATTTCTGAATTCTAAAAATAGATTTCAATCAGAGTACACACACCGGCGCCGCAAGTCGGCGGCTGTCCGCGGCGCCCTGCCACGACTCAGGACACTGTTCATATTTCTGTCGCGCCACAGAGCGCCATCTGATTAGTTTTGTTTTAAATAGCCTGCAAATGTGCGCGTCTGGTGTGTGATACTTTCAACTGTCATGTGTGCGCCGTGTCGCGGCGCTGAGCGGCGCATCCGGTGTGTGACGGCCTTTACATTCACACCCTCACATACACTATGGCCAATTTAGCTTATTCAATTAACCAATGTATTTGGACTGTGGGGGAAACCGGAGCACCTGGAGGAAACCCACACAAACACGGGGAGTACATGCAAACTCCACACAGAAACACCAACTGACCCAGCCGGGGCTCAAACCAGTGACGTTCTTGCTGTGAGGCAACAGAGCTTACTCACTGCTCCACCATGTCGCTGAAAATATTTGAAAAAGAATTTAAAAAAAACACAGGAGGGCTAATAAATTTGGCTTCAACTATAGATGAAAATCAAGTAAGGAATAGTTTAATGTTTTAGACAACTTTCGTAAAAAAATCTTATAAACAGTATGTGAACAATTCCTTTCAATCTAAATATTTACATAACATAATTAGACAGGTGAGTGTAAAAAAGCAATGCGCACTGACACTTGCCTTCATATTGTAATTGTCTGTGGTGTAGATGTCCTAATGGAAAGCCGCTGGTTGTTTTCTCTCCAGCTGGGCGGCTGATGCGCCTGCAGTGAGATGTTTAGAGGCTGCTGTATTGTGTGACAGGTTTATCTTTATCTGAAGGGTAATTTTCCACCTCAACTCATTTGATGATCCTGTTGTGTAAGTGCTCTCACAATAGCAGAGAGATGAATAACTGGTATTAACTCCATTTTCATGCTTCACCTTAGACTGCCATTATTCTCGCCACTGTTTTCAGGACAGTGGTCGCTTCACCTGCAGCACCCTCCACTTAATATCAGCGCCCTTTGGTAAATATGTCCAATCATTTAACCTTTTGCTCAAAATATTGACAAACACTTTGCTGTCATTGAGAAGAAGTAAATGCCAACACAGCGTGGTTTTATTAGCCTTTGCTAAATACTGTTGGTAAGTGCACAATTATTGGCACTTCTGTAAATGTATTTGAGCAAAAATATTTTTTAAGTATATTTATGTTGATATTTGTGGAAAATATATTTATTTTAGGAGCTATAAATATGTATGCAAAGTCCAGAGCAGGCTCAGATCCAGCTGGGTGGGTCATAAAAATAAACAAATCATTAAATAAATAAATAATAATAATAATAATAATAGGCGTCACGGTGGCGCAGTGTGTAGCATGATTGAAAGACATGCGCTATATGTGAATTAAATATACAAATTGTCCGTAGTATATGTGTGTAAATGAGTGTGTATGGGTGTATCCCAGTGATGGGTTGCAGCTGGAAGGGCATCCGCTGCGTAAAATATATGCTGGATAAGTTGGTGGTTTATTCCGCTGTGGCGACCCCAGATTAATAAAGAGACTAAGCCGAAAAAGAAAATGAATGAATAATAATAATAATAAAAATAATAAATCAATAATGATAATAATAATAATAATAATAATAAACAATAAAATAATAATAATAATAATGATAATAATAATAATAATAATAATAATAATAATAATAATAATAAACAATAAAATAATAATAAGAATAAGAATTATCATGAAATATTACTACTACTACTACTACTACTACTATTAATAATAATAATAACTATTATTATGATTATTATTATGATTATTATTATTATTATTAATATTATTATTATTAGTAGTAGTAGTAGTACTAAACAATATTTCCTAATTTAAAATAATAATTAATAATAATAATAATAATAATAATAATAATTTATAATTAATAACAATAATAATAATAATAATAGTAGTAATATGATGAGTATTACTACAGGGAGTGCAGAATTAGGCAAGTTGTATTTTTGAGGTTTAATTGTATTATTGAACAACAACCATGTTCTCACTGAAGCCAAAAAACTCATTAATATCAAAGCTGAATATTTTTGGAAGTAGTTTTTAGTTTGTTTTTAGTTTGAGCTATTTTAGGAGGATATCTGTGTGTGCAGGTGACTATTACTGTGCAGAATTATTAGGGAACTTAACAAAAACAAATATATACCCATTTCAGTTATTTATTTTCACCAGTGAAACCAATATAACATCTCAACATTCACAAATATACATTTCTGACATTCAAAAACAAAACAAAAACAAATCAGTGACCAATATAGCCACCTTTCTTTGCAAGGACACTCAAAAGCCTGCCATCCATGGATTCTGTCAGTGTTTTGATCTGTTCACCATCAACATTGAGTGCAGCAGCAACCACAGCCTCCCAGACACTGTTCAGAGAGGTGTACTGTTTTCCCTCCTTGTAAATCTCACATTTGATGATGGACCACAGGTTCTCTATGGGGTTCAGCTCAGGTGAACAAGGAGGCCATGTCATTAGTTTTTTTTCTTTTAGACCCTTTCTTGCCAGCCACGCTGTGGAGTACTTAGACGCATGTGATGGAGCATTGTCCTGCATGAAAATCATGTTTTTCTTGAAGGATGCAGACTTCTTCCTGTACCACTGCTTAAAGAAGGTGTCTTCCAGAAACTGGCAGTAGGACTGGGGGTTCATCCTCAACCCGAAAAGGCCCCACAAGCACATCTTTGATGATACCAGCCCAAACCAGTACTCTACCTCCACCTTGCTGGCGTCTGAGTTGGACTGGAGCTGTCTGCCCTTTACCGATCCAGCCACGGGCCCATCGAGACTCATTCTCATTTCATCAGTCCATAAAACCATAAAAATCAGTCTTGAGATATTTCTTGGCCCAGTCTTGGCGTTTCAGCTTGTGTGTCTTGTTCAGTGGTGGTCGTTTTTCAGCCTTTCTTACCTTGGCCATGTCTCTGAGTATTGCACACCTTGTGCTTTTAGGCACTCCAGTGATGTTGCAGCTCTGAAATATGGCAAAACTGGTGGCAAGTGGCATCTTGGCAGCTGCATGCTTGACTTTTCTCAGTTCATGGGCAGTTATTTTGCACGTTGGTTTTTGGTTTGGTTTTTCCACACGGTTGCGACCCTGTTGACTCTTTTGAATGAAACGCTTGATTGTTCGATGATAACGCTTCAGAAGCTTGGCAATTTTAAGAGTGCTGCATCCCTCTGCAAGATATCTCACTATTTTTGACTTTTCGGAGCCTGTCAAGTGCTTCTTTTGACCCATTTTGCCAAAGGAAAGGAAGTTTCCTAATAATTATGCACACCTGATATAGGGTGTTGATGTCATTAGACCACACCCCTTCTCATTACAGAGATGCACATCACCTAATATGCTTAATTGGTAGTAGGCTTTCGAGCCTATACAGCTTGGAGTAAGACAACATGCATAAAGAGGATGATGTGGTCAAAATACTCATTTGCCTAATAATTCTGCACTGCCTGTTTTATTATTATTATTACTATTATTCTCATTAAATAATATTTTCTAATTTAATATAATAGTAATAATAAATAATTAATATAACAATAATAATAAAAATTAAGAGAGAAAATAATAAATAAATAAATTAATTAATTAATTAATAGTAAAAGAGCGAGGAAAAACAAAATATCTGCTGATTTATATTTGTAAAAAATATATATTCTTTAAGAGCTATAAATATGAACACAAAATCCAGAAGATGCTCAGATTTAGCTGGTGGGTCATAAAAATAAATAAACAAACAAATAAATAAATATCCCTATATAATATCCCTGTCAATATTGATGTAGGACACCATACAGTATACACTTTTGTCACTATAGGAAGAACATACTGTACAGTAGGAGAAAAATGATATTCACTCCTGATTGTCCATGTACTTCAGTGGCACCTTCTTTCTATTGTGCATCTCTTTTTCTGTCATTCACAAACACTTTGTATACTGAGAGGAAACTCACTGAGAAGTGTTGATCATTTCTGGAGGCAGTAAAACGACTGCTGCACTTCTGAAGGCAATCAAGCAACAGATGAGGCGTGTTCAAACTCATTGGCCTATTAATTTACTTCTTCTCAGGTGTACAAATAAAGGGTTTGCATGAAGTGTTTACAAACCTAGAGCTGGAAACAACACTGTTTGTGCAAATGCACTTATAATAGGTGTTGTTTTGCTCAAAATATCTGTGATAATTACATTTTTTAAAGCAAAAATGGCAATTTTGGTTTACACAAGTGCAGAAAACAAATAAAAGGAGGGTGACTAATTAAGATTTATACAAAAAAAGAAAGAAACTGAAAGAAATATTTACTATGTTAGTAAGCATTTTTAAAATAACACTGAATTATATTGAATATTACAATGATTGTAAGAAAGTATATAGGAATGTTATTGTGTTCATTTTAATTAAATTTAATTTTATTATAATTTATTTTAATTTAATTTAATTTAATTTAATTTAATTTAATTTAATTTAATTTATTTTATTTTATTTTATTTTATTTTATTTTATTTTATTTTATTTTATTTAAAAAATCACAAACTGGGGGGTTGTTTCTCACAATTCCCATTAAAATAAAACTGAATTATATGAAATATTACAATGATTGTATTAGGGGATTATATATAAATATTATTTTGTTTTTAATAAAATTTTTATTGATTTTATTTAATTTTAAAAAATCATAAATTGAAAGTTTATATCCCAGATTTGTTTTTAATTAATTTTTAAATGACAAATAAAATTAAATGTAAATAATTAAATTTAAATTAAAAATCACAAATTGGTGGTTTGTTTAATATATTTTCAATTGATTATTTGCAAGGTATAAAATCAAATTGTAAAATACAAAATATATTTTTAAGTGCTATAAATGTGGGAATGTTAGGTCAGAATTAAGAAATAAAATCAAAAATGTTTTTTTTTTTGTTTAATGTGACAAGAAACTTGAGAATGTGAAAAAAGTAAAGAAAAAAAAACTTTTAAAACTATTCTGTATGAGCAACTTTACTTATAACCGGTGTTGTTTTAGTGAAAGTTATATTTTTAAAGCAAAAACTTACAAAAAATAGATAAAAGAATGGTGACTAATTAAACTTTTTACAAAGCGAAAAAAATGTATTAATGTAATAATGCATTACATTAGTAAGCATTATTAAAATATCACTGAATTATATTGAATATTGCAATGATTGCACTAAGAAATTATATAGGAATATTATGATGTTAATTAATTTTTAAATGATTATTAAAATTAAATTTAAATGTAAATAATTTAATTTAATTTTAAAATCACAAATTGTAAGTTTCCCACATTTCTATTTATTAAAATACACTGAATTATATGGAATATTAAAATTATTGTACTAAGGGATCAGATAGAAATATTATTGTGTTTTTAATTGATTATTAAAAATAATTGTAAATAATTTTAATTAAAAATCATGTTTCATATTTTTTAATTGAGAATTTGCGATGTATATAAATCAAATTGTACAAAACAAAATTATTTGGAGTCTTATAAATGTGGGATTGATAATTCACAATTAAGAAATTTAATAATCCAAAAATGGCTTTCTTGTTCAATGTGACGAGGAACTTGAGAATGTAAAGGAAGTAAAAAAGTATTTATATATCATTAAGTCTGAAACTCCTCCTCGACTTAAACTCTGTCTTTAACTCTAATATTCACGACCTTGTTGTATCTAATCATTTATTCCAAATAACACACACCACTCTGCAAAGTAAATGACATAATTAATTAGAATTATCATTTTAATTAGGTCAGCTTTTTTGGCATAATGTCCATCTTCACCCAGCAGAATGTGGCCCATGTGCTTAAACTCCCTCCGTGTGTTGTGTGTGTTCACTTGAATGTGTTCACTCTTCTCCCTCTGCAGATGGTCCTATATGTTTACTACTGCATTTCCACTAGAGCAAATCAGAGAGCTATTCCTGAGGGTCACTCGTGGCTCCTTCTGTTAGCGCTTCTCTCAGGAGAGACGCGAGATGAAGAAACCATATTTATTGCAGACAAACAAGCCCCGTCTCGCTTACTGTTACGTTGCTCTTTCCCCATGCACTTATTCACTTTGATTTATGCCACGCTTTGTCAGATGGCCTCGTATTATGCATGTTTGTGTAGAATGAGGTGACAAGTTGAATTTGCCTTCATCCAGCAGTTAATGCTGAAAAAGAAATGTGTGAATATTAATAAGAGAAAAACAGCATTGAGTGTGGATGCACTTTTTAACGGCTCTTCTGTTCTCTGGTATAGTATGCTTTAAAAAAGTTGAGGTATTTTAAAGCAAAACAGTTTGCTTGTGAAAGTAATTCAACTTCATTCGCAATATTACATAACCAGGGCCAGATAGAATCTGTGGACATGTGTTGCTATTTCTGCACAGAATTGTGTAAATGTTTGGATTTACGAGGAATGATTTTGAGAGAATAATAACTAAAATCTTAACTTAAAAACAAGATAAATAAATTTTTAAATCCTATTTAAGTTTTACAATGCAAATACCGGAGCGGCGCAGTAAGAGGGTTGCTGGTTTGAGTCCGGCTGGGTCTGTTGGCATTTCTGTGTGGAGTTTGCATGTTTTCTGTGTTTGCGTGGGTTTCCTCCGAGTGCTCCGGTTTCCCCCACAGGACAAAGACATGTGCTATAGATTAATAGGGTATATGCCAGGGGTTGTGAACCTTTGTTTTTGGCAAATAAATGTTTTTAAAGAGCCCCTATTATGGGTTTTTGAAAATGACCTTCAGTGAAGTGAAATATCCAGCTAAGGCTTAAATCTGAAAGTGGACAGTTTTTAAAGGGCCACGAAACCCCCCTGTTTCAGCAGGGTGTTTTCACACCTCTAGTTTGAAAAAAGTCAGGAAAGTGGGCGTGTCCAGCTCTGGGAGTGTGGGAGTGTCGGGGGAGGGAAAGAGGGAAGGACTTGCAAAGAAGGGAGTTTCCATTTGGGCACGCGCTGATTTCACAGGCAAAACAAACACAGTAACACACAGAAAGACAGTGACTCATTATTAATTTGTCGACTTTAACTGCAGTTTGGCACTTGAACTTTTATTCAGGAATATTTCCTGCATGTTGCCCGTGACAAACGAGATATTGAAAGCGAGGAACTGCTAGAGAGTGGGGTTTTAATTGTATGTTTGATACCGCACGGCGAATGGGAGAAAAATATCCTCCGCATTTCTCTGTAGCTTATGCACTCGGTAGGTAGCGTCAGAAAGCTGTGTGTGTATAGAATATCCTGTCACAAAATACGGCGAAAATCCTGCACGACGGCAATAGTTTGTGTTAACATGTTTACACTTGGAGAGCAGCATTTACTGCGGATCTTTCAGTCTATAATATTGTACTATAATATTGCAGTGATATTAATGTACTGTAAACTTAGTAATTAAATCATTTTGACTATGGTATGTCTTTAAAAACTGAAAGAGCACTGCTGACGATACAAACTTTGCCATCTGGGTTAAACAAAGAGCACTGCACTGCACACACTTACCAAATCTGTAGACAGACAATCAAACTGGAACTGTGTCTTTTTTAAAAGAAATCCAGATTTCACCATTTCCAGATGCGAAAAGCTCTCGGGTAAAAAATGTTCCTTACAAACGCGTTTCTGTCGCGTGCACTATAATCCACACGTGATTCCAGCAGCTCTCTCATTGAGGGAAAATGAAAACAAAACCTTCGTGCAGCACAAATGCAACACCGACTACCCGTGTCTCCAAATTCTAGTTCTTTCACTTGTTTTGGCAACACAATGTGGTGTCTCTCTGTCGTCTGAACACTGTAAACAGGTAAACAGTCTCCGGAGCTATCATGCATATTAATGAAGTTTCACGTCATACACAATAGAGCGCGCTAATTGGTTTGAACGAAGTTTTTCTCATGAATTAATGCCGCACCCTCAGATACGTCACTATGTACTCGCAGGTACAGACAGCCACTCTCCACTCTGGATTTACACCTAAGTATCTCATGGCCGTGACGCAGCTTCAAAAATTAGTTTCAAACCGGAAGAACGAATTTGCTCAAAATAGCGCAAAAACAACCAATTTTCACTTTTTATTGAAATATATGTGTCCTAATAGTGTTTATAGCAGCGTGGGACACACATATGACTGTCAACAGCTCAAAAAATGTGTTTTGGTGTTTCATGACCCTTTTCACCTATGGTGAAATATCTACTTTTCAAGCTGTTTGGACAGACATATGTGTAGGTATAGTGTATAGCAGGGGTGCTCAACCCTATTCCTGGCGATCGACCTTCCTGCAGTTTTCAGTTGCAGCCCTTACCAAACACACCTGCCTGTAAATATCAAGTGCTCCTCACGTTCTAAATAATTGGTTCAGGTGTGTTTGATCAGGGTTGGAGCTGAAATCAGCTGGAATGTCGATCGCCAGGAACAGGGTTGAGCACCCCTGTTGTATATACTGTCATATTGGGGTGATATAAACACATCCAGTCCTTTTTTTTCAATTTAACAACATAAAAACGGTGGACCAATTGGAGCGGTTTTGAGACCGACCACAACTTGACGTAGGAGTGCGGTCCCCCTGCCCACTGAATTGATTGACAGCTGCGTATTAACATGTCTCCGTAGTAACGTGTACAATCATACCAACCACAGGACGTGCGCAAACTAAGCAACCCTAAATAAAAGTCTGTTCAGTTTGCTAGGATCATAAATCATCATCAAATGTGATCTAGAGTGAGTTTTGCAAGTTTAAAATGTTTTAAAACAGTGCATGTGTGTAATAAATTACAGCAATTTACTTCATCAACACAGCCGCATGTCAGAACAATTATAAAAGACGCTTCAATCACGGTTTGTGGACGTTCAATCAGGTTTATTTTGTACATTAACATAACAGAGATCCATACAGCAGTGGATATTAACCTGTATACTGTCACATTTGCATGCAAAAACAGTGCAAAGCTAATAGCGCGGTGTGTGTGCGTGTCCGCGCTATGTGTGTGTGTGTGTGTGTGTGTGTATTTGTGTGTGTGTGAGAACTTTGTAACGACATTGTGTGTGACTGACTCATCCTTGCAACTCCACAACTTGCATCAAATACTTATTGGTAAGATTCTTACTGAAGTTTTTCTCACAAACGTTACGTGAGATCTTATTCCTTCTTGTTTGTCTGTTGTCTGACGCAGCCGAGGGAGCTGCTGACAGGCACGTGGAAACGGTGGGCGTGAAGGACTAGCCTTAAAGGCGCAGTACACAAAAACCGCTAGCTGATGCTAAATGCTACAAAATACAAACTTCTAAAAGGTATAATAAAAAAATCTGATGGGTGTTTTGAGCTGAAACTTTACAGACACATTCTGGAGACACAAAAGACTTATATTAAATCTGGAAAAAGTGGTAACCTAGGTGCCCTTTAAAACTATTGATTCATCTAAAAAAAAGAGTCGACTCAGTGATTTAAATGAATCGTCTTGATAACGAGCCTTTAGCCGTTTCGGCGTGACGTGGATACGAAACATAATTTAAACCTGCAGCCCCGCCCACTAACACAGCAGACAAACAGATCCTGAAGTCATGAGTCATGAAGACGCTGTGCTTACCTGGATATTATTGGAAGTGTTAGGGAAAGGAGTGGTTCAGAAATCTGCTCGCTTACACGGGCGATCTATCAGTACACAGCTCATGGATTAGTTTCTTTCTCCATCTTGTAATGGACAGACAATACAACAGGGGTGCGGGCAAAATAAGAACAGTTAATTAGGCACACAGTCAACCAAAGGCAGGCTGATGCACGCTGGGCTTCGGGCTGGTGCGCAGCACTGGAAAGGCTTACGAAGGCTCAGGGTGAGCGTGATGGGAGCCCGCAGAGATAGCTTGTCAGAGGACAGGCGCTGGTGAGCGCTACAACCCCTCGGCTGGGGATGTGATCGTTGGGCAAAGCAGATTACAGGTAAGCCCTGAGAACATATAAGACTTCACGCAAGAGGTGCCACAGCAATGATTGCAAATAGAAATGATCTACATGTTTTGTTACTTGTAACCGCTTGTACTGTATCAGGTTAACTCTTTATATTCTCATATCATGTCTAAAGCCATGTTGTAAACGCGACGCGTGCTGCTTTGTTTATGGATTTCAATGCGTCTGTGAGCTCGTTCCACTGCCGTTTGTCATTGCTATGGCCACCGTTAGCCGTTCTTACACACGTGCAGCGTTCAAGGTTCAGAATAGTTTAGCTTGTGCTGCTGTGTGGATTAATACTGAATGTGTGTCATAGAGCAATATGTTGGTGTTTAACTGCACTGTTTTCGGCGCTGAGGTGTCTGAATAACACTGTTGAGAACCGGGTACTGTTTACTGTGGTGTTAGTAAGTTTACTATGAAGCATGTTTTGGGCGTCCGCTGCGATCGGATCCTATACCAATGTTGGCGACCTGGGGGCTTGATAAACCGCGCTGGGCATTTTACTGTCTCGTGCTGAACACTGTCGACCAATCGCAACAGGCTGTCATCAGTCCAATCAGCGCAGATTAGCTTCGTGCTAAGGAGGGTTTGGGAACAAATGAATCGCTGAACAATTGATATGGGGGTCGCTGGGATAATTAGGTAAAAATAAATTCATATTATAAGACCATGAAAGTGTTTTTTGACCTTGCATGCATATCAGTATGTTGTTGGAGACCCATAAAACCGAAATATGACCCTTTTTAATGTGTAATAGGGGCTCTTTAAAGAGCCATTGGGGTGTATATTATAGCCTTTCGCCATTTATGTCCCTGCACAACTCAAAAATAAACAAATATGAAGCATCATGTTGAGCAAGTCCATAAATAAGGAAAGGACAATTTATAGATTTTTTTTCCTTTTCGCCATTACCACTCATGAATGTTATTTGAATTTAAGTGCATAAAAATGTAAGTTGCTTGCCCTTTATTGGTGTCGTGATTCAAGTTTATCCATAGCACCACACATGCACATTGGTTGAAACGTCCTTTCATTGTAAACTGAGTTCTTATTCATTTTGCTGTATAAATACATTAAAATGGCGATTATAATTGTATTTTCAACAGGAAACTGATTTTTAGTGACAGTTACAGTTATTTATTCTTTAAAATATTATTGAAGAGAGACAGCTGGAGAGCCACATGTTTTTGGTCAAAGAGCCACATGTGGCTCCCGAGCCATAGGTTCCCTACCCCTGGTATATGCACACAGACTTTTAATTTCAGACGGCAAGCCCCAGGGCTTAAGGTTAATTGTCATCCCATACAAAATCGCTACGTTTAAGATCAGATTTTTTTTTAAAACAGCGATCTTCACTGCCTGGCTGATAGGGCTGCACGATTAAAAGATAGAAAAAAAGATAGTGATCTCACTTTGACCCTCGCCACACTGCTTTTCTACGATTCAGCCAGTTATATTTTCAAGGTCAAGAGAGAAACGTCACGGCCAACCCAGGCTCATTCTGAAAACGTACCTATACAGTATATACATTTCTGGAGGCTGCGAAATACGTCCCAGGAGGTGTTGACTGACTGTTTAACTGACTGAATGACTGACTGACTGACCGACCAATCGACTGACCCACCCTTCTCCTTCCCTAAACCCAACCAATTATATCGATTGACCCGCCCACCCACTTCCCTAAACCCAACCAACAATTTTCAAAAGCAATCCAGAAAAAGAAAAGCCCTTGTCTGATTTTTACCATTTTTTCAGATTTTACCATATTCTCACCCTGTTATTTCCTTGTTTATTTTATTTTTTGATTCTGTTTTTGTCTTACCCACTTTCTGGAACCATTCTTCACCAGACTCAAACCCCGTCGTCGTGGTCAACTCCTCTCTGCCTCTCAAGTCCGCCGACGTACATGATGTGCTAACGGGACAAACTGGTTACAGCAGGAAAGTCCTCCACATGGAGGTAAGCGGTCAGCTGGTAAGCGCGAAAAGGATTGGTGCCCCATATCGTTTATTTAAAAAATGAAATGCAGCCATACGTACCTCTGGCTACATAATTTGCGGTCTCCACTACCGTATTTCAAGAGTTCACACTTAGCTGATGATTGATTATAAAACTTGTTTGGCATGCTGTCCCGGGAGAGAGCCCTGAGCTTGAAAGATCCTCGAGCCCGGGGATCCCTCCCGTTGCAAGGCGAGAGGGGAGTTTGAGCTCAGGTAGAACTCGAGAACTCCCCTACTGTAGAAGCTAATGAACATATAGAAATTGCTCTTAAGAGATAGCTACCCGCTAAGTGCCTGTCTATGGTGCTAATTTGGATTAGTCAGTTAACTTAAGTTGCATGTTTTTAGACAGTGGGAGGAAACCAGGGGACCCCGGGGGAAACCCACGCGAGCAGGGGGAGAACAAGCAAACTTCGCACAGAAACGTCTGCTGGTTTTGTTAATGGCCAGAACCAAGACTTTCTTGCTGTGAGGCAACAGTGCTAACCACTGGGCCACCGTGCCACCCATCTAGAAAAGGAGGAGGAGTAGGGCTGGGAGGGGGGGATTCTTCAAAACGAAGATGTCTGTGGTATGAAACCTAGGGCTCTTATAGTGGCCTAGGAATCGTCTGATTGGTGAATAATCAATTTGATAATGCGGGGCAGCTGCAAGCAATCATAAGCATGTGATCTTCTTGAAATTAGTTTATAAATATACTCCACATAGGACTACGTTTTCAGAATGAGCCTGTGTTGGTAAAGGCGGGTGCACAAGTCTTCACATTGTTATATACTTTTGCTCAGCAACATGGACACCTCCAAATGGTGTTAAAAGTGTCACATACTGTATTTATAAGGTATAATTTACCCCAAAATATAATTTCTGTCTTAATGTAATGATGTATTGGCGGCCACGAAATCACACATGAGCTGATGCACTTTTTGTTTACCTCAGAGAGGACACGTTCGCGTGCCTGCCATGTCTACTTTAGTGGACAGAACCTGCATAGGCTGTGAATAACAGGTAATAAAGTTGTAAATAATGTTCAGTTTGTTGCACAGAGCGATCATTGGAAAACGAAAGTTTCCTCCCACTGTCTAAAGTATGATTTGCTCGTGTGTGTTTTTTCTCAGAGTGATGGCAGCCATGACATAAGTGCAGTCGGCAGTGAAAGTGAAACCGGCGCGCACATCATTTAAACGATCATATCGTATTTTAGAGCTATGATTACGACAAGCATTTAATATGTTTTTTTTTTCTTTCATAGCGCACAAAGTGATGTTTAACAGTGTCTAACCTTTATAATTTTAAATACAATGCAAGAGGGAATCTGATAATGACAAATATCTGATTTTACCAGTGAAACAATTGTTTAATAATGTTGTTAATGACAAATGGCAAGCATATGTCTCAAACATAATAACTTTAGAATTATGAATAGCTGTATTCTGATAATCACTTTACTGTGAATTAACAAACAGGACATATTTAAAGTCTGTTCAAGTCCACCTTTCTACTGTATGTCTATACGAAATGTAGCATCTTAACCAACAGTCGAGTTCAGACTGCATGATTTTAGCCCTGATTTTGACTCGCCGACAGGTTTTGAGAAATCGCAGACAAATGCCTGAAATCACTGGCAAATCGTTGCTCGTTCACGTGAGTGACAATCACACAGTGTGAATTATCAAGGACGTGATATGAGAGAATCGCCGATGCCCGTGAGATATTTGGCATGCTTAATACCTGGATCTCTCTGCGATTCAAATCATGCCGTGTGAAATGTTTTCTGATTGAATGAGAGGGCAGCATTCACTAGTACGGGTACCTGCAGGCCAGCGGGAGGCTGGGGGAGAAGTTAAAAGCACTCATTTTCAGTTTATTTGGACCCAAGAAATGGAGGAAAAACTAGTGGAAATTTGGCAGGAGCACTGTGTCTGTTTGACGTGTCGTCTGATCAATATCACAATCAGGTCGGAAAGTAAAAAAACGTTGAGGAGAGATTGCTAATTCTCTTCAAAAGCCAGGTGAGCAACACAAGTTTCTAAAGCTAAAGCCTTCTGTTTATATTATGTAGTTAATAACGAAAGATATATTACGTGACCTCACGTTGTTTCCATGTCACTTCTCGCATTTGTTTGGTTGTAAGACGTAGTTTGGACAAAGTTGTCTGTGATTCTTCCTATTTTAAAGTCATGCAGTGTGAAATCCCCTGTCGCCGATCCATCCTACAGTGTAAACACAGCACCGACAGAACGCTAGCCCAGATAGTCATGCAGTGTGAAAACATCCGTGACACGACTACTTTGAAAGTCATGCAGTCTAAACTCGGCATTAGGCCTAATTTTATTGTAGTTTTACCATATTCATTTATTTATTTATTTTTCTGGCTCAGTCCCTTTATTAATCTGGGGTTGCCAGAGCGGAATGAACCGGCAACTTATCCAGCATGTGTTTTACGCAGTGGAGGCCCTTCCAGCGGCAACCCATCACTGGGAAAAATCCATACACACTCATTCACACACATACACTATGGACAATTTAGCTTACCCAATTCACCTATGCCACATGTTTTTGGACTCCGGGAAACCGGAGCACCCAGAGGAAACCCACGCGAACACAGGGAGAACATGCAAACTCCATACAAAAATGCCAACTGACCCAGCCGGGGCTCGAACCAGCGACGTTCTCGCTGTGAGGCGCCACAGTGATGCCCCCTGCTTTACCATATGTTTGAGAATAAAAATAATAATAGCCTACTCATATCTTTCTAATCTTTGTTTTACATCTACAGAATCGTGAGAAAATTGTGATCTTTATTCTAAGCAAAAAAAATGTGATTCTCATTTTAGCCAGAATCGTGCAGCCCTACTGGCTGAGATATGATATTAAGTGGTTATCAGACCAAACAAGAAGCGTTTCATTAAATTATATTGGGTTGGGTCGTCGTTTATTCAGATGGCCAAGTTAATATAGTCAGCAGATCCGCCGTAAATGCTGCTCTTCAAATCACTGTCTATCTCCCCTGCATCTGTGTTTGTGTTGCCAGCGTGAAAATCAGCTGTTGTGCACGTAATAAAACTCCCCTTTTTATGCAAACCCTTCTCTCTTTTGCCACTTGCTACTCCCACCTGACTTTTTTCAAACTACTGTAGAGGTGTGAAAACACCCTGTTGAGTCAGGGGAGGTTTCATGGCCCTTTAACGTGTTTCTTAAATAATAGTATAGTTATTATAGCATAGTATTTTTATTCTCTAGAAGAGTCAAAAGGTTACAAAACAGCAGTTGATTTAGAATTTAAAAGAGTTGTATTTGGAATTTTTCATATGTTTATGATGCATCTCAATTAAAAAATAAATAAATAAAAAAGTGTACTTTGAAACTTGTTTTCAAGATTATGTGTTTTCAGTCCCTAAGATGTTATTGTCACGTAAATGAATGAGCAAAACACATTAAACAATTCCTGGGTTTGGCTGAAAACTGTGTCATGTGAACGACCCCTAGAAAGAATGCTAATGCCAATTTAAAATTGAATTTTATGGTTGTAGCATAGGTTATTTTTATTTGTTAAATATTAATATTCGTATACTCGTGATCTAATCTTGATATAAGTTCAATCTCAGGTTTTTATGAGAAATGTACAGCTTATTTAACAGATAAAAAGAAGTGCTTGCTGTCTTAAAATACTGAAAAACAACATCTCAATACCCTTGAAAAATCTCAACAAAACAATACATTATTAAACATGACAACAAAATCAGCAACTATGTAAATAAACCTGGCAAGCAGAAGACGTATTAATTATTCATGCCTTGGCCTATAGTAGATGCTGAGAAGAGTGCGGATGGGGAAAAATAAGGTGAAAGAAGTTCTGTATATATACAGTACAATATATACAGTAGTCCACATTTGAAGCGGATCAAAGACTTTCATCAAAGTTGTCCTTAAACCAATGTATATTAAACTTTAACGAATTTTGTAATCCTCTTCAAATGTTGACAACTGTATACAGTAGTTATACAGTAGCTGCATTGAGAGTCAGTATCCATGTTTAGAAAAGTTAGTAGGATAATTTACTCAATAAGAAATTGTGATAATCACATTCATGTTGCTCAAAACTGGACTGTCCCTTTAAGACTCAACCATTTGTAATACATATAAAATGGTCCTATTATTCAATTCAATTCAAGTATTTTTGTATAACGATTTTCACAATAATTATTGTTCAAAGCAACTCTACAAAAGGTGCATGTTATTACATTACAGTCAAAATCAGAAAGTTAAGATATAGGGGGTGGACAGTATACTGTATATACAGTATACATAGTATACTAGGCAGCACGGTGTCTCAGTGGTTAGCACTGTCACCTCACAGCAAGAAGGTCACTGGTTTCAGTCCCGGTTGGGCCAGTTGGCTTTTCTGTATAGAGTTTGCATGGTCTCCCCGTGTTGGTGTGGGTTTCCTCTGGGTGCTCCGGTTCCCTCAAGAGTTCAAAGACATGAGCTATAAGTGAATTGAGTAAGCTAAATTGTCCGTAGTGTATTGCGTGTGTGAATGAGGATGTATAGGTGTTTTCCAATACTGGGTTGTGGCTGGAAGAGCATCCACTGCATAAAACATATACTGGAATAGTTGGCGGTTCATTCCACTGTGGTGACCTCTGAAATAGAATGAATTAAAATGAATTTATTAATTTAATAGTTAACCTGAATACACTCAAAAATGTTTTGCCTTGCTTCTTTAAACTGCTAGTTTAAAATGAGCCGAATCAACACAACTCTTCAGGATTTTTTGAGACAACGTAATTGTTTTATGTTCAATCTACTTAAATTTGTTAAATTTGCAAAAACAATTAAGTTAACTTAATCGATTTGTTTTGGGACATCATGAATTGCGTGGAAAACAGCATTTTTTACATTGTGTGCTTTTTAAAAAGATGATATTTCATAATAGCTTTTTACAAGTTGTATTACAAATATTAGGTGTCTTCAAAATGTTGTCAGTTAACTCCAAATTCCTGTCAGATCATGTATTACACCCAACCCAATCTCACCAGAAAATGCAACTACGCTGAAAAAAAAATATTGTTGCAAACAATTTATATGTGTTGAATTTAAACAAACAAATATAATTTAGTAATGTTCAACTTAATTTGTTTGTTTAAATTCAGCCCAAATAAATTGTTTTGCAGCCACATAACTTTGTAAAAAATAAATAAAAATAAATCCAAGGAATCATCTTTGAATATTTTTTTCCTGTGTATTTTAGTTATTGTTAGAGAAGTGGCTAGTTTGTAGGAATTCATAAAATTTCATAAAGATTATTTTTACCCTAAACCCAGGCATCATGAGCAAAACATACTAAAATGTATGAATGAGATAAAAACAAATTAATACAAATCATCCACTAATT
>LR812537.1:47274559-47604559 GCA_903798195.1 Danio kyathit | reverse complement strand
AGCTTAAAGTGACATTTAAAGGCTTAACTAGGTTAATTAGGTAAGTTAGGTAATTAGGCAAACCATTTTATAACAGTGGTTTGTTCTGTAGACAATGGGAACAAATATTGCTTAAGAGTAGGGCTGTACAATATATTGTTTCAGAATCGATATCGCAATGTGATTATTCACAATAGTCACATCACAGGATATATGCTCAGTGTGCAGTTTTTCCTCTAGGATTTTTTTCCAGCTGTGGCGGCAGGCCTTTTACACAGATCTTCCAACTACCTATGGTGAGCGCAGTATTACAAGTCAACATCGCATTCATGTAATATGAGCATGCAAATCTCTTTGCTGCCGCACCTATTTCCTCTGTTCATGCACAAAATCTTTTGCACACCCTTTGATATACTCTGCTTAAGCGCAGATTTTATAACAGGTATGTCTTCAACATTTATTAGATTTGCTAGGAATATTTATGAATGTCTCCAATAGACCTACAGAATGGCATTAATGCGTCCTGAAGTAAAGTGAAACGGCCATAAACTCCAGCAAGATAAAGTCTTTGTTTGTTGTATGAAGAGCCAAAGACCTTTATCTATTAAGTATAATTATGGAAACTGTGTTCATCTTAACTGAAAGCTTCGTCGTGTTTGCTGGCTTTACGCATCGCGCACCTGTCAGTCAGTCAGTCAGTCAGTCAGCATGTCATCTTAAAGGGTTAAACAAATAATGCACAGCACTACTATGATTACAGAAAGGTTTGCGCTGTTATAATTCACTTACTTTTTAATGTGTTTTGGTGCGATTATAACCCACTATTAAAAACACAACAACGACTGAATGTTTTAAAGGAGATGCTGTAATGTAGCTGTGGTGGGGTGAATTTTGGTGTGGCGCCCCGCCATTAAAGAATGAATGTATCGGAAACCATGATGTTGATTTTGTATTATAATGTATCATTTGCATGTGTTTTTGTGACTGTATAATGCTTTTTAAAACATTTAGGCATAAGAAATTTTGTTTTTTAACTTTAAGAAGGATTAATTTGATTGATTTATTATTATTTTTGTGTTATTCAATTACTGTACCTGAGTACTGTTAGACTCGAAAAAAGAACAAAACACTATTTATTTCAATTATACATTTTTTATTGTATTTATTGGTTGTTTATTAAATGCAGATATACTCCCCTTCAGACTCATCCCAATCAGTCTAAAATGATCAATTCTTTCCCAATAGAGATATGTCATCTGGTGAAATTGTATTCATATCGCAATATACAGTTAAAGTCAGAATTATTAGCCCCGCTTTGAATTTTTTCTTTTTTAAATATTTCCCAAATGATGTTTAACAGAGCAAGGAAATTTTCACAGTATGTCTGATAATATTTTTTCTTCTGTAGAAAGTCTTATTTGTTTTATTTCGGCTGGAATGAAAGCAGTTTTAATTTTTTTAAACACCAATTTAAGGACAAAATTATTAGCCCCTTTAGGCAAATTTTTTTCCCGATAGTCTACAGAACAAACCATCGTTATACAATAACGTGCCTAATTACTCTAACCTGCCTAGTTAACCTAATTAACCTAGTTAAGCCTTTAAATGCCAATTTAAGCTGTATAGAAGTGTCTTGAAAAATATCTAGTAAAATATTATTTACTGTCATCATGGCAAAGATAAAATAAATCAGTTATTAGAAATGAGTTATTAAAACTATTATGTTTAGAAATGTGTTGAAAAAAATCTTCTCTCCGTTAAACAGAAAATGGGGGAAAAATAAACAGAGGGGTTAATAATTCAGGGGGGCTAACAATTCTGACTTCAACTGTATATCACAGAATAACATAATATTGCATTGATAGATTTTTCTAATATCATGCAGCCCTACTTAAGAGGGCTAATAATATTGACCTTAATTTTTTTTATTATTAAAACTGCTTTTATTCTAGCTGAAATTAAACAAAAAAAATATTTTCTTTAGAAGAAAAATATTACAGGAAATACTGTGAAAAATTCCTTGCTCTGTTAAACATAATTTGGGAAATATTTAAAAAGAATTCACAGCTAATAGGGCTAATAGTTGTGACTTCAACTGTTTGTTCATTGGTCTGATCTGGAGGATGCTATATCATCATTATGGAGTCGCAATTAAGAGATATTGCAGTGCAACTTGTTCTGATTCTATAAGAGAGAGAGAGAACTACACCTGTCATTATTACTGCTTCATTTACATGAGTTAGAGATGCTCCGTTTGCTCCTCGTCTCTGAGGAACAACATCAATTGCTCTATAAAGTTGGCTTTAAGGTACAGACACCTGTCATTTCACTAGTCAAATGGGTCGATGTGTCTGTACTTGTTCCTTATTATTAATATTTATCCCGCAGTTTAGAATAGTGCTGAAGTCAGGAAAACTGTAATCTAGGTAGATGAATGGATGGAAATGATGCAGAGAAAAAGAATTACAAGCTAAACCAAGGTGTTTAGTATTTTAGCCTGTTCAAACTATAGTTGAGTTTAATTATTATTTAAATCAATATCAAAACAGATGTTTGACTGGTAAGAATAATTAAATAAAGATTCAACCATTCAGAATAATAAACAAACAAAAGAAATAATGAATGAATAAAATAATCAATAAAATTAAATAAATAAAACAAACAAAAAAAGAAAATTAATGAATGAAAAAAAGAACAAATGAACAAAAAGTAAATAAATAAATATATAAATAAACACAAACAAGAAATAATGAATAAAAAGATGAATGAATACAGAAAGAAAGAAAGAAAGAAAGAAAGAAAGAAAGAAAGAAAGAAAGAAAGAAAGAAAGAAAGAGAATATGAATGAATGAAAAGAAAGAGTGGATAAAAATGAATAAACACAAACATGAATGAATGAATTAATAATAAATAAATAAAAGATAATAATGAATGAATGAATGAATGAATGAATAAAAATGAATAAAGAAATGAATAAAGAAACAAACACACAAACAAGAAAAAAGAAAGAAAGAAAGAATGAATTAATTAAAAATGAATGTTTAAAAATGAATAAATAAATGAATGAACAAACAAGAATGAAGGAATGTATGAATGAATAAATACATGAAAAGACAAATGAATGAATACATAAACAAATAAGAGAGAAAGAACGATAGAATGAATGAATGAATGAATGAATAAAAGAATGAAATAAATTATTAAATGAGAAAGAATAAATGAATGAATGAAAAGACAAATGAACAAATATATATATATATATAAACAAACAAGATAGAAAAAGATATGAACGAATGAATAAAAGAATGAAAAATATATCAAATAAAAAAGGAAGAGAATGAATGAATGAACAAATGAATGATTGAATGAATAAATAAATGAACAAAAAGAATGAATAAAAATGTATAAAATGATCAAATAAATGTAAAAATAAACACAAAAAAGAATGAATAAATGAAAACAGAAATCAATAAATAGACAAATCAATCAATAAATAAGAATGAATGGATAAATAAATAAATAAATAAAAAGTACAAACACACACACACACACACACACACACACACACACACACACACACACACACACACACACACACACACACACACACACACACACACACACACACACACACACACACACACACAGTTGAAGTCAGAATTATTAGCCCCCCTGAATTATTAGTCCCCCTGTTTATTTTCCCCCCGTTTTCTGTTCAACCGTGAGAAGATTTTTCAACACATTTCTAAACATAATAGTTTTAATAACTCATCTTCAATCACTGATTTATTTTATCTTTGTCATGATGACAGTAAATAATATTTTACCTGATATTTTTCAAGACACTTCTATACAGCTTAAAGTGACATTTAAAGGCTTATCTAATCAGGTTAACTAGGCAGGTTAGGGTAATTAGGCAAGTTATTGTATAATGATGGTTTGTTCTGTAGACTATCAGAAAAAAAAAATAGCCTAAAGGGGCTAATAATATTGACCTTAAAATGGTGTTTAAAAAAATTAAAACTGCTTTTATTCTAGCTGAAATAAAACAAATAAGACTTTCTCCAGAAGAAAAAATATTATCAGACATACTGTGAAAATTTTCTTGCTCTGTTAAACATCACTTGGGGAATATTTAAAATATAAAAAAAATAAAAAAAAGAGGGAGGGGGGGTGGGGGATTGCTAATAATTCTGACTTCAAAAGTAATTGACTTTGCAGATACAGTACATAATTATTCAAAATAATGATCAAAACTAATTTACATTAAAGGTTTTATGAGACAATTAATTCAGTCAGCTGCTCGTCCACATGTTTGTTTGATAAGTGTACTCTCTCTCATTAATTATCATACTTGCTGCAAAATCCCTTTTTCCCCTTTCAAAGAACTTGCTTTAAGAACAAAAGGTTCCTGTTTGATGGCAAATGTCCAAGAGGAACATGTTTCATTTAATAAACAAACAGGAAGTGCTGGTTTGATCAAGTGGAGTGAGTTCAGACTGAGAAGCCGCTTTCACAGAAGCCTGTGATGTAGAAGCGCAGTTAAAAAGAGGACACAGATTAGATCTAAACTGAGACTCACAGCCATCTGTTTCCACTTCAACTTAAAAGACATGTTTTTGGAAGAGTTCAGGTAATGGAAATTGAACATATTAGGACGTTTATGTCACAACAGATCTTTGGAGGTCTTACAAAAACTTCCAAAATGGGTTAGAAATTATTATATTAACCAGTTTAATTGCCTGAAACCACACTGGAAATTAAAATAAGTTAGGTTTTTGTTTTGTTTTGATTTATTATTCATTTATTTTAGTTAATTATTTAATTTTTTAAATTTATTTATTTATTTTTTTTAGTGTTTTGTTAGTTTTTTTATATTTTATGTTTTGTTTTATTTTTGTGCATTTGTATATATTTTAGTGAATTATTTAGTTAGTTTGTTTGTTTGTTGAATTTATTTTTATATTTTATATTTCATATATTAATGTTTATTTTATTTAGTTTATTTTAGGTTATTTTTTATATTTTATATTTAGTTTTGTGTTTTGTTTTTTATTTTTCAATATTTTTGTTTTGTTTCATTTTGTGTATTTATTTATTAACTTAATTATTAATTATATTTTTGTTAATTATTTCATTTGTTTGTTTATTTTATTTTTTATATGTTTTGTTTTCATTTTGTGTATTTATTTATTTACTTAATTATTAATTAATTATACATTTTTGGTAATTATTTTGTTTGCTTGTTTTAGTTTATTTTTTATATTTTATGTTTTGTTTTGTTTCATTTCGTGTAATGATTTATTTACTTAATTTTTAATTTATTATAACTTTTTGTTAATTATTTCATTTGTTTATTTTAGTTTATTTTTTATATTTTATGTTTTGTTTTTTCATTTTGTGTATTTATTCATTTACTTAATTATTAATTAATTATGATTTTTTTAGTAATTATTTCATTTGTTTATTTTAGTTTATTTTTTATATTTTATGTTTTGTTTTGTTTCATTTTGTTTATTTATTCATTCACTTAATTATTAATTAATTATATATTTTTGTAATTATTTAGTTAGTTTATTTATTTAATTTTTTATATTTTATGCTTTGTTTTATTTTGTTTAGTTAGTTTGTTTTTTATTTTATTTTATTTCCCTCTTTTTATAGAGAGTGTAATGTAGAGTGTCTTGTGTAATTTATATACAATCATGTAATTTAAAGGAAATAAAAAAGGTTACATTGTAATTAAATTTCTATATAAAGTCAATGCCTCAACCCCTCTGCCCCCACCCCCTCTCTGTCTTTCTTTGTCTGTCCTTATGTGGAATTCTCATCTCTGCTGCTGTTCTGTATCTGCTTTGTGTTGGAGGAGGTTGATGCCTGTGGACAGGTCTTAAAGTGCTTGGCCATTTATTTTGAATGATTAATTCAGTGCTTGTGCTCTGGTCTTGTTGCTTTCCTCAACATTGATCCATGTTTTAACCAAGACAGTGCAATTAAACGATCAATACAGCAAAGGGGCGCAGGTGATAACAGTTTTGTTATCCTTTGTTCGGACATTAATACAGGTGTTTTCTTATTTTTGGTAATCCATCAGGAAAATAGAGCTCTCTAAGGAAACCAGGAGGGCTTAATTACAGTCAATCTGATCCAAAGACAATCTGACGGTTTAGTCTAAAGAAATAGACTAGGTGCACAGTATACAGCATTTTTAACTGAAAAGAGTGATATAGCTTTACTCGTGAATATTTATTATGTTACCTGTGACGTGTGCACTGAAGAAAAAATAGTATACTTTTATATATTGGACTTAGGGCTGGACAATAATTTGATATCAATATATATCGCGATAGAATTTTTTTCAATAACGATGATATGATTTTTAAACCCATTTCCGATATTTCGATATAAATTTGCATATATATAAATATATATATTATTATTTATATAAGATCTTATACATGTATCACTTGTCACTGAATGACATTTAGTGCTCAGCCGTCAGATAGAGCGTGATCTGATGTCACTTACGTGATGACGAACAACACAGACACGCTGCCAGTGCTCAGCACAGCAGTTCGTTAAGCTGCGCCACAGAAAGTTTTAGCTACAAAATGAGTGCTCTGAATACAGATGCGAATGAACAAGCGTCCACAAGTAAGAATGCAGACGAAATAGTTGATAAGAAAGGAAAGCCTAATGCAGTGGTGTGGAAGTGGTTCGGCTTTTTAAGTTCCGATAAACTTAGTTTCGGTGTTCTGCAAAGTGTGCCAGAGAGTGTAGCTGACTAGCGGCGGCAACACATCAAATCTGTTTCACCATTTGAAGCAGTTCCACCCGATAAAACATACTGAGAGTCAGAAGATGAGGCAACATAAAAGTTTAAGCCAACCTGTGGCCTCACTTCACTTATCAACACGTGCATATACACCTATAAAATCACTCGCATATACACCTATACTATTGAATGTTCAAAACATGTATGAAATTTGCGCATATACATATAAACTTGATGCATGCATATACACCCACATATGCATATAAACTCGCCGATCCTTGCATATACTCCCACATTAACACACGCACAAACAAACTTGATCCTTGCATAAACACCAAAATTAACACTCACATACACAAACTCGCTGCATGCTGGCATATAGCACTCGCGCACTTACAAAATAAAACTCACAAACATATTTATCAGGTATCAGGTTATTGCAAAGCTGATGAAGTAGAAAGAATGTGATCAATAGAGCTATTAAATCTGTTAAATAATGAAAACGTGTTATATAAAATATTAGTCTATATAAATAGACTATATAAAATATATAAGAGATATTTATGTTAAACCTTTCAATTTATTTAGGTAATTACATACACAAATATAAATAGACAGATAAAACCCTTAAAGGACGTTCAAGATGAAAAGCAATTAGAATTATGAATATACTCAAACAACTCTTCTATTGCAAATATTAATGTAGCCTTTACTCTTTATGATTTTTTATTATCATAATTATTATTCTTTTTCTATGTTTTTTTACGATGTGGATGTCATAATTGTAAGATTTTGGTATTATTTTGATTGTTAAATATTCAGCATATACAAAAAAAAAAAAAACACTGATAAAAGTTTCTGTTCATCACGTTGGTCAAGCTAACCCCCACAAACTGTCTATATATTATAAGCTGAGTCTGAGAGTTTTATTTATTTTATAGTTTATTTCACATTTCTTGTTTGTAAAGGCTAAATACAAATAAAAAGTGAACAAATTTTTTTTGTACTGTTTTTATTTTAAAAAAAGTCTGGAGGTATTATCGACTTTGCAAATTCACTTTGCAGACATTTGTAGGTACAGACATCCATTGTGTGCGTTCTTGGCAGTTTTTCCTTTCTTTTTAATATTGTCCATATCGATATCGAAATTATATCGTATCGACTGAAATAAAAAAATATATCGTGATATAAATTTTTGCCATATCGTCCAGCTCTAATTGGACTATTGTAATATAGTATTTTGCAAATCTGTACAAAAATGGCATGTAACAGAGTAAAATAAACATAACATTTTAATAAGAAAGCATAGTCCTTGCTTCATAAAATGCCCATCAACGGCATTTCCCCCTAAACATTATAAATAGTAATGACAAATAAAATAATGTTTTTTTTTATCTTTTTTTTTCAATAAAAATATATTTATTTGACATTTTTTGCAATTACTATTCATTCGTTCATTTATTTAATACATTTTGTGGAGATTGTCTGATTTTAATAATTTAAAATAATGTTGTTTTGAAACAGAACTCTTTAGAAACATTTATTAATGAATTGTTAAAACAATTCAGATATTATACCATTATATTAGATCATTTTATTTCATTAATACAAAGTATCTTTAGACTTTTTATATTCATGTTTTTGTGTGTATTTGTCATCATAATGTAAAAGAAATGAAGAAAATAGCATATCTTTGAAACCAGCTGAAATAAAATGTCCTTCTTTTGTTTGTTTTTTCGTTCCTTTATTCGTTTGTTGGTATTTATTATAATAAGTAACACAAAATATTATAGTTTTATTTTAAGACTACTTATACATTCTTGTCAAATACTGTAGCCGTCATTTGATTGGTTGTATATCATGGTTCACACACACACACACACACACACACACACACACACACACACACACACACACACACACACACACACACACACACACACACACACACACACACACACACACACACACACACACACACACACACACACACGTTTGTTTTTGTGAAAAGTGGGTACATTACATAGGCTTCCATTCATTTTATACAGATCAAAGCGTATATTATATTGCCCTCACCCCACCCTACCCCTAAACCCAACCATCACAGGAGACCGTGTACAGCTTTACTCCCTGAATAAACTCATCCTGTGTGATTTAGAAGCTTTTGAGAAGTGAGGACGTCACCAATGTCCTCATATTTCACCTCCTTTTTGTAATACCTGTGTCATACCTATGTCATTATACAGATTTGTGTCCTGATGTCACAAAAACACGTACACACACACACACACACACACACACACACACACACACACACACACACACACACACACACACACACACACACACACACACACACACACACACACACACTAGTAGTAGTTGTAGTATTTTTATTATTATTGTCATTGTTATTATGGGCGACACAGTGGCTCAGTGGTTATCACTGTCACCTCACAGCAAGAAGGTCGCTGGTTCGAGTCCCGGCTGGGTCAGTTGACATTTCTGTGTGGAGTTTGCATGTTCTCCCCATTCTCCAAAGACATGCGCTATAGGTGAATTGAATAAACTAAATTGGTCGTAGTGTATGAGTGTGAATGAGTGTGTATAAGTGTTTCCCAGTACTGGGTTGCAGCTGAAAGGGCATTCGCTGTGTAAAACATGTGCTGGATAAGTTGGCGGTTCATTCCGCTGTGGCAACCCAAGATGAAAAAAGAGAATAAGCCGAAGGAAAATTAATGAATAAATTATTATTATTATTATTTTTACTAAATAATTCATATTGCTTTAAATATATTCTACCACATTCCACACATGTCCTTCTAAAATCCGATTAGAACATGTGGAAAACTCAAATACCAGGCATATTGCCTAGCAAAATCCAACACAGTATCATGCTTGAAGATGAATATATAATTTACCAGTGTGACATGCGAGCCGTGTCTTCTTCAATATGCATTGCTTCCATCTTACCATCCCTCATGCTAATTACTCCTTCATCTAGCTTTTCCTTTTCTTCTTAAGCTCTCAGTATCCTATAGAAGCGACTGTACTGTGATCGGTGAGATCTTCTGGATCAGTGAATTGAGCTGTAATTTCGCAGACTCACAGTGATGATGTCACTCCTTTGAGTCTTCATATGAGATTTGTTTGCACCTGTGGAAGAAATTCGGCTATTAGTTAACTGGTCCTGCAATCATAGACGAGAGCGCGCGTGCATGTGTGTGTGTGTGTGTGTTTCTCTGCAGTAATCAGACATGATTTGAGGAATCACTTGAGCAGGTGTGCGAGTGTGAGAGAGGAGGATAATGGGAAGGGGTCGTGACACAGTTCAGAGCGAACACTTCTGCCCTAAGCTGTGTCCAAAACTGCTCTCTCATTGAATGAATTAAAGGAATAAAAGACAATATTTTCTTTTGTGGCTTTTTACTGTTGAATGCCACTGTTTATTTGTTGAATTTATTGTATTATTTGATAACAAAAGAAAAAAAGAGAACAAATTATTTATTTTTGACCACATTTAATAAACAAATAAATAAACAAATAAATAAACAAATAAATAAATAAATAAATAAAATAAGTTTATTTGGTCATAAAATATGTTAATATAACCAGTGTTGGGTAAGTTACTTCAAAAAATAATTTATTACTAATTACTAATTGCATTAATTCATTAAATTTGTATTGAAATTACTTTTCTAATAACTAAATCAGTAGGTATGCAATGATTAAACGATTTCACTGTTAACCACGCTTTAATTCGTCACGGTTAATTAATCAAAACTAAATAAAGTTATGCCAACTGTGCACTATTTTATAGGATTAACTATAGCCAGTGGTGTAAAGTAACAAATTACAAATACTCAAATTACTGTAATTGAGTAGTTTTTCCTCAGAAATTGTAATTTAGTAAGTAGATATAAAAATGTGTACTTTTACTTTCTCTTCAGTATATTTTTAGCACAGTATTGGTACTTTTACTCCACTACTTTATTTTTTCTTGTCTATGGGAAAAATCAGTCCTGTGATTCCTGTCCAATCAAATCGCACATAGAAGGTACATCGCATCATAATGAACAACCGCAAGACATGGGCTTTTTATAAATGCAACAAACTAATTGGAAGCGTTAAAAGTGTCCCAGATGATGTTCAAAACTGTTACACGCGATGACCGAGAGACTGTTTAGATGCATGTCACTGATGAGAAGATGACGGATGTTCACTGTATGATGGATGTTGACTGTATCGTGAAATGGCCTTAAACAATAACTAAATGCACTACAGAATGTTACGTTTACACACATCAGCTTTATACAGCGTAATACTCACTACTCACTACTCTTGAGTACTTTTAAAAGGGCTTCTTTTTACTCATACTTTCAGTAACATTCACAATCACAACAGATACTCTTTTACTCTACTTGCACTACATTTTTTTGGTACTTTTACTGGAGTATAATTTTTCAGTACTCTTTCCACCACTGACTATAGCTGAGGCTATTAACAAAGGGCCGTTCACATGTCACATCTTTTGCACGCACAAGTGCATTATTTCTTTTCTTGCACGCATATTGGGAGTGACGCGTTCACGTTTTCCAGATGCACCTAGTTGAAAGAATGGTGCGAGCACACCGCGAGTCACATGTCAAGAACTAACCGATCAGCTTCATATGAAATATACACATTTCTACTCGAAAGAGAAAAAAATACAAAATGAAAATACCAAACAAGTTCATAATATAGTTGATCAAAAGTGCCTTTCAGACAGAGGTTCAGCAGCTTTTGACTACATTTGTTCTCTTTAAAAGGAAAATAATTAGCTAATATGATACTTAGATTTACATTAGACAAATAATGTTTTATTTATTCTTTTTTATTTATTTATTTATTTATTTATTTATTTATTTATGTATTTATTTATGTATTTATTTATTTATTTATTTATTTATGTATTTATTTATTTATTTATTTATTTATTCATTCATTGTTCTGACATTTATTTTCATTCATTCATTCTTTCATTTTCTTTTTGGCTTAGTCCTTTTATTAATCTGGGGTCGCCACAGCGGAATGAACCGCCAACTTATTAAGCATAAGTTTTATGTTTTGATGCCTTTCCAGCTGCAGCTCATCATTTACTTTCAGTGTAAAATTATTACTAATTATATTATTACTAAACTTATAAACCTTTTTCACTTATTTTTAAGTCCAAAGAGAAACAGACTAGTGTTTGTTTGTTTATTATTATCTTGTACTGTATTATTTGGTTACTGTCAGCAATAAAAAACACTTTAAAATATGAGGAGTTTTCTTGTGATTTTCTAAACTAGTAGTGTTTTAAAAAAAATCATACATAATAATCGTGAAACCGGGATTATTCCTCAGACTATAATTGAATAACCAAAATCTATAATCATTGCATCCCTAATAACCAGTGTTGGGTAAGTTACTTCAAAAAGGTAATTTATTACTAATCACTAATTGTGTAATTTAAACTGTAATTAAATTACACTGTAAAAAAAAAAAATCCATAATTTAACTTTTTTTTTTATCGGCAGCTGGGGTGCCGAAGAAAAAAAAAAAAAGTAAAATATTGGCCGTTATGTTACAGAAATTTAACAGAAATTTAAGCTTAATGAAATTTTTGTAGTTTAACGGTGGTTATTTCACGTTTTTTTCCAGCATTCCAGCTGCTGAAAAAAAATGTAAAATTGCTGATTTTTACTTACAGTGTACTTTCTAATTACCATGTCTGAAATTTATTCTATTATTTGATAACACAAGGGAAAAAAGTGCATATTTACTTTTTGCTAGTATTTAATAATTAAATAAATTAATGAATAAATAAATAATAATTAATTATAATTAATTAATTAATTAATTTATAAATAAATAAATAAATAAATAAATAAATAATAAGACGTTTTGAAGAATGTTAGAAAATGGTAACCATTGACTTTTATAGCAGGAAAACCAAACACTAGTAACAAATAATAGTTTCTAACATTTTTAAAAATGTCTTCTTTCTAATTCAACAGAGGAAATAAACTCAAACCGGTTTGTTTTCAAGTGAAGGTGGAGTAAATAATGACAAAAAAAATCAGTTTTGGGCAAACTATTCCTTTAACATAAAAGACAACAGTACTGGATGATGGTACTACAAAAACAGAGTGGATTGTGGATAAAAAGCAATGAATGAATATAGGGAATGAAGTTGTATACTCATGCGACACGATGGCCTGTCGTCTCACAGCAAGAAGGTCACTGGTTCAAGTCCCGGCTGGGCTAGTTAGCATTTCTGTGGGGAGTTTGCATGTTCTCCCCGCGTTTGCGTGGGTTTCCTCCGGGCGCTCCAGTTTCCCCCACAGTCCAGAGACATGCGGTACAGGTGAATTGGATTAACTAAATTGTCCATAGTGTATGAGTGTGTGTGTGTGAATGTGAGTGTATGGGTGTCTCCCAGTACTGGGTGCGGTTGGAATAGCTGGCGGTTCATTCCACTGTGGCGACCCCTGATAAATAAGCGACTAAGCCAAAGGAACATGAATGAATGAATGAGCTGTTCACTCAGAATTTGGCCACCACAACAAAATCCCAGATACTCAATGTAGTGCACTAGATAGTCAGTAGGGAGCGGTTTGGGACGCTGCTCCTCTCTTCACTAATTTTATTCCACCTGTGTCCCTGTGCTCAAGAAAGGCCATCTGAAGCTAGAATTGGTATCTTGACACGAGCGTACAAGGAGAGGAAATGGGAAATGAGATTTGTGGCCACTCCAACACCCACAAACGCCAACGTGACTGATCGTTTCGACAAGTTAGCGACTTCTTTGTGTGAGCTTGTCAAGTGGTTTTGATAGTTTCTCTCACTCCATACAGCAGCTGCAGAAATGGTGAGGAGAAAAAAAGAGCTATTTTTAAAGTTTATGCTTATGGATGAGTGCTGCTGTCAGGATTTCATATTTAATATACAAAATATGGGGATGTTTCTGGTCACTAACACTGTTTTCTGGTAGAGTTTTAGACTACTTTTAGGTTCATGTTGATTATATGTGATCAGAAAATGTATGTTGTCCTATGCTGTGTGGGTATTTTTTGGGCAATAGTCAAAAATAGATTGTATTAATAATCAAAATTATTATTTTTTTCTTTTATTCTTGATTTTAGCATTTTTATTTTCAAAAAGTTTTATCTCAGTGAAGTATTAGCTTATATTATATTAGCTTTCATTTTTAAATTGATGGCATGGTTTTGTGGTCCAGGGTCACATACTGTATTGGAAGTTTGTGATTCAGCGGTTCTTACAGGTAATTTCTTACTTGGTAACCATATGATTTTAAGGGTGTGTAGGGGTGGGCCAACCACATAACTGAGGATGATTTGTGATTAATCACATTCAAGAGTAATGATCTATGTGTGTGTATTATATATTTTTACTATGTATTTGTGATACACAAACATAAATACAGCTCCGGTTTCCCCCACAAATCCAAAGACATGCTGTACAGGTGAATTGGGTACGCTAAAATTGTCCGTAATGTATGTGTGTGAATAAGTGTGCATGGGTTTCCCAATGATGGGTTGCAGCTGGAAGGGCATCCGCTGCGTAAAACATGTGCTGGATAAGTTGGCGGTTCATTCCACTGTGGCGACCCCAGATTAATAAAGGGACTAAGCCGAAAAGAAAATGAATGAATGAATGAAACATAAATACAAAACAAAATTTGTTACATATATATTTAATAAGTAACATGGCCAACTCTGAGTATGTGTTTATGTATAACCTACATTAAGTGCTATCTTGAGATAACATTTTGTACACTGTGTAATTAAAATTAAAACTTATTTACAGCAGTAGGCCGTAACAACCTGATACGCCGACAAATAAGAGCTACAACTACAGTATTTTACTACAGGTTTCGTGGTCCAGAGTCACATACTGTATTTTAAGTTTGTGATTCAGAGGTTCTTGTAATGTATCATACAACTCTTTATTTCATTATGGGACCTTGATTGTCCAACTTTGCATTTTTAACAAAGTGGTTTTATTGATTATACACTCTTAAAAAATGCTGGGTTATTTCAACCCAATTCTAGGTGTAATACAGACTAAACCAACTGCTGTTTTTTTTTTTTTTGTTTTTTTTTATAAAGTTATAGGACCAAATTTAACACAATATTTGGGTTAGTCCATATTTTATCCAATTTAGGTTTAAATAACCCAGCATAGAGTGTAATGTCTGTCTGCTCTGGAGTGTGTGGCAGGGGTTAGTGGGGCACATATTTGATGATGTTTGGCACTGTTTTATGTGTGTAGGGGTGGGACAACCGCATAACTGAGAATGATTAGTGATTAATCACATCCAAAGAAGGAGTTAGTTTTGATATATGTGTGTGTATTATATATTTTTACTATATATTTGTGATACACCATACACATATATTTAATAAGTAACATGCTCAACTCTGTGTGTATGTTTAACCTACTTTAAGTGCTAAGCTTGAACTAACATTTTGTACACTATGTAATTAAAGTTAATATACTGCAGATATGATGCATCGACAAATTAGAGCTACAACTACAGTATTTTACAACAGGTTTTGTGGTTCAGGGCCACATGCTGTATTTTAAGTTTGTGATTCAGAGGTTCTTGTAATTTACCATACAACTCTTAATTTCATTATGGGACCTTGATTGTCCAGCTTTGCATTTTTAACAAAGTGGTTTTATTAATTAGACACTCTAAAAGAAATGCTGAGTTATTTTAACCTAATTCTGGGTGTATTAAGAACTAAACCAACTGCTGTTTTAAAAAAAAATAAAATTAATAGGACCAAATTCAACCCAGTGTTTGGGTTTGTCCATATTTTATCCAGTTTGGGTTTAAATAACCCAGCATAGAGTGTAAAGTCTGTCTGCTCTAGTATGTGTGTGTGTTGCAGTGGGTAGTGGGGCACATATCTAATGATGTTTCCCACTTTTTTATGTGTAGGGGTGGGACAACCACATAGCTGAGGATGATACGTGATTGATCACATTTAAAAAAAGAGTTAGTTTTGATATATGTGTGTGTATTGTACTATATTGTGTATGTACTTGTGATACACAAACATACTTAAAAACAAAACAAAACAAAACAGTTTTGTTACATATATTTAATAAGTAACATGCCCAACTCTGAGTGTGTGTGTTTATGTATAACCTACTTTAGGTGTAATTACTGTGTAATTACAACTGATTTACTGCAGTAGGCCATAACAACCTGATGCGCCGACAATTTAGAGCTACAACTACAGTATTTTACAACAGGTTTTGTGGTCCAGAGTCACATGCTGTATTTTAAGTTTGTGATTCAGAGGTTCTTGTAATTTACCATACAACTTTTAATTTCATTAAGGGACCTTGATTTGTCCAACTTTGCATTTTTAACAAAGTAGTTTTATTTCTGGGTTATTTTAACCCAATTCTGGGTGTAATATAGACTAAACCCAACGCTATCTCACGGCCAATTCGTAACTTTTTGATTAGTGGCTAATTCGTATGAATTCGTACGATCTAATTCATACAAATTAGTACGATTTGCCCATCACCCAATGACGGTTGGGGTTAGGGGTGGGGTTAGGTGCCACGCCTCCTTTTTAAAATCGTACATTTTCGTACGACTGAACTCGTACGAATTCGTACGAATTAGCCATTAAACTGACAAAACGTGACTAAAGCTGACTAAACCAACTGCTTTTTTTTTTTTTTTTTTTGCTGTTTTTCTTTATATATATATATATATATATATATATATATATATATATATATATATATATATATATATATATATATATATATATAACCAAATTTAACCCAATATTTGGTTAGTCCATATGTTATCCAATTTGGGTTTAAATAACCCAGCATAGAGTGTAATGTCTGTCTGCTCTGGTGTGTGTGTGTGTGTGTGTGTGTGTGTGTGTGTGTGTGTGTGTGTGTGTGTGTGTGTGTGTGTGTGTGTGTGTGTGTGTGTGTGTGTGTGTGTGTGTGTGTGTTGCAGGGGGTAGTGGGGCACATATCTGATGATGTTTGGCACTTATGTGTGTAGGGGTGTAGGGGACAACCACATAACTGAGGATGATTAGAGATTAATCACATCCAAAAAAAGAGTTAGTTTTGATATAGTGTGTGTGCGTGTGTGTGTGTGTGTGTGTGTGTGTATTATATATTTTTACTATGTAGATGTGATACACAAACATACATAAAAAATCAAGTTTGCTATGTATATATTTATATAGAATTTGTATCATATACATATATATTTTAGATCTTAAAATAATTATGCATTTGCTCAAATATTTGCATGCATGTGTACAGTATATTTGTATATACATAATGAATATACACAGCACACACACATATAATAAATAAAAACAAACGTTTATTTTGGATGCGATTACTCGCGATGAACATTTTGCCAGCACTACTAATTACCTTTTTAAGTAACATGCCCAACTCTGTGTCTGTGTGTTTATGTATAACCTACTTTAAGTGCTAAGCTTGAGCTAACATTTTGTACACTATGTAATTAAAACTGATTTACTGCAGTGGGCTGTAAGAACCTGATGCTTCGACAAATAAGAGCTACAACTACAGTATTTGTTTCTCATTACTTTAAGCCCTCACACTCAATTCTTATGTCTAAATGACAAAGTGTTTACATGCTTTGCATTTTTAGTATTATGTCGGGGTGGGGAGGAATTGCTTAGAAAATGTGTTTGGCTAATTATGAGTGCGAGGGGACAGTTAAAATGAAACGTCTCCATTTAATGGAGTTGCTCCCAGTGTTAAAAGATCTGCGAGTGAGGGCGAACTCTGCTAATATGACTGCGTTTAATGACTGTTGCTTCATTATCTGTTCAAGAAGCAATTAAAAATAACTTCAAAGTGCATTTTCTTTTAAATTGGGAAAAAAGAGAGAAAATGAAAAATCTTCACAAGGATAAAATGGCATAAAATGAAACCCACATTACGCAGATTGCATCCAGGAATACAGCCCTGTGTAGATGCACATACCAGAATGAGGAATATTCTGTATAATTTTCCTCATTATAGTGTCTCTTCTCCAAAATAGATCTAAAGTTAAGCCCGATAAATTATAAGCAAGCTAATTTTCCTTTGCATCTGGCATTGCTGGTGCTTGATTGCTTTGTGAGCGCTGTTAATTGGCAATTAGGAAAGGCCTGGTGCACCAATCACAACGGAGAGAAAATGACTCTCCAGTAGCAAACAAAAGCACACCACAAGGGCAAAATAAACAGAGACAGATCGACAGTGCAGATCATATTTGACAGTTCAGCCTAAAGAAACAGCACCACATTACTTACTACAGCGGTCAAACTGGAGATAATGAATTTAACATTGCATCGATCACATCCTGCATTATATACAATGTTTAATGGTAGTGTCTGCATAAAGATATATTTATATATTTTCTTATTATATTATTATATTAATTTAACATTCAATTTAATAAAATTATTTAAATAAATTATTAAATTATTTAAATCAAATTAAACTAAAATAAGTTAAAATAAAATAAAATAAATTACAAAATTATTGAAATTAAATTACTAAATTATTTAAATTAAAATAAAACAAAATAAAAATTTTATTTGATTATTTAAATTAAATGACTAAATTAAAAAATAAAATAACACAAATTAAAATAAAATAAAATTAATAAATAATTGTAATTTAAAAAAAGAATTGAATTAATTTATTGAAATTTAAATTAAATAATTTTAATTAAATTACTAAAATATTTAAATTTAAATAAAACAAAATAAAATGAAATAATTTAAATTAAGTTACTAAATTATTAAAATTAGGTAAAATTAAACTAAAATAAATTTAAAAATAAAATACAACAAATGTAATTTATTTACTAAATTATTTAAATTAAATTACTAAATTAATAAATTATTTAAATTAAAATGAGACAAAATTAAATTTAAATTAAATTATTTAAATTAAATTATTCAATTATTTAAATTAAAATAAAGCAAAATAAAATACAAATGCAATTCAATTCAATTACTAAATAATTAAATTATTTAAATTATAACAAAATTAAATGAAAAATGTATTCATTTAAATTAAATTGCTAGATTTTTAAAATTTAAATAAAACAGAATGAAATGAAATTATTTAAATTAAATTACTAAATTATTAAAATTAGTTTAAATTAAACTAAAATAAATTTAAAAATAAAACAAATGTAATTTAATTACACAATTATTTAAATAAAAATACTAAATTATTAAAATAATTAAATTAAAATTAAACAAAATTCAATTCAATTAAAATTTAATTATTTAAATAATATTACTAAATTATTTAAATTTAAATAAAATGGAATTAAATTATTTAAATTGAATTACTAAATTAATAAAATTAGGTTAAAATAAACTAAAATAAATTAAAAATAAAATAAAACTAATTTAATTTATTTATTAATTATTTATTTAAATTAAATTACTAAATTATTTAAATTAAATTAAAACAAATTAAAATATTATACAAAAGTAAGTAAATTAAATGACTAAATTATTAAATTATTTAAATGTAAATAAGACAAAATAATACAAAATTTAAGTTAAATTATTTAAATTAAATGACTAAATTACTTAAATTAAAATAAAACTAATTTAAATTGCATGAAATTAAATACAAAAGTATTTAAATTAAATTACTAAATTATTTAAATTAAATTAAATAAAAAATTAAACTCTACATTTGCTCAACTGCTTTACACCATCTTTTATAGATTTCAAAAACTTCAGAACCCAGTCCTAAAATTCATTTCCACTATGTATTGATTTGGAGGATGGATCTGTTTGGCTTGTTTCCAAAGTCAGAATTGTCTTGTCAACACTCTGCCATCAAATAACAACAAACAAAATCCTTTAAACTATATCAACGTTGTCAATAACGTATTGATTTGCTACTTTTACCTAATAAGCTTAGATACACATTCGATTCAAGCGAACAAATGACATTACTCTTTACTCCTCAGAGAAATACACTAACATGTTAGAAGTGTGCAGATTTAACAGCATGTGTTTGTTGATTTCCCTCTCCAACAATCACTGTCAGCTTTCCTGCAGCACAGACCTGCTCTCATTCACTTTCATTCATTTCTGACTATGTGTCAGCTCTGCTACAGGTCTGAGGATCTTTAGGTATGTGAATAATAACAGTGTTGATGAATGTTTCATATTTACACTGTAAAAAATGATTAGTTAACATGTAATTTAATTATCTGCATTTTGTCCAGATGTACTAACAGCTTACATAAAAAAGTGATGCAAAGGCATATAGGCAGTTATAGGCACTAATTGAATATGCATTTGTAGGAGTTTTCTTTCACCATGCATTATTTATGGGTGGAGAATGTTTAAATTATTCAAATGAGATTTACTAATGTTCACAATAATTAATGTTGTTGTATTTGCATCATTATTTATTGTCCCCCCAAAAACAGAATGTCCCATCTTTCATCTGTGTTGTTGGTAATGGACTCACACTTGATTATCATTGGATCTGCTTATTTTTGACCCTGTGTTAATTTGCAAAAGAGCACCTCTGCTGTAATGATCAACGCCCACTTTTACATCATTGACTCTTTAGCCCCACCCACCAGTTTGTGCATGTAGGAGATAAATACGAGAGAGAGAGAGAGAGAGAGAGAGAGAGAGAGAGAGAGAGAGAGAGAGAGAGAGAGAGAGACACACACACAAACTCAGGATCATGAACACAACAAACTGATAGAGATGCCTCTGAGGATCACAACACACTGTGCAGCGCAGCGTTGTGGAAAAATACAGTCTTTAAATCGATGCGTTGATGCGTCACATCACATCCAGCTGCACTACAGTAGGAGTTTCCTTTACTAGATGTAACAAAGTGAGCATTGCAAATCAATTGCTTCACGTCAAAGGTAGTGTATAAAATATACTACTTTATATATATTTTATTTTATATTTAAGAAAATATTTTATATATTTTAATAATTTAATTTAATATTGTTTTTAACAGCACATTTCAACATTTTTATTTTTAATTATTTTATTTTATTTTATGGTACATTCCATGATTATATATTTTTTTATTTTGTGATTAATTAGTTTTTCTGTCTGTTTGTTTGTTTATTATTTATTTAATTAATTAATTTAATTTAATTTATTTATTTTATGTTATTTTATTTATTTTATTTGGTGTATTTTTAATTAATTCAATTTAATTAAATTTTTTAATGGTATATTCCAACATTTTATTTTATTTTATAATTTTTTATTTTATATATCTTTAAATAATTAAATGTAATTGAGTTTTTTAATGGCATATTCCAATATTTTATTTAATTTTTTTTTTTTTTTATGGTACATTTCATCATTATTCTTTTTTATTTTAAGATTAATAAGTTTGTGTGTTTGTTTGCTTATTTAATATTTATTTTTATTTATTTTTTATTTTGTTATTTTATTATATACTATTATTTTTTTATTTTGTGTATTTTTAATTAATTAAATTTCATTTAGGTTTTTTTAAATGGCATATTCCAATATTTTTATTTTATTTTATTTTATTTTATTTCATTTTATTTTATTTTATTTTATTTTATTTTATTTTACTAACGCAGTGGCGCAGTAGGTAGTGCTGTCGCCTCACAGCAAGAACGTCGCTGGGTCGCAGGTTCGAACCTTGGCTGGGTCAGTTGGCGTTTCTGTGAGGAGTTTGCATGTTCTCCCTGCGTTCGCGTGGGTTTCCTCCGACATGACATCCAAAGACATTCGGTATAGATGAATTGGGTAGGCTAAATTGTCCGTAGTGTATGAGTGTGAATGAGTGTGTATGGATGTTTCCCAGAGATGGGTTGCGGCTGGAAGGGCATCCGCTGCGTAAAAATGTGCTGGATAAGTTGGCGGTTCATTTTGCTGTGGCGACCCCAGATTAAAAGGGACTAAGCCAACAAGAAGATGAATGAATGAATGAATATATTTTTAATTAATTAAATAAAATTTTAAATAATATTCCAACAATTTAAATTTATTTTTATTTTATTTATGGTACATTCATCATTATTATTATTTTTTAATTTTATGATTAATTAGTTTGTGTGTTTGTTTGTTCATTTATTATTTATTTTATTTATTTTATTTATTTGTTTTAATGTTTTGTTATTTTATTAACTACTATTATTTTAAATGTTATATATTTTTAATTAATTCGTTTAATTTAATGTAATTTTTTTTAATGGCATATTCTAATATTTTTTTATTTTTTTTATTTTTTTATGGTACATTTCATCATTATTATTTTTATTTTATGTTTAATAAGTTTAATAAGTATTTATTTGTTTTTATTTTATGTTATTTTAGTATCATTCATTCATTCATTTTCTTGTCGGCTTTGTCCCTTGCGGGGTCGCCACAGCGGAATGAACCGCCAACTTATCCAGCACGATTTTACGCAGCGGATGCCCTTCCAGCCGCAACCCATCTCTGGGAACTTCCACACACACATTCACACTCATACACTATGGACAATTTAGCTTACCCAATTCACCTGTACTGCATGTCTTTGGACTGTGGGGGAAACCGGAGCTCCCGGAGGAAACCCACGCGAACCCAGGGAGAACATGCAAACTCCACACAGAAACGCCAACTGACCCAGCCCAGCCGAGGTTCGAACCTGCGACCCAGCGACGTTCTTGCTGTGAGGCAACAGCACTACCTACTGCGCCACTATTTTATTTTATAAATAATTAGTTTGTGTGGATGTTTGCTTATTATTTATTTTATTTATTTGTTTTTATTTTATGTTATTTTATTATATACTATTATTTTCTTATTTTATATATTTTTTATTAATTTAATTTAATTTATAATGATATATTTATTTATTTTATTTTATTTTATTTTGGATTATTTAGATTTTTAATGGTTCATTCCAACATTATTTATTTAATGTAATTTAACTTTATTTTATTTTATTATTAATTAGTTTATTTATTTTGTTATATTGCATTATCTATCTTTGATGTCCTAGTTCAGCATATACAATAAAAGAGTAATCTTATTTTACAGATATTTTTACAGTGCATGTTTGCAGCATCATACATAATGTTCACAATCAGTTCATATAACACAAATACTATAGTATACTTCAACATCTCAAACGTTCTGCCCTCATCGCTACATCCCGTTATCCATGCATCACTTTTGCAACTTTGCCAAGCCACAGACACTAGTGGAGATCTCTCTGGAGAAAATATATCGCAGAAAGTCTGGAGACACTGTTATTTTTTTCTTTCTCGACACTCCTCCAGCTCACAAGGGACCGCGGCTTTGGTAAAAAAGCTCAGCTCATGTGGGAGGTTAGAAATATGATAAAAACGACAGATCAAGAGAGCTGAAAGATGGCTCTCGGAATCTGCTGATATATTTTTAATAACATTAATAGACTGCTGGCTTTGAGGATGATGACCCAGAATGAGGCCAAATGAAGGATGTGTGTGTGTGAGAGAAAGAGAGACGGAGTGTATAAGACAACAGCAAGCTTTGACAAGAAAAAGGAAGAGTGTATTGGAGTGTGTTAGAGCTTGCTTGTGTACTCTAGGAGAATGAATGGATGACCGAGTGGACTTGCGGAGCGTGAATGAAGCCAGAAAAAATGAGACGTTTGGGGGGGGGGCATCTAACCGAACCATCTAAACTGCTGGATTCACGCCGGATGCATTTTAATCGCAGTCCGCCAGTGAAGAGCTGAATATTACATGAGCACGCACATTCACACACAGAGAGCTTCTACTCGAATTTGGGGGGAAAATGTTTCATCCCGGTTCAGTTCATTAAACAGATCCTTTTATGATCTGTGAGTCTGTGATGACTGACCACGGACAGCCTGCAGCCAAATGAGCTTGTCGCTCTCCTTCTGAGTGCTTAATTCTGCACAAAGTTTGCTTATAAAAGAGAATGGCAAGCCTATTTTTTGCTCTGTAGGGATTTCACAAATGTTCATTAAATCTATGTGGCTTGCATATACTTGTATTCCTGAAATGAACATAAAAATGTGATAAAACAGGTTAATAAGAATGAAAAGAAAAGAAAGAAATAATAGTGTGATCTGTCGGATGGAGCACAGTGCTCATTCAGTAAAGGCAGATGTGTTTTCAGTCTTGATTTGAATGTGTCTAATGTTGGAGCACATCAGGTCATTTCTGGAAGCTGATTCCAGCAGCGGGGGCGTAATAGCTGAAGGCTGATTAATAATATTTTGACTATATAAATAAATAAATAAATAAATAACAAAACTAAATAAATAACAAAATGTGACTATGAAAATTAATATCCACTACCTGCTGCAAAAATAAACAAAGTATCAAAATAAACCAACGATCAAACTAAGCAAAATATTTAACACATTACGAATACTAAATAATCAAAAGTTAACAAAAACATAACAATAAAAAGAGCGCATCTGCCGAACGATCCTGGCATGCGCGAAGCACCGCCAGCGAGAGAGTGAGTGAGAGAGAGACGTAGCCGCCATTGCTGTCGGGCTTACTGTATATACAGGGACTCCCTATGATGTCACCTGTGTCACCCAATCCTGAATAGCCATTTGCAAGCTCCACCTGATAAACTCAGACAAGTGCACAAACACAGCACAGAACCAGCAAAATATAAATCAGACCCGTAACATATAATATAATATAATATAATATAATATAATATAATATAATATAATATAATATAATATAATATAATATAATATAATATAATATAATATAATATAACATAATATAATATAATATAATAAAATATAATATAATATAATAAAATATAATAAAATATAATATAATAAAATATAATATAATATAATATAATATAATATAATATAATAAAATATAATATAATATAATAAAATATAATAAAATATAATATAATAAAATATAATATAATATAATATAATATGATTATAATATAATATAATATAATATAATATAATAAAATAAAATAAAATATAATAAATAAAATATAATATAATATAATATAATATAATAAAATAAAATATAATATAATATAATATAATATGATTATAATATAATATAATATAATATAATATAATAAAATAAAATAAAATATAATAAATATAATATAATATAATATAATAAAATAAAATAAAATATAATAAATAAAATATAATATAATATAATATAATATAATAAAATAAAATATAATATAATATAGGCAACCCAGTGGCGCAGTAGGTAGTGCTGTTGCCTCACAGCAAGAACGTCGCTGGGTCGCAGGTTCGAACCTCGGCTGGGCTGGGTCAGTTGGCGTTTCTGTGTGGAGTTTGCATGTTCTCCCTGGGTTCGCGTGGGTTTCCTCCGGGTGCTCCGGTTTCCCCCACAGTCCAAAGACATGCAGTACAGGTGAATTGGGTACGCTAAATTGTCCATAGTGTATGAGTGTGAATGTGTGTGTGGAAGTTCCCAGAGATGGGTTGCGGCTGGAAGGGCATCCGCTGCGTAAAATCGTGCTGGATAAGTTGGCGGTTCATTCCGCTGTGGCGACCCCGCAAGGGACAAAGCCGACAAGAAAATGAATGAATGAATAATATAATATAATAAAATATAATATAATAAAATATAATATAATATAATATAATATAATATAATATAATATAATATAATATAATATAATATAATAAAATATAATATAATATAATATAATATAATATGATTATAATATAATATAATATAATATAATATAATATAATAAAATAAAATAAAATATAATAAATATAATATAATATAATATGATTATAATATAATATAATATAATATAATATAATATAATATAATATAATATAATATAATATAATATAATATAATATAATAATAATATAATATATATAATAATATAATATAATATAATATAATATAATATAATAAACTCAGACAAAACAGAATTATTACTTATCGGGCCTAAATCCTGTACACAGCAGTTCTCACAACTCGACCTGCAATTAGAGGGATACAAAGTTAGTGTTAGCTCTACTACAAAAGATCTAGGTGTGATATTAGACAGCAATTTAACTTTCGAAAATCATATATCCCATGTCACAAAAACTGCTTTCTTTCATCTGAGAAATATCGCTAAATTGCGAAGTATGCTATCTATATCAGATGCAGAAAAACTAGTCCATGCTTTCATGACTTCTAGGCTAGACTACTGTAATGCTCTGTTTGCTGGCTGCCCAGCATCCTCCATTAACAAACTTCAGCTAGTGCAAAATGCAGCTGCCAGAGTTCTTACCAGATCTAGAAAATATGATCATATCACCCCAATTTTATCCTCCTTACACTGGCTGCCTGTTAAGTTTCGTATTGAATTTAAAATATTACTCCTTACCTATAAAGCTTTAAATAATCTAGCTCCTGTTTATCTAACCAACCTCCTGTCTCGCTACAACCCAACCCGCTCTTTAAGATCTCAAAACTCAGGGCTTCTAGTAGTACCTAGAATATCAAAGTCGAGTAAAGGAGGTCGAGCCTTCTCATTTATGGCCCCTAAACTCTGGAATAGCCTTCCTGATAATGTCCGAGGCTCAGACACACTCTCGCTCTTCAAAACTAGATTAAAGACTTATCTTTTTAGCAAAGCATACACTCAGTGTAGCACATAGCAGTATGACGCATGATGTGCCCCACACAGGATTTTGCTTCTTGTTTTTATACACTATGAACAGCAGCTACGCTAATTATTCTCCTTATTCTGTATTTCCACCTGGGGGTTCTCATCCCGAGGCCCTCAGACTATGCAGTGCCACTGATGCGATCCAAGACCAGTGACGAGATGATCCTAAGGTTTTCTGGACCAGGCCGTATCCTGAGCAGCTGCTGTGGTGGTCATCGTGGAGTGTGAGCCTGAGACTGACCCCTGTGACGCTCCAAGGAGAGACGAGTCTTCGCTGAGGTCCAGCTTCATGCGCCTAGACTGCAGCTCTGCACAAGACGTTTGGCCACAGGAGAAATGGTCATGCCCAACTGAGCCTGGTTTCTCTCGAGGTTTTTTAAATCTTCGCTTTCGCCAATTGGTGAAGTTTTTTACTCGCCGCTGTTGCCACTGGCTTGCATGGTTCGGGATCTGTAGAGCTGCGCATCGATGGATTTGCTCTTCAGTGTTTGGACTCTCAGTAGTGATTATTAACCCACACTGAACTGAGCTAAACTGAACTGAACTTAATCTCTGAAAACTGAACTGAACTGACACTGTTTCAATTCACTATAATCTTCCATGTGAAGCTGCTTTGACACAATCTACATTGTATAAGCGCTATACAAATAAAGATGAATTGAATTGAATTGAATTGAATAATATAATAAAATAAAATAAAATAAAATATAATAAATATAATATAATATAATATAATAAAAGATAATATAATATTCATTCATTTTCTTTTCGGCTTAGTCCCTTTATTAATCTGGGATCGCCACAACAGAATGAACCGCCAACTTATCCAGCAGATGTTTTACGCAGCGGATGCCCTTACACACTTATTCACACACATACACTACGATCAATTTTTAGCATACCCAATTCAATTATAATATTGATTATATAATATAATATACATAATATTGATACAATTATAATATAATAATATTGAAGAAGATTAGGGCCAAGCAATAATAAATAAATAATAAAAAGATTACAGTCATTATAATGTGAGATTAAGTTAATAAAATTTAGACTGGTTTTAAAGAGTTCTGATAAGCTGAAGACCAGCCTGGGGATGAAATTAAAAGCAAAACTATAACATTTACATGTCACTTTATTCATATGCTTCTGTTAAGTCGCTGATGACAGGCATCCAATAATTGCTGAGCGAGGGCTGTTTATCCCACAGGAGCAACCAGTGCTGCAGCGCAAAGTCTGGCAACTTTAGTTCAAATAGGACTTTGCAGATTAAAGTCACAGTTTATCTTTGTTTCAGAAATAATGATCAATAAAAATATGCAAATGGTAATGGAAAATGCAAACATGAGGGGGATTTGATGCCAGATACTTTTTACTCTGTGGTGAAAGAATCATCTGCACCTTTGATCCTTAGAAACGGAGAAAAAGCAATTAGTCAGAGAAAGTGTTGCACGATGATCAACTGCTGTGTGAAATGACCCATTGATCACAATGAGGGTGTAATGTTCCGTCAGTTCCCAAAGGACCTGAGAAATGCGGAAACTGTACTTTACAGATACTATTTCTTCTTTTTTTTTTGTAATGTTTCTATATATACTGCAAAAAAAATAAAAAAATAAAAAAATATCTGTGTGTATGATAAGTACGTTTTTTTACTTAGAGTTTTGACTTGTTTCTGGTCCAAATATCAAAACGTTGAAGAAGCATTCTTATCAAGAAGCATTTTCTTGACAAGAAAAAAATATTGTCTTGTTTTCAGAAACAGTAAGTCAAAAGTAAGTGATTTTTTTTTCTTTAAAACAAGCTAAATAATCTGATTTCAAAGCGAAATCAAGATTATTTTACTCACCCCATTCGCCAATTATTGTGCTAGTTTTGAAGAAAAACTCACTTAATTTTGTATTATTTCTGAAAACAAGACAATATTATTTTGACTTGTCTTTAAAATAATTCTTCATTTTAGAATTGTTAGTTATCTGGACTAGAAATGACAAAAAATTTTAAATACAAAAAGCATTTTCATACTGTGCCATTTTACAATTTTTTTTCTGTTAAAATCACAGTTCTTTTTTTTTTACAGTGTTACTATTTTCTTTTTTTCTGTTTTAATATAAAGATAGGTCTAATTCATTGGTCTTTTAATGATTTGGTAAAATTCTGTTTTTCAGATCATAAAAAAACTACCCTAGAAATTAAACCTAGAGAACTAGCTATTGGTGCTATTGGTATTCAATGTGATTTTAAAGTGGTGCCTACTAATTTTCTTTTTAAATGGCACAATTTGTAAAAAAGGACATTTTTTGTACTGCTTCTGTGAATTGGGAATGTTTTGAGTAAATCAATATTGACTTACAATACACACTCAGCCTAATTTGCTCTTCACAGAGCCATGAACTGATCAGATTATTTTGCCCAGATGGTGAGGATAGACCTCACAAACAACCAAACACTCACACTTCCAATCATTCACAGCTTCTCGCAGACAAACAACTGAACACATACAGTGACATGCGGCTCATTATCCAAAGCTGTACAGAAAATTCCCCCAAACAGAATAACAAAATACAATTCTCCTACAATGGTAAAAGGAACTTTCTGGCCCAAATAAAAAGAAAATCACTCTAAAACAAAGAAAATTGAATTCACTCTTCAAAATAACCAAATCCCCAAAGACAGTCAAAAAAAGTTCCCCTTTAAACAGAGAAAATAAAAATTGCCCTCAAAATAAATATAAATTTCACCTAAAAATAGAGAAGACGTTTTCCCAATTGTCAAAGAAATTTCCTCATTTGCTTTCCAAAATAAAAACGAATTTCCCCCAACAACAGAAAATGGAAAATCCACCTTAAAAAAATAAAATAATAGTATTTAAATCAAAAAAACTCAAAAAAAGAAAATAAATTTGCCCCTAAATATAGAGATAATAAAATTACCCCTTAAACCAGTGGTTTCTAAAGTGGGGGTCGGGACCCCCTGGGTGGTCGCAGGACAATGATCAAAAATCAAATGAATTTTATTAAACTATTAGAATTACCATATTTTATTCATAACCTACTGAAGAACAAAAGAGTAGTTAATAGTAACAGTAATAGTTTTTTATTTTTATTTTTGCAACACCTGGGGTGATTACGTTATATTAAAGACACAGCAAAAGCGTCAGCTGCAGCACATTGATTTTATGGCACAACATTAAAAATAAATACAAGACACAACTGAACATGGAAGATGGTCTCCGAGTGCAGTTCTCCAAAATTAAACGATGAACAGACTTGAGCCTATTGATATGTGTGCTCCGTTGTGTGCAAGGATTATATATCTATAACCACCTCATAGAACATTGGGGGTCGTGAATCACCAGCATTGAGCACAAGAGAGAAAAAAGATATTTGCCCACCAAAAGAACTGAAAAGTCCAGTTTAGACAGAGAAAAAACATATAAAAAATTGCCCCTAAGAAAAAAAGCAGATCATTGAAAAGTGGGTCACAACACGTTTGCATCGGAATCTGTAATTTATAGTGGTGAAAAAGGTCTGCGCTGAACAACCGTGTGTTACTGACTCATGAGCTCCACACTCAGCAGGAGGAGGGATGTAAATCACACACATTAGCATGCCATGCCGGACGTGTAAATTATTTTTCCTGTGAAAGTGTGAGTAATACGATACGACTGCCTACCTGATTACATTCTCGCAGCGCTCAGGCACTGTCATTGCGCTTAACTTATTCATCACAGACCAAGTAAGAAGGAGCCATTGAGCTATAACTATAACCAAACCCAAAAAAAAAAAATCAAGAATATTCAGGCCAGCCATTGTAAGAGAGACTCACAGAGTATGAGAATGTACGCGTGGACATGTATTATTTAAGGTGTAATTATATGCAGGGTCGCTGTGTCAGCCTTGCTACTGTGACTGAGACTTTTCATTAGGTTGGCTTGTCATACACTCCAGGCCTCGGGGCCGTCAAACAGGCTCCATCCAAGCCGATTCGCTCCGAAATGTAGAGTCCTACTGAAAAGAGGCTGGTGCGGATGAAAGGGAAAGAGCGTTATCCTCCTTTCACTGGCTTTTCCACAGTTCTCACTCTCCTCTTTTCCCTCGGAGACTCGATTTTAATGTCAAATGATTCTGATTGGATTTTAGCGGAATTAAATTAGTGGAGGAATGGAGGGAAGGAAGTTGGAGGGGAATGACATTAAGGCGGAAAGACACACGTATAGACCTCTTTTAATTCATTTTCCTCCACCAGGCCTGGGAGCTACTTTTCATTCAGTCACATTCAGCTGCTAATTTATCGATGGAGCCAGAACCTGGAGGCCAAATCTGAGGGAATTCCCCCTTTTTGAGCTCATCATTATTTTGTGTCGGAGTGATTAGTGGCCATAAAGCTCAATTCAATTAATCCACCAAACTCAATTCATTACACATCAAACCTTTCCGGGCCTTTCTAGAAAAAAAAAAAAAAGTCTTAAAGGGAAGTCGGTCCATCAGTTGGGTTTGATTCATTTGCGACAAAATCATCCCTGATCGCCGGGTAGTTTTCATCTTACATGTCTCCTCTTCTCAAATTAGCCCCCTGTAGTCCATTCAGGCCCCGTTTTTTTTGCTGTGAGTAGCGTTTAAATAATGACTTGTCTTAAGTGAGGGGATAATTATTGAGGGGAGGTTAAGTGGTTTACTCAAAGGCACTGAAAGACCAATCCCCAACAGAGATTCTCCAATGAATTTGACTGAATTTGTCGCAAAACTGTAGGGGAGCATGAATGAACCATCAGCTGAAGGAATTAAGTCTTTCATTTATATGAGACCCTGGACCATAAAAAATCAGTCTTACGCTGCACAGATATATTTGAGGGAAATATTATAGGGTCTAAATTATTGATTTTTCTTATATGTCAAAAATCACTCACTTTCCTTCGGATTATACACTGATTTATTAGGGGTCACCACAGTGGAATGAACCACCAATTACTCTGGCATATGTTTAATGCGGTGGGCTAAATGTATAAATATATTTTACATTTTATACATTCATTCATTTATTCATTTTCTTTTCGTCTTAGTCCCTTTATCAATCAGGAGTTGCCACAGCTGAATGAACCACCAATTACTCTGGCATATGTTTTATGCGGTGGACTAAATATATAGATATATTTTTACATTTTATACATTCATTTATTCATTTATTCATTTTCTTTTCAGCATAGTCCCTTTATCAATCCGGAGTTGCCACAGCTGAATGAACCACCAATTACTCTGGCATATGTTTTATGCGGTGGACTAAATATATAAATATATTTTTACATTTTTTTACATTTTTTTCTGCAAATATATCAAAACTTAATTTTAGGTGATTTTAACCATGTCCACACTAATACATTTTTGTTTATAAACGCATATTTTTCTCTTCGTTTTAGCCTTAATAATAGCAATATTATAGTTTGGAACACTTATTTTAATAAACAACACCAACAACAACTTACTTTTATTCAGCAATGATGCAATACATTGATCTGTGACCAAAACAGTTATAATGTTAGTAAAAGGTTTCTATTTCATATAAATTGTGTCATTTTGGTGTTTTTATTAATACGAAAATCCTGGAAAATGTTTAAGTGAAGTTTATTTATTAACTAATTTTGAGAGGATCACATGCTTATGATTGCTTGCGGCTGGTCCCGCATTATCTAATTTATGATTCATCAATCACTCAATCACTGCCATTCGATCTGCGAAAGAAACTACACGGAGAAAGAAAACGAATGAAGTAGAGACTAACGTGTGCAGCATTGCCAAGCTTAATGCTTCTGATAATCTGTCACTAGTGCAAGAAAACATTGCATGTCTAGTGATTTCATGTAGGAAATTAGTGTGTTTTATTGTTTTTTTTATTGCGATTTCTAGACTTACAGTTGAGGTTAGCCCCCCTTTGAATTTTTTCCTCTTTTTTAAATATTTCCCAAATAATGTTTAACAGAGCAAGGACATTTTCACAGTATGTCTGATAATATTTTTTTCTTCTGGAGAAAGTCTTATTTGTTTTATATCGACTAGGATATCAGCAGTTTTTAATTTTTTAAAAGCCATTTTAAGGTAAAAATTATTAGCCTCTTTAAGCTATATATTTTTTTGATAGTCTAAAGAACAAACCATCATTATACAATAACTTGCCTAATTACCTTATCCTGCCTAGTTAGCCTAATTAACCTAGTTAAGCCTTTAAATGTCACTTTAAGCTGTATAGAAGTGTCTTGAAAAATATCTAGTAAAATATTATTTACTGTCATCATGACAAAGAGAAAATAAATCAGTTATTAGAGATGAGTTATTAAAACTATTATGTTTAGAAATGTGTTGAAAAAAGTTCTTTCCGTTAAACAGAAATTGGGGGAAAAAATAAACAGGGGGCCTAATAATTCAGGGGGGCTAATAATTCTGACTTCAACTGTACATTTTAAAATATATTAAACAATAAATGATAATAGTGATTCACAATGGCACTGCACATGATAGGGGAAATGAACAGTTTTGGCATATTAAGTCTTTTAAAACTAAACATTATTATATATATTTTTTTAAGATTGAGAGATTTTTAGATTTAAAACCCTATACCACAAACCTAAACCAAAGTCCCTTTAAGGCAAGTCATTTCATTCGGCGGCCATCTTTGAAACGCCTCTCAGGCAGTATTCTCGGGCATTCTGTCTGAATGGGGAAACCTTAAATTCTCCAAGATTACTTGCCAAGCTTACCATTAAATTTCATATTACCAACATTCCTCTTGAACCCTGATGCTGCATAAACAACACAGAGCTGCATAAAAACACAACTGTTTGTCCCTGTCTGAAGTGTTGGAGTGCATCTTTTCCTCTTCTAGTGTCTTCTTTTTGGTCAGTGTCTACTTGAGACACATGAAGTGGCTGATGTACAGCTATAGTTTCATGGCCTGCGGGTTAAACAGTGACCATAGGGATTAAACTCACATGCTTTCACCGGCATGTCAGTTTCAATAAGATGCTTTTACCTGTGGTTATTACTTCAGGGCATTTTATAGACATCCAAAATGACTGTCGTACTTCAGATAGCATTACGATCACATATGAGCTGTGGTAATTATTACATGACCTGACCTACACATATAAAACTAACCCCATCTGAATGTGTCTTCAGAGAACACAGAATTGTGGACTCTTGTGACTGGTTGTGTTTGCTTTTTTAGTCAATCCAGAGACAGATTATACCACTGACATGCCCTGGGCACTGGTGTCTCATGGGCTGTGTGTAAAGGATGCTTTCTTGCATAAAAAATATGTCAAGAGTGAATGAAATAAAACTGAACAGAAGGTGTTATGTGTGTGTTAACATCCAAACACTGATACTGAATGCATATTATGGACATTACCATTGAACTACTTTTAAATTGAAGTAAAAAATAAAATAAATAAACAAAAAAAACTTTGATTTTGTATCCATCAAGTGATTTTATCTACATTGAAAGCATATTAATTGAAAAGTCTTTTTTTCATGCTTCAGATAACATTGTTATTACCAAATTCCAAAAATACGAGTGAATTAATTTATATATTTATGTAAAAAAAAAAACTAACTCTTTATTCTGACATAAAAGTAAATAAGAGATTGTACCAAATCTTCTTATAAATTATTAAAAACTTCTTGCTATCAAATCATCCTGAAAATGTAGCCCTATATAAATTTCTGGAGACTGTCAAATAAGTCCCAGGACCTACGTTTTTTTTGCAGTTTTTGTTTTTGCAAATCCACCAGAGGCCGCTGTGCACGCTTTTTCAGATCTCAAATTTCTCTCGCGAGTGCCATTTGCGCCTGCTGTTCTCATGTAAATCCACCAGAGGCCGCTGTCGACTGATTTACTAACTGACAGTCTTATCGACTGACCCACCCTCCTCTTTCGCTAAACCCAACTGATAGTGTTTTCAAAAGCACCGATTGACCAGCACCCACCCACTTCCCTAAACCCAACCGATAGTGTTTTGAAAAACACAGATCAACCAGCGCCCACCCACTTCACTAAACCCAACCGATAGTGTTTTAAAAAAAACCCGATTGACCAGCGCCCACCCACTTCCCTAAACCAAACCGAAAGTGTTTTCAAAGCACCGATTGACCAGCGCCCACCTACTTCCCTAAACCCAACCGATAGTGTTTTCAAAAGCACCGATTGACCAGCGTCCACCCACTTCCCTAAACCCAACTGATAGTGTTTTCAAAAGCACCGATTGACCAGCGTCCACCCACTTCCCTACACCAAACCGAAAGTGTTTTCAAAGCACCAATTGACCAGAGCCTGCCCACTTCCCTAAACCAAACCGAAAGTGTTTTTAAAGCACCGATTGACCAGCGCCCACCCACTTCCAGAAACCCAAACGACAGTGTTTTCAAAAGCACCAATTGACCAGCGCCCACCCACTTCCATAAACCCAAACGACAGTGTTTTCAAAAGCACCAATTGACCAGCGCCCACCCACTTCCCTAAACCCAACCGATAGTGTTTTCAAAAGCACCGATTGACCATCGCCCACCCACTTCCCTAAACCAAACCGAAAGTGTTTTCAAAGCACCGATTGACCAGCGCCCACCCACTTCCATAAACCCAAACGACAGTGTTTTCAAAAGCACCAATTGACCAGCGCCCACCCACTTCCCTAAACCCAACCGATAGTGTTTTCAAAAGCACCGATTGACCAGCGCCCACCCACTTCCCTAAACCAAACCGAAAGTGTTTTCAAAGCACCGATTGACCAGCGCCCGCCCACTTCCCTAAACCCAACCGATAGTGTTTTCAAAAGCACTGATTGACCAGTGCCCACCCACTTCCATAAACCCAAACGACAGTGTTTTCAAAAGCACCAATTGACCAGCGCCCACCCACTTCCCTAAACCCAACAGATAGTGTTTTCAAAAGCACTGATTGACCAGCCCCACCCACTTCCATAAACCCAAACGACAGTGTTTTCAAAAGCACCAATTGACCAGCGCCCACCCACTTCCCTATACCCAACTGACAGTGTTTTCAAAAACAATCCAGAAAAACCTTCACAGAAGGCTGATTTTTACCACATTTTCAGATTTTACCACATTATCACCCTGTTATTTACTTACTTCTTCACCAGACTTAAACCCCGTCATCTCGGTCAACTCTGTTCCTTGTCACAAGTCTGTCGACATATGTGGTGAGCCACTGGACAAACTGGTAAGCGGACAGCTGGTAAAGGTGAAAAGGAATGGCCATACGGAATCTGTATGGATCTTCTTGGTGAAAAAGACATGTTTTGCCACATAAACAAATGCATACGATAATTTTCATTCCTATACAAGCAAATGATCGATACAGGCAGCAGGCACGATAAACAATAAAACAAGGCGAGGGTCAAAACACAGAGAGACTAAACACGGAAAACACTCTGTAATGTTACAGGGTATGTATCAACCAGACTCAGCAATGTCTGTGAGTGTGTGTGCTGTTTATATAGTCCATAAATCAGTCTAAAGTAGCTCCCAGCTGTGTGTGTGTGGGTAGTCAATGGAGAACCGGGACAGGTGTGTGTGTGTGGTGGCTGAAGGGAGTTGTAGTTCATATGGTGGCAGAATTGTAGTCTGAGTGAAAGAGAATGTTCTTCAGCGATCTCTATGAGGGTTAGATCGCTGGTGATCGTGACAATTTCTATAGCGCTTTTACATTGTAGATTGTGTCAAAGCAGCTTAACATAGAAGTTCTAGTAAACTGAAACTGTGTCAGTCCAGGTTTCAGAGTTTCAGTTCAGTTCAGTGTGGTTTAAATTTCACTGCTGAGAGTTCAAACACTGAAGAGCAAATCCATCGATTTGCAGCTCCACAAGTCTCAAATCAAGCAAGCCAGTGGCGACAGTGGCGAGAAACAAACTTCACCAATTGACGAAAGTGAAGGAAAAAAACCTTGAGAGAAACCAGACTCAGTTGGGAATGACCATTTCTTCTCTGGTCAAACTCCAAAAAGTGGGTAGTGTGTGTAGCTGTCTAAGCCACCAAAGCCAAAATCTACCTGCATTTGGTAGGGTGGTGGGTGTTAATGACAAGCCCTGGCCCATATAGGCCCACACGGAATCTGCGCGCACAAAAATCCGCAGATTTTCGCAGATTTTTAGCCCATCATTGAGTCTATTTATTTAATTGTGTAAATGTGTTTAAATGTATATTTATTCAGTTTTTTAATTAATTTCAGTAATAATATTGGCTAATATGAAAACGTGCATATGATTTATTTACATTACAGTTTGTAAAGTAATATTTTCTGTCTTTTAGTAGATATATTATATGAAAGACTTGCTTTGTTTGCCAAACAAGTGGATCTACATGGATTTGCATTGTAAACATTAAATAAACGTTAAAAAACTATTATTTTTCATTTCATGTATTAAGTTTTTAGTTATGATACTTCCAAAATAATTCTGCATAAATCCGCAGATTTTTTACAAAATTCTCTGCAGAAATAGCAAAAAATGTCCGCAGATTCCATCTGGCCCTACATATAACTTTACTATTGAGTCCAAGAGAACATCAGGAAAAACATGCAGGAGACTATGCAACCCAGGCTCATTCTGATAACGTACCCCTATATACATTTCTGAAGAGAGCAAAATACATCCCAGGAGCTACGTTTTTTTGCAGTTTTTGTTCTCACGTAAATCCACCAGAGGTCGGTGTTGACAATCTCACTAACTGACTGACCATCAGATCGATCTCCCCACTCTCCCCCTTCCCTAAACCCAACCAATAGTATTTTAAAAAGCACCTATTGACCGGCCCACCCCTTTCCTAAACCCAACCCACAGTATTTTGAAAATCAATCCAGAAAAAGAAAAGCTCTTACCTGATTTTTACCACGTTTTCAGATTTTACCACATTCTCACCCTGTTATTTACTTGTTTATTTTATTTTTTTGCTTCTGTTTTTGTCTTCCCTGCTTTCTGAAACCATTTTTCACCGAACTCGTTGTGATCAACTCCGCTCTGCATCTCAAGTCCGCCGACGTACATGTCAAGCTATCGGACAAAATGGTAACAGCGTCCACAAGCTGGTAAGCGAGAATGGAACGCCATCATACCGACCCGTAGCCTTCGTTTTAAAGACTATTTTGAAAAGCACCTATTGACCCGCCCACCCCCTTTCCTAAACCCAACTGACAGTGTTTTCAAAAGCAATCCAGAAAAAGAAAAGCCCTCACCTGATTTTTACCACGTTTTTAGATTTTGCCACATTCTAACACTGTTATTTACTTGTTTATTTAGTTTTTTAGCTTCTGTTTTTGTCTTACCCGATTTCTCAAACCATTCTTCACCGGACTCAAACCCCATCGTCCGCTCTGCATCTCAAGTCCGCCGCCGTACGTGTCGAGCTACCGGACAAACTGGTAACAACGGAAACGCCGTCCACATGCAGGTAAGCGGTCAACTGATTAGCGCGAAAGGGAACGGCATCATACCGCTTTGTAGCGTATGGTTTAAAGATGAAATGCAGCCATACCTAGCTCTGGCTACATAATTCGCGATCTCCAAAAACGTATATAGGGCTACGTTTTCAGAATGAGCCTATGTTGAGACTATGAGCTCAGCTTCATCACCTAAACAAAAGAGTGTGGCACGATAAAAAAGGGCAGTAAAAAAAGAGCAGATGAATCCCATCTCGTCAAAAGACTTATTTTTTTTTTCTTCTGAAAGAAACAGAGATACAAGCAACATATAATGTGTTTAAACAAGAAAGATTCACTCGGCTGTGCTAATGAGGGCACCAATCGCTCCCTCCAGAAGTTTTAAAGCCAGACGCCGGCATTAAATAAAAAGAGAAGGTAAGCGACATTAAAGAGGCGTGATGTTTTCTGTAAGCGTGTTGTTTCTTCCCTCGCTCTCTCATGTAAGCAAATCCATTATGCATCCGCTCCTATTAAGCCAATACTGCATGCATATAAAGAATCATTTAAATAATAACAACAACAAAAAAAAACTGATTTATTTCATTAATACCAGTAAAGCGAAGAAGCCTGCAGGTACATTGTGTTGTTAATGAACACTGTGTTCGGGGAGAATAAATAGCGGGTTTCATTAAAAGCGAACACGGAGTGAATCAGCAGACATCAAAACCAAAGGAATCATCTTGATTCGTATTAGCAGACTCTTAATGTTGTGGATCTAATTAGAGCGCCGCTGATGACAGGGAGAGATGATGGGGTTACGTCAGGTCTGTGTTTACAGGCCAGCTTTTGACAGATGTAAATTAGCCTTCTCTCTCATGATCTTAGCAGATACAAAACACACACGCAGCACTTCTCACTCAATTAGTGGCCTCTCTGCGCTAAAACAAAGGCGTCCGCCTCAGGATACGAGGATTTGGTTGTTGTTGTTTTTTCTCAAAGACGACCAGACAAAACAGATGGAGGAAAGCCAACATGCTATTAACACATGCAGCGGTTGTGGATATGAAACATCAATAGGGTCATCGATGTGCTGTGCATTTTTAAGCCAACACTGTAATCTGAATATACTCTGTTAAATATTTAGCATATCATCTTTTCGCATTTGCATCTGTGTGTTTAGCAGGAGCTTTTTAGCCCGTGCTGCGCAGTTGCAATAAAGGAACATTAGCAATTTGTCAGAGAGCAAGTAATATTCATGGCGTACAGTGGCAGGTTTATTAGAAAGCTAGATTATGGGAGAAGGCAGAGCAGTGGGGAAATGAATTCAGGCGGATTCTTAATGATTTCACCATCCAGGAGGATTCTGATTGTTGTGTTTTGGTTTGATCTAAAAAATGTATTGGGTTTTATCTTATTATTGAAATCTGATTTATACAGTACAGGCTTGTAGCCAGCCTATTAAAAGGGGTGGTTCTTTTTGAACCATTTTCCAGTTATTTGCCTCATTTTCTATTAAATTATGAGGTTCAAATACTGCGTTTTTAGGACATTTTACGCATTAATTATTGCTGGATTAGCTTGTCAGATAGTTATCATTACTACACTTTTTGATGCAACAAAAAAAGTTCTTACATTGTTGTCTTACTGCTTACCATACTATTTATGTTTACAAAATTTGTGTTTATTTACGAATGTGCATTAAGTTATTACAGTTTTATAAATAATGTAATACACTGTATAAAAAGGCACATAACCATTTAAAAAAGTCAGATGTTAATGTGACTACACTTTTTCTCTTTTAGGTAAGTTAGGATTATTAAATTTGTTTCTGTTTTGCTTAATAGCAGAATAATGAGAGAGATTTTTTGAGAAATTGTTATAACTTTTCTTGAAAGTCAAGTTTACATACAATAAGATTATTATGCCTCTGAAAAAGCTCAGATGATGGTGTCAAAGTTTTGGAAGTTTCTGATTGGCTAATTGACAACATTTGAGTTAATTGGAGGCACAACTGTAGAAAAGTATTTAAGGAAAACCTCAAACACACTGCATCCTTGTGTGACAACATGGGAAAATCAACAAGCCAGAATCAACAAAATAGACAGATTGCAATTTGCTAAATTACACTGAGAAAAAGACATATTTTTGGAGACATGTCCTGTGGTCTAATGGAACAAAGATTGAACTGTTTGGCCATAGCAACCAGTGTTACATTTGGAGGACAAAGGAGGGACTGGTCCACTTCACAGCATAAATGGCATCATGAAGAAAGAACACTAAGTGGAAATACTGAAGCAACATCTCAAGACATCAGCCAGGAAATTAAAACTTGGCCACAAATGGGTCTTCCAAACAGACCATGACCCTAAGCATACTGCCAAATTAGTTAAAATGCTTTAAAGACAACAGAGTGAATGTTTTGAAGTGGCCATCACAAAGCCCTGAACTCAATCCTATAAAAAAATTGTGTGCAAAGTTGAAAAAGCTTGTGCGAGCAAGACAGCCTACAAATCTGACTCAGTTACACCAATTCTGTCAGGAGAAATGGGCCAAAATTCCTGCAAACTATTGTGAGAAGCTTGTGGAAGGATACCCAAAACATTTGACCAAAGTTATACAGTTTAAAAGTAAAGCTAATAAAATACCAAGGAAATGTGTGTAAACTTTTGACTGTCTAGAAATTAATAAAAACTTCTCTCATTATTCTGGCATTTGGCAAATGTAAATGATTTAGGTAATCCTAACCGACCTAAAATAGTAAACGTTTAGTATGATTTACCATCGGACATTTTTAACAAAAAAATGGTTATGTTCCTTTTTTTAGAGTGTATGTAAACTTCTGGTTTCAACTGTAAATGTCATTTTTGAACAAAAAACTATGAAAAAATACAAAAAAAAAATCCTAATATATTATAATCCATCATTGAAAAAAACTAAAACTATTAGGAATCTGTTAAAACTTGTTTTAAATTAAAAACTGTAACCCATGGGCAAATAACAAACTGGCCAGCTCATTTCCTTAGTCAGAATTTGCCCATTTAAATAATTTATTGGTTGTTTTCACAATTTATGATGGCATACTACCAAAAATGGGACAAATGAGCTCATATAGGGGTTAAATTCTGGACTTTGTTAGTATGGGGGGTGGGTCTTTCAAACTACCAGAACACCCCATAACCCATCCCCCCACCCCCCGCCTATGAGCCTGTAGTAATACTATTAATGCAGTCTAAAAATCTTGATGGTTCTGTGGGTCGCCTCAATCAAATCTGATCTTTATTTTGTATTTTCAGTTGGATTCAAGTCAGGTGATTGGCTGGGCCATTCTACACCTTGATTTTCTTTCTCTGAAAGCGTTTGAGAGTTTCCTTGGCTGTGTTTTGGATAATTGTCTTGCTGAAAAGTCCACCCTGGTTTCATCTTCATCCTCCTGCTAATGTAGATGTTGGACTGAAGCAGCTAATATTAATTTACAATGACAAAGAGCAGAGGGTTGCTGAAGAACTACTGAGAGATTTCAGCTGCTGTCTGGGCTTTCATTGCTATTCTACACTTTCCTTTCTTTATGTGTTTAATACTTTTTTCCTGTGTGATTTAATTTTTATTACACATAACTTCTTTTGTAAAATTGATCAAATTAGTGTTGTTTTCCTTTCATATATGTAATTCTTTGGTTGTTATTAACATCTGGTGAAACTTTCAAGCCAACTTTAGTAATATGTTTTCTTTAGAAATACGCATTTCCCCACTGTGTATATATATATAATATATGCGATTGCTTTTGTGTTTGCGTGTGTGGGTATGTGTAGTGCATGTATTTTTAAGATCTATTAAAAATTAAATTTTAATAAAAATACTGTTTTTACATTTATTTATTTTCACCCCTGAGCAAAAGTTCCTCCTATATACAGTACAACAAACATACATAAAATGTCAAGTATAGTGAAAGCAAATGGGATAATAAAGATCCTCAGAATTGTTCACTTTCATGTGCTCAAGTACAATATTTTGCTGAATAATGTTTACCTAGTATTATATACAGCTACAGTGCATCCGGAAAGTTTTCATAGCGCTTCACATTTTCCACATTTTTTTTATGTTACAGCCTTATTCCAAAATGGATGAAATTAATTTATTTCCTCAACATTCTACACACAATACCCCATAGTGACAATGTGAAAAAATATTTTTTTGAACTAATTAATTTTGATCAAATTTATTAAAAATAAAAAAGCTGAAAAATCACATGTACATAAGTATTCACAGCCTTTGCTCAATAATTTGTTGATGCACCTTTGACAGCATTTACAGCCTCAAGTCTTTTTGAATATGAACATTCTCTTTTTTCCTGGATGTGTGATAGTTGGTTATGATCGAATAAAATATTTTTTTGGTTTTATTCCTTAAACCAGAGATGCCCAAACTAGGGCCCGTGGGCCAAAGTTGGCCCATGGTAACCTTTGATTTGGCCCACCAATCAGTCAGAGAAGAGATGGACAAATGATGGTTGGGGTGAATCCCTTAAACAGAGATCGTCATTTCTAAATTTACATGAACTTTTGTATGTTTGCTTTAATTTCTGAGCTACAAAAAAAAAGAAATTAAATGTTTCAGTTAAATGTGAATTACTCAGATTTTTTAAAGTATGATGAAGCCCTAAAACTCATTTTTTTTTAGATGTTGACAGATAATATATGTGTGGCACGTTGCTAAAAACACTATTAGGACACAATTCACTATAGAGTGAAAATTTATTCTTTTTATATATAAATTTTTTTACTAGATGTTGTGTTATGAATAAGACTGTTTATGGTTTTATTGTAAGAAGTACATTACAAATCAGAACCAGAAACAGCTTTATTGCCAGGTATGTATACACATACGAGGAATTTGTGACAGAGCTTCTACAGTGCAACAGAATTACAGAGACAGGACAAAAAAAAAAACAGATAATAAAATAACATTTAAAATCTAATTATTGATACGATTCATTATATATATATATATATATATATATATATATATATATATATATATATATATATATATATATATATATATATATATATATATATATATATATATATATATATATTTATTATTATTTTTTTTAATATATTAATAAATTAGGAAGTTATCATGACAACTTTTTATTGTAATACAGTTTGGTATATTTAGCTTCGGCCCACCACCCTCAATCAAGTTTGGTTTTTGGCCCTTCAAAAGAAATAGTTTGGGCCCCCCTGCATTAAACTAAAGATATAAACTAAAGATAATTCTTCCAGATTTAAACTCAACATGTTGTTATTTAACATTTTCCCCCCAATTAAATTAGAGGGAAAAGTCCATCATCTTGAACTGTGTAATGTCTTTTGATTTATTTTCAATACCAATTGTAATATTTAAACTTTCAGAAGATTTCAGGATGGCTGCACAGTGGAGCAGTGGGTAGCACGTTCGCCTCACAGCAAGAAGGTCGCTGGTTCGAGTCACGGCTGGGTCAGTTGGCGTTTCTGTGTGGAGTTTGCATGTTCTCCGGTTTCCCCCACAAGTCTAAAAACGTGGTAAATTGTCCGTAGTGTACAGTATGTGTGAATGAGTGAGTATGGATGTTTCCCATTGATGGGTTGCAGCTGGAAGGGCATCCGCTGCGTAAAACATATGCTGGATAAGTTGGTGGTTCATTCCACTGTGGCGACCCCAGATTAATAAAAAGACTAAACCGAAAAGAAAATGAATGAAAGATTTCAGAATTAACCCAGAATGTCAATCGCATGAGAAAAAAATGTTGTCATGTTCTGCCTCCAAATAGATCTAAATGGCATTTGTATTTGATATTTAGAGGAATGTTATACTCAAATACATAGCTAATAAATCCAGAGAAGCTGAGAATTTTCAAGCAGTCAGATTACATAAACAGAACATTTGAGTGATCCATTTCAAACCTACAGATCTGCAAAATGTACGAGAACTGACCCTATAGTTGTACACATCCCAAAAGACACACATACATCCACATCCACACCCTAAACCAATAGAAAAGAATCCAGGGATGTCCGTGTTGTAAAGGTCTTTGTGAGCATTGAGAAGATGAGCTCGATCCACGCCTCCATTCTGCTCCAGCTTTCAGATGAAGGAGCTGATGTCTGCTCTCCATTATGGCTCCGATAAGAGCTCTTTGACTGACACCGGGTATTAAAGTGCCACCTGTAGTGAACGCTATGGTGATAAGAAGTGCATGCCGTGTCTGTTTCTTTGTGTGTGTGTGTGTCGGTGAGGTTCATTAGGGTTCAATTCTAAGGGGTTGAGGTTTGTCACATTCAGTGACACTCAATGTCAACACCTAAATAAATGCACTTTCATTCACAGTTGCTTAGCTTTGCAGGAATGGACAACATAAATGGCCCCTTGTGTGGCAGAAAGCTCATTTATGTGATCTTTAAAAGAGCCATGAATTGAAAAATCTAATTTAGCTTTTTTTTTGACAGGAGCTCATTTTACCATAAAAGCACCCTGTAAGATTCAGAACTCAAAATTACCTTGTTAGTCCAAAAACTGCTTTAAAACCACCCAGCAGGCACCGGACATCCCACAGATGTAAAATTGACAGTGGAATTTATTCATTCATTTTCTTTTCAGCTTAGTCCCTTTATTAATCTGGGGTCGCCACAGCGGAATGAACCGCCAACTTATCAAGCATATATTTTTACTCAACAAATGCCCTTCGAACTGCAACCCATCACTGAGAAACATCCATACACACTCATTCACACACATACACTACAAACAATTTAGCCTACCCAATTCACCTATAGCGAATGTCTTTGGACTTATGGGGGAAACCGGAGCACCCGAAGGAAACCCACGTGAACATGGGGAGAACATGCAAACTCCACACAGAAACGCCAACTGACCCAGCCGAAGCTTGAACCAGCGACTTTCTTGCTGTGAGGCCAACGTGCTACCCGCTGCACCACCATGCAGCCCCATTGAAATTCAACATCAGACTAACCTTAAATTGTGGTTGTATATGAAAATTGGGTTGACGTCAGAACCCAGCGTCAGTTTGAGGTCAGACTTCAACGTCAAGAAGAATTTTAGTTAGTTCACGACACAACATGAAATCAACCAAAGATCAACGGCTATTGATGGTAGCTTTTTACATTGTATGGACGTCATATTATGACTTCAAAGTGACATTGAATTTTAGTTAGGAAATTATACAACATAAAACCAACCAAAGATAAACATCTACTGATGTCAGACGTTGACGTTGTATGGATGTCATATCATGATGATAAAGCGATGTTGGATTTTATAAGTAGTCAGCGAAGTAGTCAGCTTTATTTTTTTACAATTCTTATAGATGTTTTAAGGCTGTAAAACCCCTCACTGCACACTTTATACACTTTTCTCAGACAGGCATTAACATTTTCACACTTTTCTCTCTTGTGTAAACACTTCGTAAATTTCAAACCTTCGTAGTAAAATAAGTCCAGTATTATAGGATGAAACCAAAGATCAAAGCTATTTGATCTTCATTTATTTATGTATTCGATAATGGCGCCCTATACGCTTATTTCACGCGACCGCCATTTTAGAACACGAAAGCGAGGCTGCGGTGGGAAGAAAGCCGGAAGTATAGGATCAGCACTGTAAACATTGCAACAACATGCTGTGTACTACAAACCTCCAGCTGTTGCTGTGACTTCAAAATGCAGAAATGGTGTAAACATCACTTTAATATCATTCCGTTCAGTTTCATTTAAACAATTAAAAGCATATTAGGCGTCAAACAACATCACAATCTCTTTAAGAGTAATACGCTTAAGTGTCCTCTTAGACTTCAGTCCAGGGCAGCAGGTAAACACCATGGGGACGCTTCCCTGCTTCAGCCTATGTAACCCGGTGAGTGATAAAACACTGCAGTCCTCTGTAGCACATCTTCGTGTTGTCTTATACAGTGTTGTCCCGGTACTGAAGTTTTAAAAACGTCAATTTGGCGCTAACATTTACGCGCCGTTGAGCGCTCTCATAAACACCGCTGATTTGCCGTAGTATTCACCAGTGCTCAACTGAATGACTGTGAAGGTTATCAGCTTCCTGCTCTTCACAGATTGAAAACACACATAGACGGATATTGGAGCGTTTTAAAGCCGTGAAGATCAGTCGTTTCTTCAGCGGATCGCTCGTCTGTGTTTGCACTCAGTAAACAGCATTGAGGTGAACTGATGACCTTCACAGCCAATCAGAGTGATTTCTGTTGAGCACGTGAACACAATGGCCAATCAGCGCTGTTTAAGAACTCCATGAACAGTGTCTTAAATGTTAATGAGAAATTGGCGTTTTTTTATATTTCATTACGGAAATTTTGTATCGTGACTAGTCTAATATAGTTAAAGACTCAGTTCATTAACTTGAGTTTGATGAATGGCATCTAAAATGTGTGTTTGGGAAAGAAAACGTTAGCTAAGTAGTGCCATTTTTCTTAACTTAGCTGAAAATGAGGTCAAATATCCCTTTTTATTTTCACTATTCATTCAGAACGAACCTTCGGGTCACTCGGAAGGCGCTGAAATCATAAATTTGTGTCACTTTCTCTTCGCTGATAAGATATACAGCCAGGTACACAACATTCCTGTGTGACTCAGTCTATACTTCCGGGTTTCTTCCCACCGCAGCCTCGATTTCGCTATTAATAATGGCGGCCGCGTGAAATCAGTCTATAGCCACGTAACTTCTCCTTTCCCTTTAGCATGTTCAGAAGTTCAACTTTTTGTGTGATGGTTAGGATCTTCCTCTGGCTTTTGGGTGCTACTGCAGGTGCCTTTGACGATGCAGAACGTTTCGTGGACATTACGGGGGGAAAACTTGCAAACATACAGCACAGCACTTTAAAGTCACACTGGTAGCGATCGAAGATTTATGTAAATTATAATTGTTTTAGAACATGCCAATTTATACTACAAGAAGGGAAACTAATTATCATGGCTTGTGTAATGATTTATATATTTGAATAGATTTTAATTATTTGAAAGTATGAAGGATCTTTTGAATTTATTTGTTAAGTTTATTTAGTTGTTTTATAAAAGTTATTTTTTTAAGGTTAAGTTAATTTGGTGCATTAAATGGGGCTTTGTGTGGGAGAATTGAGGACAAACTGTGTTTTCAATATTAAAGCTTGTGCACAATTTTCTGAAGTATAATAATTGTGTAAATGTGTAACCGAAGTATTGTACAGTGTAATAAAAGTGATTGGAACGGGGGCGACACGGTGGCGCAGTAGGTAGTGCTGTCACCTCACAGCAAGAAGGTCACTGGTTCAAGCCTCGGCTGGGTCATTTGGCGTTTCTGTGTGGAGTTTGTGCTCCGGTTTCCCCCACAGTCCAAAGACATGCGATACAGGTGAATTAGGTAAGCTAAATTGTCCGTAGTGTATGAGTGTGTATGGTTGTTTCCCAGAGATGGGTTGCGGCTGGAAGGGCATCCGCTGACTAATTGTTTTGAGAAATTCATTAACTGTTGTGCAAATGTAAATAGTGTTGTGAGAAATGCACCAAAGTGTCTAAGAAAAACTGTAAGTTGAAACAACATTTTTTACAGTGTGGATTGAACATAAAACAATTAAGTTGTCTCCAAAAAAACTCAAGAATTGTGTCGTTTCAGCTCATTTTAAATAAGTAGTTTGAACAAGCAGCCTTTGAGTGTATCATAAGGTAAAATGGGGAAATTGAAATGGTAATTCTTCAAAATGCATTGAGCTTAACTCGGATCAACCCCTGAATGTCCGTTTAAGGTCATGTGTACCCTTTTTTGCCATTCCTTTACACTTAAGAAAAAAATGTGAACACCGAGAACCAATTCACTAAAAGGTTTCCTTACATTTTGAACTGAAAGGTCAAGAACAGTGAATTTCAATAACACGCGGAGTCATCTTTATCGGCATTTCTGCTTATCAGCTTCTCACTGAGCTCTGCTAAGCCACGGAGGCCAGCAGGAAATGGCTTTTTTTCCCATTTGGCACCAGTCGTCTACTGTAAGCACTGTATACTAACCCTCTGAACATCTTGCTTCGCTCTCCTCAATGAAAAGAATCCCTTACAGATTTGTCGTACGAAGGCACCACATTATGTTTATAGACGTGGCTCAAGACGCATGAAGCAGGTCTGACTGGAAACCCCTCGCTCCCACTTCCAGGTGTTTCAGATCGATAAAAGCCTGCTGTTTTTCAACGAACTGGAGTAAAGCGTTCACAGGTGATTTGGATGGAGAGGGGCTTCCGTCGGCATTCCCGTTCTTACAGTCGTGCGATCTGGGAAAGTGCACACGCTCTGTGGAAATTGACATTGTGCGCAATTCCCCCCTGGCTCTCTTCACATTGCATTGTTCCAGCCGTGTTATGGGATTTGGTTTCAAGCTCTTCTCCTCTCACCATGCTCCAGTTCACTCCTGTTCCTGATTCCCTCATGCTCGCTGCTGCTGCTGCCTCTTCTCCATCTGTTTCTGCTCTCCTAACGGACACGTAATGAAGCACCTCTTTTTTTGACCTTGATTTTTTTTATTAATTTTTTTTAATGAAATTTAGAAGATAGTCCATTGAGGACATTGCGAGCCAATCAGAGGTATGGCCTTCTGCACTTCTGAATTCAATTTTTATGTGATTCAATTTAGTTAAATTCAATTCAATTCAGTTCAATACAATTCAATTCAAAATAAAATGTAAATAAAAAAAAATAAAACAATTAAATTTATTTAAAAATGAATAAAATAAAATTAAACAAATCAATTAAATTAAAAATGAAATTCAATTAAATTAAAAATAAAATAAAAATAAATTTAATTCAATTCAATTTAAAATAAAATTTAATTTAATTTAATTAAAAATAAAATAAAACTAAGCTAAACTCAATTCAATTTAAAATAAAATGGAATTAAAAATAAAATAAAATTCAATAAAAAATTCAATTAAACAAAAATTTTAACTAAATTCAGTTAAATTCAAAGTTAAATTTAATCTAGAATAAAATAAAACTGAATTAAAAATTACAATAAAACTAAATTTTATTCAGTCCAATTAAAATAAAATGAAATGTAGTTAAAAATAAAATAAAAATAAATTAAATTCAGATCAATTAAAATTTATTAAATTCAATTCAATTAAAAAATTCAATTAAAAGTCAAATTAAATTTTATTAAATATAAAATAAAACTAAATTCAATTCAATTAAAAATAAAATTAAATAGAAATAAATAAACGATTAAATTAAATTAAGAATAAAATAAAATTTTATTAAAAATAAAATATAACTAAATTTACTTCAATTAAAAATAAAGTTAAATCTAAAATGAAATAAAAAAAAAATTATTACGAAAATTTTAAATAAAATTAAATAAAATTCATATATCATTAAAGTCATATATCAGTGTGCGGACATTTTTGTTTCTTATTTAGTTTGAAGTTATCTTTTCATCCTGGACCTGCATTACACATTAATGGGATGTGCTTTTGTTTTTATTTTTACTTTTTTTTGTGATTGGGAAAGCAATTCAATTCAACGCAAAATCAACAAAAAGTCGCACATTTTTTTTGTGATCCTGCAAAATTCTTAATTTATATGCAAAATAATCTAAAAAAAAATTAAATAATCTCATAAAACATCCAATTCCAAACCATATAACCAAATTATATTTCACTTTGCAATTAATTGTTTTGCATGACTTATAGACGTTGCACACGCAGCGCACGTGATGTATTTGAGAGTCTCTTGAAAAATGACATCTCACCTGTGTCCTCACGATCATTACATTACATGAGAGCGGGGGGAAATTTTGCAGCCTGTGCAGTAAACAGACAAGGATGAAACGCGAGTGATTTACATGTGAAGTCAATGCAAAGATGCGATTAGACATCCTGTGGTGCAAATCGAGTGAATGACAGGGCGCAAATTGGGCATTTTGTGTGTTTGATATGCTTAAGACTACAAAAGAAAGTGGAAGCAAACATCAAACAACCGGAGCAATGAAACAGACAGAAAAGTAAACAGTGATGGAGATTGGTTCAAGGATGACGGTCGCTGGACGTGACCAAATTGAAAGACATTATTTGTGCTTTACATGCAGGGCTTTACATTAACACTCGCCAACCCGTCAAATGCGGGTAGATTTAAGCTCTGGCGGGTTAGACAGACACCTCCACTAGCCATTTGGCTGGTTGGAAATAATTTTTAAATTGTAGTTTTCTTAAAAACAGGGTTCAACAATAAGCATGGCTCAATATTTGTGCAAATGTGATCTTAGAATCTAGAAGCAGCACGACTGACAAAAATAACTGTGTTTGCGCGAGCAGAAAGCAAGTAAATACCAAACGAGAGGATGATCACTCGCGTGCACCGGTGATGTCATGCGTGCGACTGTTAAAAAGTGTGCGCTTCTGTTTACTTGCGCGAAGCAACCGTGCCTAGAGGAATTGGAACTGGTGCGATCGGTTACCTTTGAAATAGACTGGACAAAGAGCGATGATCATGCACCCACAGTCCTGCTGCTTTTAAGAGCTCAAGATTTAAAAAAAATTACATTCTTTTGTAAGCAGCACCGGCCACTGCTTTCATTTTAATGATTCTTTGAACAGATTATTAACAGGCCTATATTAACCGTGTGCGTGTGATCATGCTTTCATTATCAAACACGGTAAGTTTCACCTGCTTTCTTTTACTTACAGTTATTTTTGTTAATATGGCTTAATTATATTTTTTACAATAACACTGCTTTAACGGAAAAATTACTCCCTGTTTGTGTGCAGTTAACTGGTGATCTGGGACTTTTAGCCAGGACAGATTACTGTGCATATTTTAGATGCATGACAATAATTCTTTTTTTAAATGTAATGTTTTTTTTTTTTCGAAAAAGTTTTGTTGAATTAAAAAGGTCACCTATACTGTTATGTTTCCCTGTTTTGACACATTAAAAAATTGTGGCTAAGAAATACTTATTTGGTGTGGTCAAAGAGAAATTTGGTAAATCCTTAATTTTGAGCCCTGAAAAGTCATGTGAAATAAAAACTGATTGCATTGCGACACAACCCATTTGCTCATGCACACTGAGCAAGCTAATATACAATACACACAAAATAAGTGAAATGAATGAGAAGCAACTCTTTTCATGCCGTTGACGAGAGAAAACTCTTTCCTGCCATTGACGAGTTTTACTGCAATCCATGTTTTAGGTGTATTACGATAGGGGAAGCGCTAACGCATGCCCTGAGTGAGGTACATGATGTCAGATGCTCCGGGGAATGAAATCAGAGAAAGAGAAAGTAAGATCGTGTGTAAAAATAAGAGTTATACAACCATCCTTTGGCGTAATCCCTACCATTTTAGATCTGTTTTAGATCTTGTCTTGACAAGAGACCAAAATAAAGAAGCTTTATTTTTATGATTTGTGTCATTGTGTCATAATGCACACCTAACATAGAAGGCTACCTAATATGGTAAATAGACCCGGAAGGGACATGATGGTGGGAAAAAAAATGCGTGGAAGAAAAAAAACTGGGTAGGAGAATAAAAAAAACAGAGTGATAGGAAAATATATATACAACCCTCTCGTATTTTACCATTTTATCCCACTATCATCTTATCATTAAGTATTTCCCCATACTTCTCATATATTTTTAATCTTGAAAGCGCACTGAAATTAATATAGAAATGTCTGCATTCACTTTCTTTCTATTAAAGCTGTGCGTCGATCATCGCCCTTTATATGCAACCTCTAAATCAGTGAATGCATGTATAAGCGCTGACTGATGGACGCACTCCATATGATAAACTGATCCCAGATCAGCTTCTGTACACGCCAAGTATAAAACAAGGTCAAGTAAAATTTTTTTACTCTATTTAGTAAGTAAATAAGCCCATTAAGATACACTGCAATGACAAAAGCTGCACACTTTGTGGATAAAAAATCTATAAAAATAAATGTACATTTTAAGCTTGTACGGTTGTACAGTTCAAATAATTGTTCAGTTTTTTAGTGCTGTCATTAAAAGAACAAATTACACCATGACTCCTTGTGTCGGTGTCAGTCTGAACAGCCGGCCACACACTGCCGTGCACATATTACAAGAATTCTTTTTATTATCATTTTCGGAGGCCAGTTTATCTGTATTTGCTCCAGCAGGAGTACTGTAAATGTGCACTTTTAAGTCCCTGGCCTACAGAGTTTGCAAAAGGACAACACTTATTCTCCCACTGAACACACTGCTGGTATAAATACACTCACCACTAGTTATAATACACTTTAGCAAACCCCGGATGAATAATTGCATTTATTGTGAATAGCAGAATCTCAGAACACTTTTCCAAGCAGGATTTTGATTAAGGCTTGATTAGGGTATGCAAGAAAAAAAAAAGTCTGTTCAGCGTAAAATAAAAAATGAGCATATTTATATTCTTTCAGCAGCTGGGCTTGTAAAAGTTGGCTCTGTGTTCACTTATTGACTTGAGGATGGCGCTGACACTGTATGATGTGGGTAAGTTGGGTCTGTCCGGTCACAAGGACTCTGTCAAAGCTTAATACTCAATCTAAACATCAATGAGGACATGGAGCTGAGGGCGTTTTCATGTGTAATGTCACTTCAAATGCTTACTTACGCTTTGAGATTAAAAGTTATTAGGTATATTGAAAGAAAGGTTGCTGTGGAAAACGCTGAATCATCAATTTAATGGAATATAAGAGCCCACAACTTTGCTCAAAGGAAGACTTTACAATTTGTCACACTGGATGTACTTGAGGCTAAAATTAATAATTTTTGTTTTGACTATATCTTGAGGAAATATAGACGATATAGTGGCTATATATAAATGGAATATATAGTGGCTTGCCACGTATGTAAGAGGTTTTGAGAAGCAGAGCAGAGTTGGCCATGATGACGAGGTTTAATTCTGGCGAAGAACGGTTCCAGAAAGCAGGTAAGACAAAAACAAAAGCCAAAAAATAAAATAAACAAGTAAATAACAGGGTGAGGATGTGGTAAAATATGAAACAGTGGTAAAAATCAGGCAAGGGCTTTTCTTTTTCTGGATTGCTTTTGAAAACACTGTCGGTTGGGTTTAGGGAGGGGGATTTATGCGAGAACAGCAGCCACGAATGGCACTCGTGAGAGAAATTTGAGATCTGAAAAAGCATACACAGCATCCTCTGATGGATTCGTGAAAGCAAAAAACGGCAAAAAATCATACCTCCTGGGACGTATTTGGCACTCTCCAGAAATGTATATAGGGGTACGTAATCAGAATGAGCCTGGGTTGTAAATCTAACATAAAAAGTAAACTTAAAGGGATAGTTCACCCAAAAATAAAAATTCTGTAATCATTTACTCAACCTTTTACTTGTTTTAAACCTTTATGAGTTTTTTCTTCTTCTGTTGAACACAAAATGAAAGTTCACCACTAATCTGACAAAACGTAAAATACTTACGTTTCCTCTTGATATCAGGCTGGATCAGCCGCTTCAGATGTGGTTAATTTCCGCGCCAATATCTGAGCGGCAACCCTTTGCTTTGCTGTCAGTTGCTCGTTGCTCGTTGGCATTTTGTTGGACTATCCTGACCCTACCCGGTCACGGCAGTCTTTTGGAACTTATTTTGAGTGATTTGGGTCGCTTGTTATTTATTCATTTTTGGACTGTTTTGCACCTTTTGATCTATAATAAAGACACTTGCACCTGGATTCAATTTTGTTTTTGTTTAATTTTAGCATGACACCCATAACCATGAACTTCTATATTTGTTTTCCTACCCTGAAAGTCAGTAATTTCAGCATTTTTCAGTATATCTTCTTCAGTAAAGCGTGAGTAAATGATGAATTAACATTTTTGAGTGAACTATCCCTTTAGATATGAGCAACCTCTAGTATATGCACTGACATGAGATTCACTTTATAGGCTTTAAAGGGATAATTCACTTAGAATTGAACATTTGCTGTTCGTTTACTGACCCTCAGGCCATTTAAGATTTACATCATGTAATTTTTTTCTTGAGTAAAATATTAACAATGTGAAATGACAAAGACAAAAATGTTGTGTTTCTTAAATATCAAAGTCTACAGACACTTTTAGAGTCAAAAAAAGCATATACAGGTAAATCAAAATTAATACCTATGGGTCCAAAGACTTAGCGCAAAACCTTGAACAGCCTGAGTATGGGCAATTTCATATTCAATTTAATTCATCTTTATTTCTATAGCGCTTTTACAATGTAGATTGTGTCAAAGCAGCTTAACACAGAATTTCTAGTAAATTGAAACTGTGTCAGTCCAGTTTTCAGAGTTCAGTTAAGTTCAGTTCAGTGTGGTAAATTTCACTGCTGAAAGTCCAAACACTGAAGAGCAAATCCATCAATGTGCAGCTCCACAAGTCCCAAACCAAGCAAAGCAGTGGCGAGGAACACAACTTCACCAATTGACGAAAGTGTAGGAGAAAAAACCTCACGACCATTTATCCTCTGGCCAAACTTCTTGTGCAGAGCTGCAGTCTAGGCGCTGGAGGCTGGAGATCGCTGGACGTCCATCGTGGAGAAGCTGCAGGTGTGAGTAGGTAACCAGCGGGTATTCAGGCGGGCCCATGAGATCAATGTGAAGACTCGTCTGTCACTGGGGTCTTTTAGGAATCTGTCTCTCCACTCTTCCACGACCACCACAACATCTGCTCAGGATACGGCCTGGTCCAGGATTATGGAGACCTTGGGATAATGAAAAACAGACTAACATAAGCGTAGATGCCGTTCAAATTATAATGTCTTTTGGGAGGTGTTCCCGGCTCCGGTTGCCTTAATTTAACCTAACAATTCTTTAGATATTGCGAATGATCATTTTTAACTGGTGAACGATCACTTTAACAGTGGGATGGAGCATGTGTCTGGAGCATGAGTACATTGTAAAAACAAATGCTGGGTTCCACACAAGTCCTTCATGCTGTACTGTACCATCACAAATCTCTTAAGATCACAAATCTCTTAGCTTAATAATTTCTTACAAATTTAAGTAGATTGAACATAAAACAATTAAGTTATCCCTCAAAAAAATTTAGAATTGTGTTTAGTGAATTGTGAATTGTATAGTTTGAACAAGACATTTTTGAATGTACTGACGGCCAGTGGTGTAAAGTAACTAATTACAAATACTCAATCTACCGTAATTGAGTAGTTCTTCTCAGGAATTGTAATTTACTAAGGAGTTAAAAAATGTGTACTTTTACTTTCCCTTGAGTACATTTTTAGTGCTGTATCGGTACTTTTACTCCACCACTTTCCTTCAACCTGCAGTCACTACTTTATTTTTTCTTGTCTATGGGGATTAGAAAAATCAGTCCTGTGATTCCTGCCCAATCAAATCGCACATAGAATGTAAATCGCACCATAATGAACAACCTCAAGACATGGGCGATTTATAATGCAGCAAACTGTTTGGAAGCATTAAAAGTGTCCAAGAAGATATCCAATATCTTTACACGCATTGACCCAGAGACTGTTTAGATGCAAGTCATGCAGATGAGAAGATGACGGCTGTTTACTGTATGTAGACCGAAATAGCCTAAAACACCCAGCAGGCACAAGACTTCAACATGACGTCAGATTGACGTTGTACCCTAACGTCATGGGTACATTTTCATTTGTATGAAAATCAGGTTGACGTCAGAACTCCACGTCAGGCTAACGTCAATGTCCAACATCCATCAATGTCTTATGATGTTACAGTTATACGTGGTGTGGACGTTACCACTATAATGTCTACCAGATGTTGAATTTTGGTTGCCATACCTAATGAATAAATGTCAGTATTTGACGTCAACATGACATTGGTTTAAGATGTTGGCTTGACGTTGGATTTTGGTCACTTTCTAACACAACCTAAAATCAACCAAATATCAACGTCATTTGATGACATTATTAGACATTAAAATAACCTTGTGCTTAGACGCTGGCTAGACATTGAATTTTGGTCAACTGCCATCACAACCTAAATCTAACCTAATATTAACGTTTTATGACATTGTGTGCCTTCTGGGCAATAACTAAATGCACTACAGAATGTTACGTTTACACACATCCACAAATGACATGTAAACGCATCAGCTTTTCCCAGCGAAATACTCACTACTCACTACTCACTACTCTTGAGTACTTTTAAAAGGGCTACTTTTTACTCATACTTTGAGTAATATTTACAACAGATACTTTTACTCTACTTGCACTACATTTCTGGGCAAGTAATGGTACTTTTACTTGAGTATGATTTTTCAGTACTCTTTCCACCACTGCTGATGGCTAAACCTATCTCTTGTCTCACACTGTTAGCACACATCATTAAATGGCACCATGTTGAACATCCACCATTATACCAGTAACAGGACTCGTACAACTGCTCGTTCCACCTTCTGACATCAGACAAACTCTCACACACGCACACACACACAAACACACACACACACACACACACACACACACACACACACACACACACACAAACCTTCCATAAGGACAGCTCTGCGTGACCTACTGTCGCCTGACTGTCACAGAAGCAGAGCTGTTCTCTGTGTGAGATAAAGAACAGAGGTAAGCCTCCAGGGTACAGACTTGCTGTTTTCGCACTGTTTGTTCAAATCATTCTCACACTTGACCCCTAACCCGCCGCATGCTAAAGGTCACTCTGTGTATGAACAAGAGTCGTGAGAGACTTCAGAGGAGACTTCAGCTACAGTTAATCACCCGGAGACTGAAATCATGCTAGAAACTGTGGCTGGATGCTGCGATGGATGACAATAGATATTCTTACCATGAGTTATAGATTTTGCCAGTGATGGGAATATCGGTGCATTACTAACAGCGGTACTTTTTTCAGTAACGAGTAATTAAATAAATTACTCCCCATTACAACACTGTTGCCATTACTGACTATAAAATGTGCCTTACTATAATTAAGAACACTGAATCAGTTTTCATGCAAGCAGCGTCTCTCTCAGCCATAGGAACTTTCTTTCTCTGAGGTGTGTGTGTACGGGGCTGGGGCGGGACACATAACCAACCAGTGATGATGATTGGTGTGTCTGTGAACGTGGTGTGACCAAGTGTGCCACACGCCTACTTTTGAGTGATGCTCCCGGCCGTTAGATCGCCCCCCTGGGGACTGGCTGCAGTACAAGTCATAAAGCCCGTCTCCTCCGTGTTAATGAACACAAATAAAAAAAATAATTAAACTTGCAATAAAATGTCCCGAAAGATGGTTTAAGTCAATTAAGGCACTCGTTATCAAGCTGATATAGGTGCAGATCTTCATTTTTGTAAAGAGTATGTTTTTAGCCAGTAATTTACTGATATAAAAACAGGGCGTGTCATCACGATTGACAGTTGTGATTGACAGTTTCTCTAAACAGACCGTCGGAGCTTCGGGAGGAGATTGACGTGTTATTATTTGATTTCTGTGTTATTTTACCATGATGAAATGAGTTGTTCAGCAGTACTTTCTGACATACAGGATCTGGCGGATCACTGTTTATTCAGTAAAGTGAGGGTTTTATTATTAGTTTGCTGATACATACCTAACCATGAAAGGGAAAATACAGGTGATCGTTATCTAGCAGTGATTCTCGTTATGGGTCTGAAATAATAATTAGGAAGACAAAACTAATGTTAGCCTGTGTCCTGATCGATCTCCTGCAGTGGTGTAAAGTAACTAATTACAAATACTCAAACTACCGTAATTGAGTAGTTCTTCTCAGGAATTGTAATTTACTAAGAAGTTTTAAAAATGTGTACTTTTACTTTTCCTTAAGTACATTTTTAGTGCTGTATCAGTACTTTTACTCCACTACTTTCCTTCAACCTGCAGTCACTACTTTATTTTTTCTTGTCTATGGGGATTAGAAAAATCAGTCCTGTGATTCCTGCCCAATCAAATCGCACATAGAATGTAAATCGCATCATAATGAACAACCTCAAGACATGGGCGATTTATAATGCAGCAAACTGTTTGGAAGCATTAAAAGTGTCCAAGAAGATGTCCAAAATCTTTACACGCATTGACCCAGAGACTGTTTAAATGCATGTCATGCATATGAGAAGATGACGGCTGTTTACTGTATGTAGACCAAAATAGCTTAAAACACCCAGCAGGCACAAGACTTCAACATGACGTTGTACCCTAACGTCATGGACAATGCATTTTTTTTTTTTATGAAAATCGGGTTGACGTCAGAACTCAACGTCAGGCTAACGTCAATGTCCAACATCCATCAATGTCTGATGATGTTACAGCTAGACTTGGTGTGGACGTTATCCACTATAATGTCTACCAGATGTTGAATTTTGGTTGCCATACAGTACCTGATGAATAAATGTCAGTATTTGACGTTAATATGACATTGGTTTAAGATGTTGGCTTGATGTTGGATTTTGGTCACTTTCTAACACAACCTAAAATCAACCAAATATCAACGTCAACATCATTTGATGACATTATTAGACATTAAAATAATGTTGTGTTTAGACGCTGGCTAGATATTGAATTTTGGTCAACTGCCATCACAACCTAAATATAACCTAATATTAACGTTTTATGACATTGTGTGCCTGCTGGGCAATAACTAAATGCACTACAGAATGTTACGTTTACACACATCTACAAATTACATGTAAACGCATCAGCTTTTCCCAGTTTAATACTCACTACTCACTACTCTTGAGTACTTTTAAAAGGGCTACTTTTTACTCATACTTTGAGTAATATTTACAACAGATACTTTTACTTGCACTACATTTTTGGGCAAGTAATGGTACTTTTACTTGAGTATGTTTTTTCAGTACTCTTTCCACCACTGATCTCCTGTAACGTTATTTTAACTTGATTTACAAGACGTCTCTGACATTTGGAGTTTCGGCATGTTCGAGTTAATCTACTGAATTTGCGGTTATGCAATATTAATGTTCTAGAAGCAGAATCTTATATAACAATTAGAGCTGTAAATGTTATATATTATTTACACCATTTACTGTTGGCTTTTTATTTGAAAACAACTACTAAACAATAAAATGAAGGTAAATTCTTATTTGTCAGATATTAAGGCATGGAATAAGCCAAATGAAAACGGAGGCAAAAAAAATTATAAACAATACACAAGCCATGTTGCAGCAGCTGATAGACATCAGTTATTGTATTAATACTGCTAAGTTTATTGTACAAATTGACAAGGATTATTATATATAGTGCAGGGATGGGATGTGTAAATATCCTGTTGATATTTAGAAATCTTGCTGTGTAAGTTATTTTGTTAGATAAGCTCCAGATTTGGCTTCAGTACTGACTAATCTAATGTGTATGCACCGATATAATATTGTAGAGCTTGCTATTTAAAATATGATTTTTAAAGAGAGATTTGTGAGAGGTAAGCTTATATATGCAGAGCACTGTATATACTAGTTGTGATAAATAACTAGTAACTACAACTAATATCTCTTTTAAAAGACTGTGCCCAGAAAGGCAGAATTTGAATGACATTTTAATATTTTGCTTGTTTAAACTACTTTTTAAAATACACTTAGTGAGTTTTTTGGACAATATAAGTTAATTGTGTATAAGCCTGTGTTTTTATTTTATTTTTTATTATATTTCTGCAATATATTTTGTGATATACAGTATTTTGGGGGCATTTCAACAAAAGAGTTTTATTAAGCAATTGTATTCATTTTGTTTGGTCACCTAACATCTTTACAAAAATGCTGGATTCTACCCAATCAACTTGGGTTGGGACAACATAAAGGAATTAAGTTAACTTATTAGTTTTTACAAATTTAAGTGGATTGGACATAAAACAATTAAGTTGTCTAAAATAAACTCGGTAATTTAAAATAGGTAGTTTAGCTTAAACAACAATTATTGATTTATTTATTTTTTTCTTAAAACTTAATTGTTTTATGTTCAATCCACGTACACTTTATTCATTCATTCATTTTCCTTCGGCTTAGTCCCTGATCATCAAGGGTCACCACAGCGGAATGAATCACCAACTATTCCGCCATATGTTTTAGGCAACAATTGCCCTTCCAGACACAACCTGGTGCTGGGAAACATCCATACACATTGAAATTCTCACACACCCTCATAAACTATGGTCAATTTACTTCATCCAATTTACTTATAGCGCATGTCTTTAGACTGTGGGGGAAACCAGAGCACCCAGAGGAAACCCACGCCAACACCGGGAGAACATGCAAACTACACACAGAAATGCCAACTGGTCAACCAGATCGAATCAGCGATCTTCTTGCTGTGAGGCAACAGTGCTAACCACTGAGCCATCGTGCCACCCCCACTTAAACTTGTAAAAACTAGCATGTTAACTTAATTTCTTCATGTTTTCACAACACAAATGGATTGTGCGGAAACCAGCTTTTTTTTTTTTACACCTGTACAACCTGAAAATGTCTTCTAAAATAAGCTTTTTTCTCAGACTCCTGAGTACAGTAGGTCATTTACATGGCACTTAAAGGCCCAGTTTCACAAACAGGGCTTAGCTTAAGCCAGGACTAGACCTTAGTTAAATTAGGCTATTTAAGCCACATTAGAAAAATACATTTCTGGTGTGCACCTGGAGACAAAAAATGACACTGACATATTTTAAGACATCTTACTGCAAGTTATTTTCAGTTGACACAGCTCAAACATGCAATTTAATCTTGACTAGCCTTAAACCTTGTTTGTGAAACCGGGGGAAAGTGAAATAACTGAACATAAACATATGTAGAAACTAAAAAGGCTAATTTTTGAAGAACATTTTAGAAGACATTTAGAAGATTTTGCATCTGAACTTTTCATTTGTGCTTCCAAAGTTTATCTGTTTAATTCAGACTAAATCTAGCATCATTCATTCATTTGTTTTCGTTCGGCTTAGTCGCCACAGCAGAATGAACCACCAACTATTCCAGAATACCTTTTACGTAGCGAATGCCCTTCCAGCTGCAACCCAATATTGGGAAACACCCATACACACTCATTCACACACTCATACACTACAGACAATTTAGTTCATCAAATTCACCTGTACCGCATGTCTTTCGGCTGTTGGGGAAATCGGAGCACCCGGAGGAAACCCAGGTGAACATGGGGAGAACATGCGAACTCCACACAGAAATGCCAACCAGCGACCTTCTTGCTGTGAGGCGACAGTGCTAACCACTGAGCCACCTTGCAGCCCAAATCTAGCATCTATCAATTTTATAAATACACATTTAATAATGTATTTTCACCTGATGTATTTACCTTTGATTTTTCAGTGAAAACTATTTGATGTCATCATATCCACTGCTTCTCGTGCTCGCTTAATGTAGATTGTGAGCACTGTACTGTAAATAGGAGTGACTTGGTCGTGGTCTTTTAACATCTGTGAACACGCTGCCTCCTTGGCTCATTCAAACTCACTCTCGGGCTGAGGGGTAAGCCAGAGTGGATTTAACATTGGCTTTAGGTGACCCAGATAAAGCTACATCCATCCAGCAGAGTCTGAGCCTCAGATAAAACCTCTTTTCCTCCGCGCACTTGATTAGCATGCCATTTGCCTGTGCCTTTTGACCTGCATCAGTTTCAAAGCCATAAAATGCACACGTTTCAAAGTCGACTTTTTTTTACGTTCTGAATCAATGATTGTGAACCCATCACTGCAGAGGTTGCACTGAAGAAGTCCCTTTTATCTTTTCATGATTTCACACACACACACACACACACACACATACACACACACACCAGCACCTCCATCATACAATATCTGATAAAATTCTTGCTATCAGTAAACTGACAAAGAACACACACACATAAGGATATGCAGACACACACACACACCAATCCATGGACAATAGATACTTATTAAAGCTCTATCAAATTTGTTACACCTGGGTGAGCACCGGCTGTCAATCATCTCCTTAATTCAGATTAAAGTGTGATCTAACCATGTTTTTCTCTGCAGTATTCATTAAATTCACTCAAAGAAAACTAAAAAGCTTCAAAATCTTTTACTAGGCCAGTTTACCGGGGTGGTTGAGGCTATTCATTTTATTAAAAACAGCACTTTGGGGGCCTGTATACACACATTTTTAAAAGCAGGCATCAAGTAAATCAGCATATTACGTCTTTGTACGGTATTTGTTTCTAAGGGGGGCATAAGTGATTTTCATTATTTACAAGGGGCGGTTTGTGACTGTATAGCCATCTGAATCCAGAATATTAGTGTTTTTGTCTCACAAATCATGTTAAAATCCCTGGCTACTGGAAAGTGGATCTCATTGGCTATATTTGAGGATCTTACAAATAAATACTAGCATCTGGCTGAGCATGTGAATGATCGTGTGGCACACAGTTCTGGGATCATAAGATTATAACCTCAGACATCCGTCACAAAATTATCTTCAGCCGAAGGCACATGTTTAATCACTCAGAAGCTATGAAGATATTTGGAAACACTTTATTTTGATGGTCGATTTTAGTATTAGTAGACTGTGTGTTTTAGGGTTGGGCGATGTTGACCAATTTGGCATCGTAGGATGTCTAACTGTACGTTCGCACCGAAAGCAGCGAGAGCGTCAAAGGTCGCTCTGGCCACCCTGGCAACAACTCTGTCTGCCTTTACCTCCGGCGGCGAGAGCGTCAAAATTCGCTACACATCTCGTACTTAAAGGAGCCGTTGCTGCATATGATATCAGTTACATTTCCGCATAAAACATGCTTTCTAGCGTAAAGATGTTGCACACTTATTATCAAATTCACTTAACTACGGAAGATCAAGTTGCATGTGGTGTGGCTTTGCTCCAATAAGTGTCCATATGCCTGAAATATTCTGAAGCAGCAATACTGTTTTGTATTGTCGCATGAAATTCCTGCTTTTTTTTTAAGAAAAAAAAATATAACATAGATGCACATCAGTAACTTGCCAGTAACTTATTTAATGTATGTTCCTGTAAGGAAAACATTGCAAATAATTGGAAGTCCAGCAACCGCAATAATCAAACCCTTGGGAACAACTGTGGTCGGAAACAAAGTTTACAGTGACTGTGTTCTTTGGACTCCTCTCAAGCGGTGGACTTCTACATTCTGATTGCTTGCCGCCAAACCGCGTCATAGCTCATTACCATAAAGTTGACTTGATTTCAATTCTCCTCGACGCTCACACCGGCGAAGACGCGCCGCGCTGCTCCTCGCCGCTTATCGCCGCCGGCTCCCATTGAAAATGAATGACTTCCGGCTACTTTGACGCTCTCGCCGCTTTCGGTGTGAACGTACAGTAATGTGAACATTGGCGATGGACGATGGTATCGTCGTTGTAGGCGGGATGGGGGTGGTTATTGTTAAATATCAATTAATTCATAACGAATTTAATAATTGCAGCCAATCGTTTTCACTACCTGACCCACATGGTCTTTGCTTTACTCGACCGTTTTGGCGTATGCGCCTGAAATTTTATGCGACCTAAAATATATATTTAAGAGTATTTGTGCTAGTGCATAAATTGTTGCTGTGCGACCTGTTTTCACTGCAAAATCCTCACCGCGTGCACGGATTTAGGAGACTTTTATGCAGGATGCATCTTTGCACCTAAAGACGCCAAACGCAGCGCTTAGGAAGAGATTAAAACAGTTGTGAACATTGTGAACTTGCTGAAGTAAAAAAAAGCCCGGAATACTTGCCCCGCCTTTGTGCTATTCTTATTGGCCCACTGCGCTAGACCTGAAGGCGAAGGGATTGGTAAATATCAGCTGTCAATCACTCAGTCAATGCCTTCTGCCTTCAAATGACAGGAGCTACAACCGCGGAAATGTGAAGCGCTGAAGAAGAGAGAATAAAAATAACACTGACAGATTTAGTTTTAGAAATCCTAACGTTACTAATAATGGCATGTCTTATTAGTGATCATGTGCTGAATCTTAATCCACCATTTACACTTTTCCAAGAGTGAAGAAAAGACTTCCAGTGGCTTCAAGTCCGCTATGAAAATAACTAAAGCCATTCACTGTAAAGTCTGTGGGTCGGAGGTTGCAGGTAACAGCGTTTGCCACTGAATCTACACATTTTAAGCGCGAGAGGTGCTGTATAATCCTCACAATGTATTTAATCCTCACGATGCTGTCAGCCGTGCAAACGGCAGTTATAAGTAAAATATAACACAGCTCATGAAAAGACCGTTATTGCTATTAAGATGACATGCAAATAATAAGTTACTGTATATATCAATATAAATGTGGGGCAGGGCGAAGGATCGCGATGCCGGCTCAGCATCGTGAAGTTTATTGGCCATCGGCGATGGACGATAACATCGTCTATCAGCCCAACCCTAGTCTGTTTAATAGTTTATATTACTGCTGCTATAAGAAACTTTGCAAGCACATGTCAATTTACACTAACCCCAACCCTAACAGTCTACTTACAGTATAATCTAATGAGAATTAGTTGGCAAGTAGATGCAATGTAACTTAAATTCAACAAATAGACCGTTAAAATAAAGTGTGACCAGATATTTATTTTACAGACGTCCCCATGAGAAACATTTGCCATCCGAGTAGGATTTCAGAATGATTTCTGATGGTTTATGTGAGACTGAGTAAGAGTAATGATGACAAATCAGATGCTAATATTTAAGTGTGTTTTAAGAAAAGCTAAATGTAAATATCAATCACATGAGAGATGAAGACTCACATCAGTGGTTTAGAACAAGATGTTTCATTCTACGAATGGCAGGTGGCCCGTTCAATTGCTACCCAATTCATCTTTGAAACCTTGAGAGAATATAACACTTTGTTGCATAAGAAATGAATCATGGATGACAAATACGCCTGCGAATTGGGTATTTCTAAAATGCCATTGGTTATAGTCTTACAAAGCCTTTGAGTGTTGCTACAGTACTGTACATACATGCCAATAGTTGTCAGCTTAAAGCACAAGATCACTCAATATCAATATTTCAGGAAGATGAATATTTCCAGTCGTACAAGTATACAGTATCTAGCTTAAATGAAAAAAGTTCAAAACAGTCTGCAGATTTTTGTATTATTCCTGTTAATCTTGACAGCTGTTTTGGTTGTTTTATTAGAAAACTTGTAAATTTTGCTTCTCTCAAACAACTACAGTAATTCCTAATAACATTCCAGTTAATAATAACAATAATTCAGTTCCAAATAATTCAGAATTACAGTCAAGTCTTTCAAATAAATCAACAATAATTACTTTGTCCTGTTGCTTAAGTGCAGTTTGGCATCCATGGTTGCTAAAATTTGGGTTTATTATAGTTTGTTACTGAGACGGTTTGATGGCAGGTTTAGTCACAGCAAACAGCAGGTGAAGGAATGCTGGCAGCAGGCTATATTACACTTTCATTTGAGCAGAATATATTAGTGGAGATAAACACTATTACATGCTTATCGTCGTTTTTAGATCATGCAGTGCTTTTTCTGCAGTTTAGAGAAAGTGCGTGTGAACGTTTGCAAGATTTTGAAGACAAAGTTAAATAAAGGGGAGAAAATATGTCTGGTTAACAGAGAAGTTCTGATAGGGGGATTTAATGCATTAACATTTGGCAACCCCAAGCATGAAAAGTCCAGTTTTTTTATTACTTATTTGAGAAAAATATTAAGAAATTGTGCAATTACACCTCTCATAGGAGGATTAATTCATGTGACATCATGATCATGATCTTTATAACAACGTCTATAACATGAACACTATTTTAATCAATATTGCATTTTGATATTGTCAGGGTTCTGCCACTCTGGTCTTGTTAACTCTTGTTTTGGTGGCAGAGTCCAGACACTAGCTCTGTCTTGTCATGCCCTGTTGTGCTCGGCTCGAGTTTTCTCGGGTCGAGCACTTGTGTTCTGTCATTGTGTGTGTCTCTGTGTGCGCGCGCTGTCGTGAGTGCGTGCGGGCCGTGCTCGGTCCCGCTTGATGTGGACGTGTACGGCCTGCGCGTGTTTGTTGCGCGTGCGCGCTCGTACTCGTGTTTGTTTTGTTCTGTCAGCATCGCGCTGTTTCATTCTCAGCGTCTCAGTCTGGTTGGTTTTGGTTTCTGTTGGCGCTGAGATGAAGCATGCGCGGTGCTTATGTGTGAGCGCACGGTAAGATGTTTACATCTATCGTGTGCTCGAGTCCCCTGTTCAGTCGTCTGTTTGTGTTCTGTTTAGCGCGTGGTGTATGTTTACATGCACCGCGTGCTTGCGTGTTCTAGTGTTGTATTGTCTAGCCCTACCCTCCTTGTTAACCCACTATTAGTTTATCATGTTCACCTGTTTGTGTTAATTTACTTCAGCTTAAAATCTCCTCATGTCTGCTGTCCTGTGCCAGTTCATCATCGTTCATCGTCTTATCCTGTCCTCCAGTCCAGATCCCTGCCAGCCTGCCCTGTCCAGTTTGTTTTGATTATTTGTTTTATTAATGTTTTCCCCCTCGGGGTTGTTTATTTTGCTGTTTGTTTTATTTTATTATCAATAAATACCCTGATTTCCTGCACTTGAGTCCTCGCTCCTTTTCCCCCCACCAAAAACCCTGACAGATATAGCCATACTTTTTTTTTTTTTACCCCTTCCCCTTCACCTTCCCATTAGCCCTTGAAACAGAGTGTGAAAGGGAAGAGCTTCAAAATCATGTCATCGCAAGTTCTTACTACATATGAGATTGAACATGGCGACTGCTGTAGTTGTTCCATTTGCGTTATTTTTTTGGTATTTATCTTCAGGAAATCACAGAAGGCAACAATATCATCTTATCATAATGATATAATGTGGCAATAAGCCTGTAACTGTGCATTTACACCATCGCCATATTCAACTATGTTAACGCAAGAAAACCAAGTTAATGTTATAGCCTACCAGACACTGTAAAAAGCTCATTGTAATCACTTTCTGTTTCATTTTGTCAATAAGGTGGATGCTGTCAGAGCAAGCATTGTGCCATCAGGTGCCTCTTATATTGTTACAAATCACAGCCCTCCAATTCTGGACTCTTTTTCCCGCATTACACTAAATGATTTAACTGAGATGATGGGTATGATGAAGTTATCCCAAAGCTCTGCAGATATTTTACCTGCATCGCCGATTTTAAAATCAGTCACGTTTATTGGCCCTTGTTTAGTTTCAATTATAAATCTTTCACTTATGCTTGGCCAGGTTCCAAAGTGTTTTAAACATGCTATTATTCAGACACTCTTGATAAAGAGTAATCTTGATCCTGCGTCACTTAATAACTACAGGCCTATATCTAAATTGCCTTTTATTTCAAAAGTTTTAGAAAGGATTGTCGCCATGCAGCTGAATACTGTTTTGGAGGCTCATAATATCCTTGATAAATTTCAGTCTGGTTTCCGTAACCATCACTCTACAGAAACTGCTCTTCTCAGGGTTTCAAATGATATTTTAATGGCTGCCGATGCAGGTGAATGTTCTGTGCTGGTTTTGCTGGATCTTAGTGCAGCTTTTGATACTGTCGATCACTGCACTTTAATTAAGAGGCTGCATTCCCATTACTGGGTCAGCTCTGGGTTGGTTTACCTCCTATCTTGCTGACAGGAGTTTTTCTGTGTCCATAGGAACTCATATGTCAGACTCTGTTCCTCTGTCCTGTGGTGTAGCTCAAGGTTCTGTCCTAGGCCCTCTTCTTTTTAATTTATATATGCTCCCCCTCACCAAAATGTTTAGTAGTTTTAAAGGTATATCTTACCATTGCTATGCAGATGATGTACAATTATATTTTTCTTTTAGCCCTGACAGGCTAGAAAAATTATCTCCCTTGCAGGATTCTTTGGCTTCCATTAACAAATGGATGACAGACAATTTTCTGCTCTGTGTTTTAATAGTCATGTTAAGTCTGTTGTTCGTACATGCTTTTTTCATCTGAGGAACATCGCAAAAATCAGAGATATTGTGTCAAAGGAAGAGATGGAGATGCTTGTTCATGCCTTCATCTCTTCACGATTGGATTATTGTAATGTTCTGTTCACTTGTCTGAACAAATCTACTATGGATCGATTGCAAGTTGTGCAGAATACAGCGGCGTGGCTTTTAACCAACACTAGTAGTAGGTCACACATTACTCCTGTGCTTAAGGCACTTCACTGGCTTCCTATTAATTTCAGAGTAATTTTTAAGATTCTGGTCATTACATATAGAGCTCTGCATGGTCAAGCACCCCTATATATTCGGGAACTTTTACACAGTCATTCATGTAGCCGGTCCCTGAGGTCTTCTGGCAAAGACCTTTTAGTTATTCCCAGAACTCGTCTTAAGACTAAAGGTGACCGTGCCTTCTGTGTGGTGGCTCCACGGCTCTGGAACTCTTCCCATAGCACTGAGATCTCTGGGATCAGTTGATCTTTTTAAAAAGCATTTAAAGACGCATCTTTTTGGTCAAGCTTTTAATTAACAGTATTAGTGTTTCTGTATTTGGACTTTTTATTTGTTTTAATAATTTTTAACATGTTTTCTTTTATTGTTATGAGTTCTTTTACTTGTTTTCTTTTATTGTAAAGCACTTTGTGACTCAATGTCTGGGAAAGGTGCTATATAAACAAACCCTTACTTACTTACTTACTTACTTACTTACTTACTTACTTACTTACTTACTTACTTACTTACTTACTTACTTACTTATTCACAGCCACTAGACTTTTCTGAAAGGGTATTCAAGTGTCATTGGGACTACTATACAGGAGTTATTAATATGGATTATAGATAGCAAAATTTAGCGGGTTGTTTTTTTTTAAAGCATGTCCGTAAAACACGATCATCGTTATGAATGTATTAAAACATTTGCTTGTTTGTTGTAAACATTCTTAATAATGCCAAAAAATACTAATTTGTGCATCTCCTGACTCGTGTGTGCAGCTATGTTGCTGTTGTAGATGGTGTATTCTGTGATTTCAGTGTATTCATTTTCAAGGGCTATCTAGTCCTTCTCCTTAGCCCTACATCTTCAAGCTAAAGAGGATTCGAGAACACCTCTATCCCTTCACGTGAGCACGCAAAATGAGAGGTAGGGGTAAGGGGAAGGGCTAAGGGGTAGAATTAGGATTGGGCCTTAGTATTTAATAATTGTGTCACCTCATCTTCAGAGCTGTTTATAATAAAACGTTTTGCATGCATTTTGGGGACACAGAAACACTAACTTTGGGGTTATAAAGTGCAATTAATTATTTAAATGATACATTTATTGTTTTCGCATGAACTTAAAGAAATTATAATTACAAGTACACATTATAAGTACAGTATGTACTTGGTGTGAGTGCTGCAAACACACACACACACACAGAGAGAGAGAGAGAGAGAGAGAGAGAGAGAGAGAGAGAGAGAAGAGAGAGTTGAAGTCAGAATTATAAAAAAAAAAAATAAGGCCCAAGGTGTTTTTCTACATGCATTTTCTATTTCTCTTTGCTATTTGGGCTCATTGGAACCTAATTAGAATAAAAATCTAAGTATCATCTTTTGATATGATGTACTTTTAGAGAAAAATGATGTCCATATATGTGGACTTGTGGTCCGCCGAATTTACATAAAACGCCCTTTTCCCTAATTTCCTTTTATGCATATTTAACATAGTATTTTTTTTTAAACTTGCTTTGACTATCAGAGAGTAAAAAACAATATTCTTTGCCCAAGTTGGACAGGTTAAAAATAGGGTTTGGGACATTTTCATGTGCCTGCAAAACAGTTGCAGGATGACACTGTATGTCTGTAACAAAATATAAAACATTCAAAGTATTTTAAACAAGCCACTTAAGAGCTAAAATGTGCTGTCTACATATGTGGACACTCAGGCCCTAGGAGGATATATTTCCCAAATGATGTTAACACTAACATATTCAGGAAAATTTTCACAGTATGTCTGATACTATTTTTTTTCATGGAGGAAAGTCTTATTTGTTTTATTTTGGCTAGAATAAAAGCAAATTTTAATTAAAAAAAACATTTTTAAGGTCAAAATTATCAGCCCCATTAAGCTATATTTTTCGAAAGTCTACAGAACAAACCATCATTAACAATAACTTGCCTAATTATATATATATGTGTGGTGTGTGTATATACATTATACATATTAAGACTGGAGTAATGAAGCTGAAAATTGATCTTTAAAATAACTGGAATAAATTATTAAATTAAATGATAAACCTTTTTTTTTTTGCAGCCCAAATAATGTTTATAGCTTAATTCATTTGACTTTTCTAGTCATCTAAACTTAAATCATTTAAACTGACTTGAAATATTAAATTAAACTGTGTGTAAATTAAAAAAAAAGTTAAAAACATAATTAACTAATTTTAAATTAAAGTAATAAAAAACATTTTGTTGTCATGACTTTCTATCATTGTTTTTGAAAGTGTGAACGCAGGCATGTAGTGTTTCTTTACTGCCATCTATTAGGCTTTCATGCATAATAATGTGCTTCATTGTTATTTTTTATTTTATTTTTACATATCTATAATTTTTACAACTGTGTTTGTCTCAAAATCCATTCATTCATTCAATAATTTTCCTTTGGCTTAGTCTCTGAATTATCAGAGGTCTCCACAGCGGAATGAACTGCAAACTCATTCATTTCATTTATTATATTTTTTTTCCGGCTTAGTCCCTTTATTAATCAGGGGTCGCCACAGAGGAATGACCCGCCAACTATTCCAGCATATGTTTTACGCAGCGGATGCCCTTCCAGCCGCAACCCAGTACTGGGAAACACCCATTCAGACACAAACTATGGCCAATTTAGTTTATTCAATTCACCTATAGCGCATGTCTCTGGACTTGTGAGGAAAACCGGAGCACCCGGAGGAAACCCACGCCAACACGGGGGAGAACATGCAAAACTCCACACAAAAATGCCAACTGGCCCAGCTGGGACTCAAACCAACGACCCTTTTGCTGCGAGGCGACAGTGCTAACCACTGAGCCACCATGCCACCACTGTTCACAAAACTTCAAATAACAATTCAAAGAAAAATCTTTACATTACTGTCACGGGAAAAAACACTAAAATGAACCTTGATATGTATGAAAGAGTACAAAAACAACCAATAGCTCCCCTAAGTGCAGTGAGAAGAAATACATGATAACAGAGTTCCTGCTCCAGGACCACCTCAGGGCACACGAGCACCAGTCGGTGACACGGGCAGCGGTGCATTGATTTTAATCAGTGATGTCACAGAATCAATGCAACCGTATAAGCCTCAGGTGAAAAGTGCTAATGAGTCGCGGCCTCACGAGAGCCACGTTTTATTGGGTGGGAGACAAGCAGGACATCTTGCCTTGTCTTTTAGCAAAAAAAAATTCCCCTGACAACTTGGTAATTGTGAAGACCACGATGCTAGTATTTCGGTAGGCGTGCACCATTCTGACCCGTTCACCAAAGCAGAACATCTTGCCCAGCCAAAGGGAAATGATTTCAGGCTGCAACTCAGCCAAGTGAAATAAATGTGATGAGGTAACTTCACAAAGCATCTGCTCCCACAGTATTGTGGATAAATAAAAGGCACTGCGAGTTTACACAGTAAATTAGCATTATGAAACCTTCTTTTAACAAACATCTCAGCCAGGCAGCAGGTCACAGCGCTGCCGCACGGGAGATATCGACTCCAATGATCTGCCGTTTTTAAGTGACGCTATTAATCATTTGCTTTGGTCACCATTATCACAGTGTGATTAATTACACGTTGGTAATAAATCTATCTGAGTAAATTCGTCTGACAAATAAGACTAAAGAAAGGCCCTTTTTTCCCCGGAGTTTACGCTCGGCTCTTGAAACACATGGCTGGTGATGTACGAGCAGAGCCTGATTCTGTTCGCATGAACCCGAGATGCTGATTACAAACAATTATTCATTGTAACTTACTATAATAAAGGGATAATCGGAGCTCATAAATTTATCCCCTATGCTTCGAACAGCTTTCCTGTTAACATGCTGAGCGCAAACATATACACGATTGACATGGAAACCTCTGTAATAGCTAGGGTGAAAGAGCGTGTTGTTTTTGATCAGACATGGATTGGATCAATACGGCCTTTCTTCTCACTCATGCGTTATCAATAATTGATTGAGTCGTGCCAATGCGCCAGACGAGGCTATTAAAGCATTAAGTCTCAATCGTAAGGCACTTCGAGTCCTGGCTGGGTCAGTTGGTATTTCTGTGTGGAGTTTGCATGTTCTCCCCATGTTGGCGTGGGTTTCTTCTTGGTGCTTTGGTTTCCCCACAGTCCAAAGACATGCACTATAGGTGAATTGAGTAAGCTTCCCAGTGTTGGGTTGCAGCTGGAAGGGCATCCGCTGCGTAAAACATAAGCTGGATAAGTTGGTGGTTCATTCCGCTGTGGTGACTCCTGATTAATAAAGGGACTAAGCCGAAAAGAAAATGAATGAATGATGAATGATTCACACGTGCTACAGCTTTCAGTCTTTGTCCATATAATGTTCACACATCACCAGAAGAAAAAGTGTAAAGAAAAGCTCCCATTTTTTTTGAAATATGTTAATTTTACAACTCCTCTTGAGTTAAACATTTTATTTTATCGTTTACAGATACTTGACTTTTATCAGATCAAATAGGATGTTAAAAGACAAGCACGCTTTTTTTTAAATGACTCCCCCTAAAGAGTTGAACAGTTGAGTTTTACCATTTTTTTAACTGATTCAGCTGATCTCTGAGTCTGGTTGGAGCACTTTTAGCTTAGCTTAGCATAAATCATTGAATCGGATTAGACCATTAGCATCTCGTTCAAAAATGTTTGATCATTTTAGGCTTGACTTTTCTGTAGTTACATCGTGTACTAAGTACTGACAGGAAAATGATAAGTTCGCTGTTTTTTGGGTGAATCTGCCTAGGCTTATTGTAATATCATTTGCACCTGCTGCAGCCATGGTACGGCAGCAAACGTCTTTGATTATTACGCCAAAATGAAGTATAGTTCATATCCTTATCGTCGATCATAGTCCATATATAACTACAGAAAAGACAAGCTCTACATAAGAAAATTATTGAAACTTTGGTCATGTTTGGGCGAGATGCTAATGGTCTAATCTGATTTAATGATATATGCTAAGCTAAGCTAAAAGTGCTCCCACCAAACCTGAAGATCCACAGGGGCTGAGAGAGCTTAACGTGCTGCAACTTATGAAAACACATGCAATTACAAAAATTGCCAGCAAATTGAGAAAGATCTTCATCTGTGGTGGCATTTTGGGTAGCGCTGTCGCCTTACAACAAAAAGGTCACTGGTTCGAGCTGGGCTGGGTCAGTTGGCATTTCTGTGCGGAGTTTGCATGTTCTCCCCGTGTTTGTGTGGGTTTCCTCTTGGTGCTTCGGTTTCTCCCACAGTCCAAAAACATGTGCTACTGGTGAATTGAATAAGCTGAATTGGCCAAGTAGTGTAGTGTGTGAAAGAGTGTGTATGGGTGCTTTTCCCAGTGTTGGGTTGTGGCTGGAAGGGCATCCGCTGTGTAAAACATATGCTGGATAAGTTGCGCTTGGTTCATTCCGCTGTGGCGACTCCTGATTAATAAAGGAACTAAGCCGAAAGAAAATGAATGAATGAATGAATGACATGAATGATTCACCACGTTGCTACAGCTTTCGTCTTTGTCCATATAATGTTCACACATCAGCAGAAGAAAAAGTGTAAAAGAAACGCTCAGATTTTTTTGAAAATATGTTAATTTTACAACTCCTCTTGAGTTAAACATTTCATTTTTACCGTTTACAGATACTTGACTTTTTATACAGATCAAATAGGATGTTAAAAGACAAGCGCTTTTTTGAAAATGACTCCCCCTAAAGAGTGAACAGTTGAGTTTTTACCATTTTTGAACTGATTCAGCTGATCTCTGAATCTGGTGGGAGCACTTTTAGCTTAGCTTAGCATAAATCATTGCATCTGATTAGACCATTAGCATCTCGTTCAAAATGTTTGATCATTTAAGCTTGACTTTTCTGTAGATACATTGTGTAACTAAGCTGACAGAAAATGAAAAAGTTGTCTATTTTCTAGGGTCATCTGGCTAGGATATTGTAATATCATTGCACCTGCTGCAGCCATGGTACGGCATGCAAACTTTCTTGATTATTACGCCAAAATGAGAGTATAGTTCATTGCCTTATCATTGGTCTTAGGCCCAATCCCAATTCTATACTGGTACCCCTTACCCCTTTCCCCTTCCCCCTGGCCCTTGAAAGAAAATGTACCCATAAGAAATGGACCAGCACTACAACACCTGCACACGTCATCATATGTCATCGAGAATCTCCTGCTTCATATGAGATCAGACGATGGCGACTGCTGTAGTTATTCCAGTTGCGTTTTTGGTATTTATCTCAGGAAATCACTGAAGGGCATATATTATGTTATCATAACGATCTAATGTGGCAATAAGATCATAACTGTACTGAGTATTTACACCATGGCCATATTCATATATGTAAACACACGAAAACAACACATTAACATTATAGCAGACGCTTTAAAAAGGTCATTTCCCAGCCACTAGACTTTTCTGACAGGGTATTCAAGTGTCATCGAGTGATAGTATGTTGTGGGACGCTATACGGAGTTATTATTATGGATTATAGATAGCGAAATTTGGCGTTTTTTATTTTTTAAGCGTTATTTTATGTTTTTTTTTTTTTAAAACCATGACAGTAGAACACGAACACTGTTATGAATGTATTAAACATGTGGCTTGTTTGTCATAAAAATTCATAATAATGACAAAAATAAACTAATTTGTGCATCTCTTTACCTCCGTGGCAGCCATGCTGCCTGTTGTGGCTGGTGTATTCTGGAAATATTTGTACCCCTTAGTTTCGAGTGTGGTCCTGAAAAATCTTCCCCATAGCCCTACGCCTTCAAGCTCAAGAGAATCGGGACACTTCCTACCCCTGTCATGTGAACACGCAAAACGAGGGGTAGATGTACAGGGAAGGGCTAAGGGGTAGAATTGGGATTGGCTACAGAAAAGTCAAGCTTTACATGAGAAAATTATTTGAAAGTGTGGTTATGAATGGGCGAGATGCTAATGGTCTAATTCTGATAAGCTAAGCTAAACGTGCTCCCACCAAACCCAAAGATCTACAGTGGCCGAGAGAGCTTAACGTGCTGACAATTTAAGAAAACACATGTAATTACAAAAATGGCAGCAGATTGAGAAAAGATCTTCACAAATCCTCACAACAAATTAATAAAACGCGCTGCATTTTCTCACAACGCAACCAATTTATGACTAAAGCACTGCATTTTCTTCAAAACACTTCAAAATAGCACAGAACACAACTGAAAATGTTTTAAGAGGAACCTGAAACGTGACGGACCCAGATATTTAGGTTATGTTTATTTAGGCTAATGAAATACAAAAGACAAGGGAATCAGGATGTTCAAATAAACAACAAAAAACTCACCTTTCAAAGATCACCTACAGCTTCACTGAGCAATAGTCACGGCAGAGCAGCGTACGTCATGTTTTTGGGTCCACTTTGAAACATTTCTGTTGTGTTCCAGATGTTTTTGTAAGTGCGTTTTCGTACGTTTGTTTGCATTGTAAGAAAATGCAATGCCGTTTTTTAAAAATGTTTATGCATTGTAAGAATTTGCAGCACATTGCTCTGTCAAAGGGATGAAGATCTTTTCTTAATTTGTGTTTTTTGAAATTGCATGTGTTTTCTTAAATTGCAGCACATTAAGCTCTCTCGGCCACCGTAAAGATCAAGCTGAATAGATTAAAATTGGCGAAAACTCAGCTGTTCAATCTATAGGGGAGTTATTTTCCAAACGAAGTGCTTGTTCTTTTGATATGCTGTTTGCTCAGATAGAAGTCAAGTCTCTGTAAATGGCAAAATGAAAGTGGCAGGCTTTCAGATTCATTGTTTTAGCCATTCAGAAGTCTATGGGGTGATTTCTGTCTGTCTGTCATTTTGTGCATTCATAGTAGGGAGTCCTTGTATGTATATAGGATTCAGAGGGTGTGAAAGATGTCAAAACATCCTTAAAGCAATAAGAGGGTACAGGAAAATAAATAAATAAAAAGCAAGATGAGAGAGCAAGAGCAAGCTTTTCATTGCTGGCGGAAGCGGAAAGCTTCAAAAACAGATGCCAATCTCCCATTGCTTCTGACCTGACAGGTAAATATATTGCTATAGAAAAAGAGTTCATTTCTGGTGGAGGATAAGAATACTAACATCACGTCTAGCGCATTGCTTAAAAAGAACAGTTCACCCCAAACTGAGATGATATTCATTTTAAAAATAAAAACAGAGGGCAGCACGGTGGCTCTGTGGTTAGCACTGTCGCCTCACAGCAAGAGGGTCGCTGATTCGAGTCCCGACTAGGCCAGTTGGCATTTCTTTGTGGAGTTGCATGTTCTCCCTGTGTTCACGTGGGTTTCCTCCAGGTGCTCCGGTTTCCCCCCACAGTATAAAAACTTGCAGTATATGTGAATTGAATAAACTACCCAGCAGGCACAGGACGTCAACATGACGTCAGATTGATGTACTCTCAACGTCATGGGATGTTGCATTTTGTTTGGAAATGAAAATCGGGTTATTGTCAGAACCCAACGTCAGGCCGATGTCATGTCCAACATCGGGCAGACTTTGCATTTTGGTTATTTTCCAATGCAAAATATCAACGTCTAATAATGTTACAGCTTGATGTTGTGTGGACGTTACCAATATGACGTCTATCATACGTTGGATTTTGGTGGCCATACTTACTTACTTACTCCCAGGGCTGTTTATATCGAAGTTGATATTTAGCTACACCATGTTGGTGTTGTTTGTAACATCTAATTTTTACAAGGTGGGTCGTTAGCCCAACGTGCAACCACCCAACCTGGAGGACCAGAACATACACACATAAACTACGGACAATTTTAGCTTACCCAATTCACCTACAGTGCATGTCTTTGTGGGGGAAACCGGAGCACCCAGAGAAAACCCCACGAGAACACGCCCTTTAGTGGCCATACCTGATAAATAAATGTCCAGTATTTGACGTGGATATAACATTGGTTTAAGATGTTGGCTTGACATTGGTTTTTGGTCACTTTTCCAACGCAACCTAAATCAACAAAATATCAACGTAATTTCCCGTCGTTATTGTATGTCAAAGTAGCATTGTCCTTAGATGGTGGCGACCTAAATCTAACCTAGAATTAACGTCTTATGTGTGTCTGATGGGTTAATCGGCCGTATGTGTATGACTGTGTGGTTGTGTGTGTGAATGAGTGTGTATGGGTGTTTCCCAGTACTGGGTAGCGGCTTGAAGTAAAACATAAAATAGGAATAGTTGGTGGTTCTCCCCGTATTTGCGTGGGTTTCCTCCTGGTGCTCTGGTTTTCCCCCACAGTCCAAAGACATGCGCTATAGCTGAAGTGAATAAGCTACTGTAAATTGGCCGTAGTGTATGAGTGTGTGTGCAAGAGTGTGTGGGTGTTTTCCAGTGTTGGGTTGCGGCTGGAAGGGCTTCCGCTGCGTAAAACATGTGCTGGATAAGTTGGCGGTTCATGCTGCTGTGGCGACCCCTGATTAATAAAGGGACTAAGCCGAAAAAAAAGAACGAATGAATAAGTTGGTGGTTCATTCCACCGTGGCGACCTCTGAAATAGAGACTAAGTCGAAGGAAAATGAATGAATGAATAAAAATAAAAACATAGCAAAATATAAATAAAAAAGAAACATCCAAGATGCATTTAATGCATAGCTAATAAATGTTGAGACCTTTATTTATTATTATTATACTTTTAGGGGGTCACGGTGGCGCAGTGGGTAGCACGATCGCCTCACAGCAAGAAGGTCAATTGGCATTTCTGTGTGGAATTTGCATGTTCTCCCCGTGTTGGCGTGGGTTTCCTCCGGGTGCTCCAGTTTCCCCCACAGTCCAAAGGCATGCGGTACAGGTGAATTGAATAAGCTAAATTGTTCCTAATGTATGTGTGTGAATGCAAGAGTGTGTTTCCCAGTGTTGGATTTTGGCTGAAACGGCATCCGCTGCGTAAAACATATGCTGGATAAGTTGCCGATTCATTCCGCTGTGGCGACCACTGATTAATAAAGGGACTAAGCTGAAAAGAAAATGAATAAATTATTGAATGAACAACTAAATAATACATTTTTACTCAGATCCATACCCCAAATCTTTTTTTTTTCGTGACTTTTCTATTTACAAAAACTTGTTATAATTTGCACTTGGTAGTTCATTTATACCACAAAAATGTTTTTAAAAAATGAAACACAATTATAAGAGTTTAACTAATATTAAAAAGAAAGCAACAACTTTTTAAATCCTAATTTCAAAAACATGAAACTCACTTTCATGACTCATTTCAAACATAACTTTTGTTTTGCAGTGGTGCTCAATTATTCGCAAAACTCACAGCTTTTTGGATGTTTTGAGCCGAAAACAAAAACAATGTGTTTTGGAAAGATAATTTGTCACTTGAACAACTTCCATGTTTTTAAACATCAGTGAAAACCATTGAACACACTTTACTTCACATCCAAAAATGCCAAAAAAAAAAAAAGTTGCTACCCTGACTCAGATCTGTTCATCACAAGCACAAACAAATAATTAAATCGGTAGTTTTGTCATTTTTGATTACAAAAATTTTACTTTTAAATGAACTTTTCCTTTCTATTACCCAACATTTTGTTAAATTCACTGTAAACCCCATACTTTACATACGTTTGGAAGCACCTCAAGGTCATCTCGAAACATTGAAGCATAGAAAAGTAGTCTGTTCTAAACAAACACTCAATGCATGAGTTAAAAAGAAAGATTTGCTCTCAGCATGCTTTTTCTCCTCACTTTATTTCCCTTGTCCAATTCCAAATCTCACCCAGTCCAAAGTGCGAACAAGAGAGAGAGAGAGAGAGAGAGAGAGAGAGAGAGAGAGAGAGAGAGAGGGAGAGAGAGAGAGAGAGGGAGAGAGGAGAGGAGAGAGAGAGAGAGAGAGAGAGAGAGAGAGAGAGAGAGAGAGAGAGAGAGAAGGTTACCATGACTGTGCGGTTGGTGGCCTCGTTGATATTCTCCTCCTCATCCTCCTCTCTGCCTGACCCCTTTTGTTAGCTAAATTACATAAGCTAGTGGAACAGTGGCGGAATGAAGCGCAGGGGTCCGGAGATACAAAAACAACAGCTCATGTATACATTATTCCACTAATCCCCCCCCGTAAAACACTTATTATGCTGCAATGAAAAGCAGAGATAAAATGATTAGCCTGATGTTGGGGAAGACTCTGCCCATTTCCTCTTACCCTCTCCAACACGACTGCCAACTGATGCTTAGCATTGCAAATGACCTGCCAGAGCGCTAAAAGAAGAGAGAGAGAGAGAGAGAGAGAGAGAGAGAGAGAGAGAGAGAGAGAGAGAGAGAGAGAGAGAGAGAGAGAGAGAGAGAGAGAGAGAGAGAGAGAGAGAGAGAGAGAGAGAGGATTAACAAATACTTTAATATAAAATTCACATCATTTTACAATAAAAAAAACACCAAGTACAATATTTAAATTTAAAAATTCACCACAAGTTGTCCATCATGAATTATACAAAGTACCTCATTAACACCCCACACCTCACAAAAACAATCTAAATTATTTGTAAGTTTATAGTAGGCAAATTCAATCTTCAACCTTCCTATGATCAAACATCTAAACATCATTTCAGGATCCACTGTAGCAAGTTGTAAACCTTTGTTCTTTCTTGTTTTCCAAATTGCAAGTTTCGCTGTTCCAATTAAATAGTTTAATAAACACATTTTCCTCCTCATTGAAAATCTATATTTCATTCCTCCAATAAATATTTTTTCAGAAAAATCCTCATTAAAACCCCTAAACAAATTCTTAAGTAAATCAAAAAGACCTTGCAGTCTACTACACCTCAAAAACAAATGCTCTACATCTTCTTGCTCCCCACAAAACCGACACTTTCCTTCTACTGCTGGATTTAGGTGTGCTATATGTCCATCTGTGGCTATGGCACCGTGAATAATCCTCCACTGTAAATCAGCAGTTCGTTTCTCTATCGGAGGTTTGTACAATGTCCGCCACCTATCCCTAACAAGAAAGTCTGGTTCCAGCAATTCTGGCCATTTGGAAATCTTCTGATTCTTTAGCGATTCCTTATGTGTCACTTTTAGTGTAGTAAAATATATCGCCTTCTTAGAAGTCTCTTTAAAAAAATTTAACTGAGGAGTCTTAAAAGATAAAATTGAATTTACATCTCCATCATCTTCATTTGCAGCAGATGAAACTTTTATTTCAGGAAAACTTTGCATGTTTTTATTGTCCTGTAGTGATCTCTGTCCAATCCAGTTCCTGTAGCCACTGGGTAAAGCATTGTAGATCTCTTCTTTCAATTTTGAGATAAGTCGTGCAGATTTCAAACCTGTCATTTCTTGAAGCACTTCTGTTGATTTCCATCCTTTCTCATCAAAAAGAACTCCAAGCTTTTGGACACCATTCTTCATTAGACATTGCCTCACACTCACACAGGACAGCAATCTTGTCTGGATCATAGGATTAAAAAACAACGGCTCCTCTGGGGCCCAATGTCCATGATCATCGATCACTCTTTCCACTCTGAAAACAGCCATCCATGCCTGTAGCATAGACTTGTAAAAAGATGAGATTCCAGACAGGTTTACTTCTTGTAAAGTCATTAAAAACAGATGTCTATCAAGACCAAATCCACTTGCTCGTTTTAAAAAAGCACTTGCAGTTTTGACCCATGCCACTTCTTTGTTGTAAAGGAATCTTTGTGCAGCTTGTATCCTAAATGCTCGGATCCGACTCTTCATGTCCACCAAGCCTTGACCACCTTCATGAACTGGCAAATAAAGTGTTGCTGCACGGATCCAGTGCTGTCCACTCCAGAAGAAATTGACAAATGTTCTTTGTATACTAACAACAATGTCTTCAGGTGGCTCTAAAACAATAGTCTTATGCCAAAGCATTGCTGCAGCCAGGTTGTTAATGACCAAAACTCTCCCTCTATAGGACAGCTGTGGTAATATCCAAATCCATTTCGACAATTTAGCAGACACCTTCTCCAGCAGACCCTCCCAATTTTTCTTTTGAAAGTCATCATTGCCCAAAAAGACACCTAATACTTTCAAACCATCCTGTCTCCATTTTAAACCACCAGGAAGTTTAGGAAGCCCAGTTTTTTCCCACTTTCCAATAATATATCCTTCACTTTTAGCCCAGTTAACTTTTGCAGAGGAGGCTTTTTCATACATTCCAATAGTTTGAATTAAAACATTAATATCATTTTGACTTGTGATAAAAACAGTAATGTCATCAGCATATGCTGACAAAAACACCTTAAAATCATCATTAGGGATTTCAACTCCTTTAAGTACCTTCCTCAATCTGTACAACAATGGTTCAATCATCAAACTATATAACGGTCCAGAAAGTGGACAACCCTGCCTTATCCCTCTATTAACTGGTATTGGTGAGCTTAATCCACCACCTGCTTTGACCATAACAGAAACATTGCTATACAATAGTTGAATATAAGATATAAAAGTGTCACCAAATCCAAATTTTTTTAAAACATTAAAAAGATATCCATGATCAACTCTGTCAAAAGCTTTTTCTTGATCTAATGACAGTATTCCAATGTTGGCATGATTGAACTGATTAAGACCAATTACATCTCGCAATAAGAAAAGGTTGTCCATTATAGACCTGTCAGGTATGCAGTAAGTTTGATCACTATGAATTAATGAATCTAAAACATGATTAATTCTATTAGATAAACATTTTGAGAATATTTTATAATCTGAACATAACAAAGAGACTGGCCTCCAATTCTTAAGGAAACCTAAATCCCCTTTCTTTGGGAGCAAAGACAAAACCGCTCGACGACAACTTATAGGGAGTGTTTTGCTTGTGATACAACTTAACAACACCTCATAAAAATCATGTCCTATTATGTCCCAAAAATGGTGATAAAAATCCACAGGTAAACCATCTATTCCAGGACTACGTCCAATATGTAATTGAAGCATTGCTTCTGTAAGTTCTTGAAAAGTAATTAAAGTGTCCAATGCCCTTCTCTGCTCATCCTCAAGCACCGGTAAATCCTTGAATAAGTCATCAGCACTCAAATCATCACAATTCTCAGCACTGAATAATTGTTTATAGAAGTCTCTTGCAATTGTTCTCATTTCAGAGGGATTTGATGTTATTGACCCATCCTGATGACGAAGATGGCACATTTGTTTTTGGTGCATAAAATTCCTTTCAAGATTAAAGAAAAAAGAGCTTGGGGCATCCATATCCTTTACTGAACAAAACTTAGCCCTTATCAATGCTCCTTTTACTTGTTCCTTTAAAAGTGAACTTAATTCTTGTTTTTTCTTATTCAATATATCTTTCAGTGTCTTCTCATTGTTAACATCAATATTTTCTTCCAACAACTGAATATCTTTTTGCAAAATCTTTACTGTTGTTTTGACCATAGTTGATGTATGATAAGCATAATTTTGACAAAATAGTCGTATGTTTACTTTGCCCACATCCCACCATTCACACAAATCCTCAAAAGACGACTTTTTCAATTTCCAATTATTCCAAAAGAATTTAAAATTTTCACAAAAAGAAACATCTTGTAATAATTTAACATTTAATTGCCAATAATAATTATGTTTTAATGTTTTCTTTACATTTAAAACCAAAACAACCATGTGATGATCTGAAAATCCATTTGGAGATATACAAACATCCATTACTTTGTTGTTCCACATTTTATTCAAATAAAATCGATCTAGTCTTGCACCACAAATTCTATTATCACCCACTTTCAACCAGGTATATTGTCTAACTCCTATATTTCTGTTCCTCCAAACATCTATTAATTGAAATTCATGCATAATCTTTAGCAGTGTAAAACTTGACTGACTATGAGGCTCTTCCCCATTTCTATCTACTATAAAATCTGTTGTGCAATTCCAGTCCCCCCCAATTACAAGACACACACTATCATCATATTTCCTAATTGCATTCCTTAAAATCATTAAAAAATGTTGACGCTCTGTGCCACTATTGGGAGCATAAACATTAACAAACACAAAAATATTTTCTTCATATTCAACTTTCATTATTAATAATCTTCCTTCAACAATTTCTTCAATATTCAAAATATTTATATTCATGTTTGGGGAAAATAAAATAGCTACCCCAGCACTATTATGTGTTCCATGGCTTAAGGCAAACTTGCCATCCCACCACATACCCCATTCAATTTCATTTTCCTTATTAGTATGAGTTTCTTGTAAAAAGGAAACGTTAATTTTTTTAACATTGAAAAATTCTGATATCATTGCTAACTTGCCCCTATTTCTTCCTCCATTGATATTTAAAGAGCCCACTCTCAAAGCATCCATATAAAAATTAGAAATGGAGTGGAAAAAGAAAAGGAAATGACAGCAATAAGTAACAGACACCATGTGAGATCTATTTACTTGAAAGTTTCTAAGAAACAAGTTTGTCTTTTCGAAGTTTTGTTACCATTTTTTTCAAACGAAATCTCTTTTTCTTATCCAAAACCTCATAACTAGCTGTTCGTTGAAACAGCAAGACTGAACTCATGAATTTTTCTGTGTCCGGAAAGAAATCTCTCACTTCAACAATTTTCCCAAAAGTTTCATCCAGAAAGTCATTTATCTCTTGTAAAGTATAGACCTCTCCAGCTATCTGCGACCCCAAATCGGAAATCTCAGAAAGCGCATCATCATCTTTTAAGTCACAATTATTTTCACCAGTGTCAACATTTGTACTTCCAGCTTCACTATACACCTGATCATTCGCATTGTCAATCGGTACACCACTTTTTTTTAAATCGGTTTCAACAACCTCCACATTTTGACCGTTTTCCATAACTTTTCCAGTCTGTTCAACAATTAGCGCCTCGCGCTCCTCCACTGCTGGAGGCAGCGCGTCTTCTGAGTCATTTACTGCAGTTTGAGGCCCAGCACTCTCTACACTTGTTCCAGCTTTATGCGGGCATATTGATTTTTTATGACCAAAATCCCCGCATTCAAAGCATTTCAAACTCCCAGTATTAGCGTAAATCATGTAAGCCTTTCCATCATGCCACACTCTAAAAGACACATCTAGATTTGGTTCATTTAAAAACATGAACACCTGTCTTCTGAAAGACATTACATGTTTCAATGCTTCAGTTTTACAGCCAAGTGGAAGTACTTTAATCGCGCTCGCAAACTTTCCGAAGCGCGAAAGTCCTTTCTCAATTTCATCATTAGAAATGAATGGGGGCACATTAGATATAGTTACCTTAGTCGTCGGCGCGACAAGTGGTGAAACAACAACAAATTCTTCACTTACCACAATTCCGTTGCTAATCAAACGATTCACTTGGACCTCTCCCTTCAGAAAAACCACCACTGCTTTGTTCATGCGAGAAGCTGACAAAATATTCTCGTATCCAACCTCTTCTCCAACAGCCATTAACACTTCTTCTACAGTTACACCGTTTGCTGGAATACACCTAACGCCATTTCGCAGAGAAACAGGTGGCGACACCCCCGAAACGGAGGACGCCATCCTTTTCTCGATTTAACTCCACTAAAAGTTCGCAATTCAAAACCGATTTTACTATTAAATTAACTTTACATTAGAAAATGTTATTTGAAAAGGAAAAAAAGTAGTGTTAGTTAGAAAAAGCCTAAACAACCACCCTTCACGTGAAAGCTCTCAGGTGCCCTCGAACGCCCTCAGAACACTCTCAGAGAGAGAGAGAGAGAGAGAGAGAGAGAGAGAAAAAAAAGAAGGAGAAGAAGGCGGAGGGAGTTTAGGGGTTCAGACTGTGGAGGATGTATCTGGGGAAGGGGAGGAGGTGTGGGTGTGTTTCACTATTTATAAAGGCAAACTCATTCTGTATGAGCTCTTTGATGGAGCGCAAATCCATGGCTCCAAGGACAAGAGAGAGGCCGGTAATGTGATAAGTGGCCCGGCTGATTTGATTCCGTTCCAAGTCAAACACGTGTTTTATTCTGCTCCGTTTCAAGCCGGAGACACTAACCTGACTACCTGACCGGATCAGGAAATAGTGCAGCAATGAGAACACCAAAGGAAACAAATGAAATTGCAAAATAGATGTAGGGGAGAGAGGGGGCGAAAGCACCATTCTTCATTTGCTTTTTGGCTTAATCCCTTTATTAATCAGTGGTCACCACAGCGGATTGAACCGCCAACTTATCCAGCATACGTTTTACACTGCGGATGCCCTTCCAGCTGCAACCCAGTACTGGGAAACACCCATACACACTCATTCACACTCATACACTACGGCCAATTTAGTTTATTCAATTCACCTATGGCGCATATCTTTGGACTGTGGGGGAAACCGAAGCACCTGGAGTAAAATTACGCCAACACAAGGAAAACATGCCAGAAATGCCAACTGACCCAGCCAGGACTCAAACCAGCGACCTTCTTGCTGTGAGGTGACAGTGCTACCCACTGAGCCACCGTGTTGCCACCATTTTTCATAAAAACCTTATGCCAGAAATATATTTTTGCCGTGGTTAAAGACTTATAAGTGTGGTCTGTAAATAATAATTTTCCTTTAATCATAAATCGCACATTGTTACTTTTGACCCCCTCAGTTAGGACAAAAGTAACACACGGGTGGGTCAAAGGTAACACAGCAATATTTGCTAGATTTACTGGCTTATTTTTCATTCATTCATTCATGTCCCTTTATTAATCAGGGGTCATCACAGCGGAATGAACCGCCAACTTATCCTGCATATGTTTTACACAACAGATGCCTTTCCAGCTGCAACCCAGTACTGGGAAACACCCATACACTCTCATTCACACTCATACACTACGGCCAATTTAGTTTATTCAAATCACCTAAACCGCATGTCTTTGGACTGACCCATCTGGCACTCAAAACAGCGACCTTCCTGCTGTGAGGCGACAGTGCTAACCACTGAGCCACTGTGTCACCCCTGACAGGGATCATATTTATACTTTTACATTTAGCAGTTTATTGTGCAGTTAGTTTTCAGACCATATTATTAACAGACTACATCAGCCTGTTATAGATTGTGCGCCAAAACAGGGGGAAAAAAAACACTAGCATTAATGTTACCATTATTATGATGCACTCATTCAGTAGCGAACTTGAGTTTATGTGACTAACACTGTTGTTTAAAATGGTCAGTCTTTTTTTTTTTGGTGCCACCATCCTCACTTGCGTGGGTCAGCCACATCACATACCTTATTCTTGCGTGGGAAATTTCCACCGCAGTTTGTATCTGAATGTATCTACAGGGAAAGGCACAGCCAATCACAGTGTTCATATGTGTTTAAAGGTGCTAGATTGACAACTGTGTTGATCCTGGAACATCATGTTTGTTCGAGAATGTAATCCATATCTATTCCCTACCCCTAAACCTAACCATAACTATTCCCAAAATTATTCCCAAAATCAGGGGAATAATAGCTGGATAACAATCATGTAGAGGTACATAAACCTAACCGTAAGCCTAAACTTAACATAAACTGTAAACATATCCCTTAATTCTGATTGGCTGATTGGAATGTTGTTCCAGGATCAACATAGATGTTATTCCAGGAACATGTCCTATTTGATGAAATCAGGTTGATGGTTTGAAGGCGGTAAGACTCGAGTAGAGAATGTGATTTAACAATTTCTGCATGTCTAGGTTAATGTTGACATTGTGGTTTTTTTTTTTAAGTGAATAAAAAAAAAGTGTAGGGACATTCCATTTTTTGGTGGGGACTTGCTAAATCTACACCCGATCCTAAAAGATTCCTGAAATCCTAGGCTAAAATCTGTGGTCTTTGATGGTTGGTTTGGCATGTTTATGAACAGCCGCTTAACAGCCGTTGCGATCAGATTTTCCCACCAATGAGGTTCCGACAGTCTGAAGATATCAGACACTTGCTTGCAGTGTGACTTCAGCTGCGATGAGCATCAAACCAAGAACCAATAAGATTCTGCTATCAGCACGACAACTACAAACCACCATGAGGATTTTTTTTTTGAAGGGGGGGGGGTTATTATTGAGGGACACTATGTGAAGAATTACAGCTAAATTTTATGTTTGATGTGAGGAACCATTTCAGAATGCGAGATAGTAAAAGTGTCAATGGATGACATCAAATTCCGGGTGAGTTTTCTTGAGTGTATCCCTGTTTGGCGCATTTTGATTGTCATTCAGTCTGATATTATGACAACTGAGATCTTACATTGTGACATGGTAATCATATTCACACAGAAAGTCATACTACAATCATTTAGGATTATTACAAATCACACAGTGTGGGCCAGGCTTTACTTAGGGTTCGGTTGCTTTTGAAATCGCATAGTTCTCTACTATATTAAGTGAAAAACTGTATGCGAGCTGAGTAGTATGTCTGAATTCATCGAAAACCAGAAACTAGTGAAACTAGCCGAAAGTGAATTATCCCATTTATTTACACTGATTTTTGCTTCTTGTTTTTGCAAATAAGTGTAACAGAGGCCAGCCAGTGAAGTACTATGAAGGTAAACCTCACTCCTCTGACCTCAAAAGGTGCTCTAGCGACAGATGGTGGTGGCCGTGGTCTTTAGCCTCCTTGTTAGAGCAACCGACTCCCATACAAAGAATTGCCGGTTCGATCTCAGCTCAGACCGGGTTGGGTGCAGTAGGACCGGTGGGTTACATGTGAGGGCTCGTACGGGATGGGAGTGAGGTTTAGCAGGGTGAGTGTAACGGAGGCCAGCTAGTGAAGTTCTATGCAGGTAAACCTCACTCCTTTGACCTCTAAAGGTGCTCTAGTGACAGATGCTAAAGGCCCTTGCCTTTAGCCTCCTTGTTAGAGCAACCAACTCCCAAACAAAGAATCACCAGTTCAATCCTAGCTCATTCCAGGTTTTGTGCAGTAGGACCGGTGGGTTACATGTGGGGGCTTGTCCGGGATGAGAGTGAAGTTTAGGGGGGTGAGTGTAACCGAGGCCAGCTAGCGAAGTGTTATACTGGTAAACCTCACTCCTCTGACTTCTAAAAGTTTTCTAGCGACAGACGCTAGAGGCCTTTGTCTTTAGCCTCCTTGTTAGATCAACCGACTCCCATACAGTACAAAGAATCGCCAGTTCAATCCCAGCTCAGATCGGGTTGGGTGCAGTAGGACTGGTGGGTTACATGTGGGGGCTCGTCCGGGATGAGAGTGAGGTTTAGGGGGGTGAGTGTAACGGAGGCCAGCTAGTGAAGTATTATGCAGGTAAACCTCACTCCTCTGACCTCAAAAGGTGCTCTACAGCAGATGCTAGAGGCCTTTGTCTTTAGTCTACTTGTTAGATCAACCGACTCCCATACAGTACAAGAATCGCCAGTTCAATCCCAGCTCAGAATAGGTTGGGTGCAGTAGGACTGGTAGGTTACATGAGGGGGCTCGTCCGGGATGGGAGTGAGGTTTAGCGGGATGCGTGTAACAGAGGCCAGCTAGTGAAGTATTATGCAGGTAAACCTCACTCCTCTGACCTCAAAAGGTGCTCTAGTGACAGACGCTACAGGCTATGGTCTTTAGCCTCCTTGTTAGAGCAAACGACTCCCATACAAAGAATCCCAAATTTGATCCCAGCTCAGACTGGGTTGGGTGCAATAGGAATGTTGGGTTACATAAGTAAGGTTGCATTCTCAGAACACATTTTATCTGGTAATAGCTGTTTTAATTATAGATGTCACTTCCATACTTTGGGCATCATGGGTCTATTTTGGACCAACTGAACTGCCAGACCACAGAAATGGAAAATTCCAGAACAAATGAATCTTATTTAAATGGAAATCTCTTACAGAAAAACTGCATAATGAGCTTTGAGGGCAATCACATTAAAATCTGTCGCAAAAAAATGCTTTTGGAACATATCAAAAAAGCACTTTCTTCACACGGAAATATTAAAAGAACAAACATTTCATGTGTTTTACGTAAGTTTGTTATCTTAGGGGAGAATTACTGCTTTATTGAGTGATGCCTTGTTAGTATTTTGGAAGTTGTTTTCTGCACTTTTTCATTGAAATAGTTTGAGCGTGATGCTGTTTCACATATAACTAAAGCCATCTTTCATTTAGATAGCAGTTAAAAAGTGTCTGATGACCTGAACCTGTATTGTTCCACCCTCTAATCTGACATTTAACAGGGGACGTGATGTGAGGCTGAATACAGATGGAGGTTGGTGAAAGACACCTTTTTTCCCCCTTTCTTTTCTCTCGGTAGAGTAGCTAGGCATGGAAGCTGGAGCTTTTATTGGATGTGACAGCTTCGTTTGACGGTCTGTACAGGTTTTCTCACTTCCTCGTCTCAATCTTCTTGGATCTGGAGCAGGTGTGTCCAGAGAGACAGCGTTTGCTCCAAGGTCTGCTTAGTCTGAAGCCTGTCTTGCTGGTCTGGTGGTGGAGGAAAAATAAAGCTGGGCAGCACCAGCGCAAAGATGTGTTTATCTGGCGTTTCCAGATTTTCTTTTCAGACATAAAAGACTTCTCTTCTGATGGGACCTGTCCCCTTTTCCGAGATCTTCAGTGACACCTTTTTCTATTTAATTTTCTTTATTTTATTTTTTTTGTTTGTTACAACAAGTGACAGTGTACATTTCCCAAGAACGTAAATGTACCCAAATTAGCCCAAAGACCAAGTTTTTACTGGTGGTCACTTTGCCAGATGTTATAGGTCTATACTAATCAAAAATACAAATTCAAAATTTAAGCAATACTCAAATAAATGACAAAAAAACAACCACAACAATATCAAAAAGCCTAGTCCTCACAATATTGACTATTAAGAAGCCATTTCTTAAAATGATACTTACACTACCCGACAAAAGTTCATCAAAATACTTTGGATTCATCGTCAATGACTCCTCCTTCATCTTACCCCAGACATGCTCAATAATGTTCAGGTCTGAATCCTGGAGCACCGTGACCTTCTTTGCTTTCAGGAACTTTGATGTGGAGGCTGAAGTATGAGAAGGAGCGCTATCCTGCTGAAGAATTTGCCCTCTGCTGTGGTTTGTAATGTACTGGGCAGCACAAATGTCTTGATACCTCAGGCTGTTGATGTTGCCATCCACTCTGCAGATCTCTTGCATGCCTTCATACTGAATGAAACCCCAAACCATGCTTTTTCCTTCACCAAACTTGACTGATTTATATGAGAATCTTGGGTCCATGCGGGTTCCAATAGGTTTTCTGCAGCATTTGTGATGATTGGGATGCAGTTCAACAGATGATTCATCAGAAAAATCTACCTTCTGACACTTTTCCAAATGATCAACTAGAAGTCAAGTTATTATTTGTTGCTCTTACAACTGGGATCGACGACAAGACTTTTGTCAGATAGTGTAAATGATTCGAAAGATGCATATTCTCTAACAGATTGTGATATCAAATTCCATGATGCGATGCTCTATAAAGCAAAACAAGCTTGACTGAAATAAGTTTTTCTTTGTCTTTTGCTTCCTAAGGGTGCTCATATGATACTAAACTACTGGCATTTTACTATTCATTCATTTATTTTGTGGGCCTGAAAATGCAAATAGGTTTCAAAGTGCTACAAAGATGTGAATTTTGGAGTGATGGTTGCTTTTGAAGCACTGCTTCATGACGCTTCAAAATCTTAACGGATCTTTTGTTTCGAATCAGTTGTTAGCAGCTCGAATCAAATTGTCAAGGCCATGAGATTTTAGTAATTAATGGCTTTGTTATGTCATAAATGTTACAAAACATTTTTAAAAATTCAATGGTTCTCCATTGGTGAGTGATCAAATTACTCAGATTTGAATCAATGAACATGTTTCATTGTTTTTTTACCTGACCTTGGATCATTGTTACTAGTAGATATGTTAGTCAGGCATTTGTAAAATGAAAATAAATAATAATATTAGTCTCTTGTTGGCCTGTTTAGCAGAGCCTATCATGGAACAAACAATATATAAGCCTTGAAAATGTACACACACTTACTATTTAATGATATTAGATGTTAATCTAAGTGCTTTTTTAACAGTAAGTTATACCCTAAATTCTAAAGTTGCAATATGTTTGAAATAAAAAGAAAGTCTATTTTAATGCTTAGTTCTTTTGTTGCATTTACATGCTGTATTTTTGACCAGCAGATTGTCAAGTGAATTAATTCACTTGTTTTGAAGCTTTGAAAAGCTTTGTTTCTCGCATCACTAGAATTTAGTGAAAATGGTGACATTATGTGTATTATGAGTACAGTGTTGACAGCCACAGCAACATGGTGGTGTCAGATCCTGTGTTTCTTTTGTTTTCAACATTTCACCAATCAATTACAGGTGGACTACAGGTCTATACACTTTAAAGAAATGATGACAAAAAGTCATGACTACAAATGTTTACTTTACTTAAACTTTACTTAAATAATAAATTAGTTAGTTAACCTCAAGTTAATCAGATGTCAACTACAATTTATAAGTTATGCAAACATAGTTTGATTGATATAAGTTGAGATGACAAGAAAAGTTCATTTGATTAAACTAAACAAAAAATAATAATAATAGGGCAGCAATATTTTACAGTGTATGTGCACTACCTGACAAAAGTCTTGTCGTCAATCCCAATTGTAAGAGCAACAAATAATAACTTGACTTCTAGTAGATCGTTTAGCAAAGATTTTTCTGATGAATCCTCTGTTGAACTGCATCCTAATCTTCACAAACACTGCAGAAGACCTATTGGAAACAGCATAGACCCAAGATTCGCACAGAAATCAATCAAGTTTGGTGAAGGAATAATCATGGTTTGGGGTTACATAGTATGGGGGTGTGCAAGAGATCTGCAGAGTGGATGGAAACATCAACAGCCTGAGTGCTCCTCCTCATATTTCAACCTCCACATCGAAGTTCTTGAAAGCAAAGAAGGTCAAGGTGCTCCAGGATTGGCCAGCCCAGTCACCAGACATGAACATTATTGAGCATGTCTGGGGTAAGATGAATGAGGAGGCATATAAGACGAATCCAAAGAATCTTAATGACCTCTGGGAGTCCTGCCAGAACGCTTTCTTTGCCATTCCAGATGACTTTATTAAGAAGTTATTTGAGTCAGAGATCTATGGATGCAGTCCTCCAAGCTCATAGGAGTCATACGCAATATTAATTCTTTTTCCACCGCACCATGACTTTATATTCTATACTGTACATTATTTCTGTTTAGTGACAAGAATTTTGTCTAAGTAAAGTCAGACCTTACTGTCCTGATGAAATAATTAAAAATCAAGGCATGATCATATTTTATTTTGGTAAAATAAGCGTAATCTAGAGGCCTTTGCTTTTCATATAAGCCACTTCTGATACCAAATGATCAACTAGAAGTCAAGTTATTATCTGTTGTTCCGAAAACTTAGGATAGGTGACAAGACTTTTGTCAGGTAGTGTATGTAAACTATGAGCTATATATACTTTATATACTATAAACAGTTTGTAATTATCATTATTGAAAGATTTAGCACATATCTACTGTGGCAGTGTTGTCAAAATGATCCTCAGAAACTACTAACAATAGTTTATTATGCATATCAAGCAATTTCCCTTTGTAAAGAAACATGACACACTGCACACACAGAGTTCAGTCCTTTAATCTCATTTTCAAATCCATTTCAAAAGTTCGCATTTTTAGGTCCTTTGTAAATGAATATCCACAACATGTAAACAAGTGTACACTATTAGTCAAAACAGTAGCATTAACTCTAACGTGCATTTCCGGTGTTGCAAATGGCCATGTTTTCTGTTGCAATTCAGGTGCAAAAGTCACAGTATATAATTCAAAACCCCAGGCAAAGTGTTTACAGTCATTATAACCTTTCTTTTGATGTACTTTGTCACCAGGATTTAGGCAATCAGTCCTCCCCATGTTCTCAAATGAAGCTGGTAATTACAAACAGCTTGACACAAGGGTAATCGTGCCTCCTATGTGGAAAAGGCCTTGCACGTCGTTTACTGTGCGTGGCGTGAGTGCAACACACAGCAATGCTGCCGATTTGCACAAACATAAATATGCATAAAGTTGAAAATGCCCTCAGTTTCTTCCCTTCTGTCTTTGTGTTTGCTTACCAGTGCATCGCAGTGGTGATTTATGGCTCTTGCGGAAGGGGTCAGAATGTTGAGGGCGACTTTATTTACTCAGGTAGCCATTAAGATGACTTCACCTCCCTTCAGTGAATGAAATCATGCTGCAAGGGAAAATCATCATAATTGTCGTTTGTAATCAGTGTTGTACTCTAGATAACCCATGGGCTGCTGCTCCAACAAAGCATTCGGATGGATTGTATTTGTATGCATGAATGAGGGAAATAAACAGAGACACGCAGACTGAAAAAAAAAGTACAGCGCAACACGGCGAGGTGAGACCAAGTCGTGAATAAGTGGCATTTTTGTAATGGCTTATGATTTTTCCACTAGGAGGCCATTTTTCATTTCCACATTTAGTCACAACCCACCACCTGGACCAAATTCTGACATTTCTAAATTAAAAAAGAAAGAGCACCAAATTATAGGTCGGGAAGGAATGCTCGGGGAGAGACGTGTGAAATGAGAAGAAACGCACAGATAAAATAGTAAGTAAAAAATGTGAACAGATGTGAGATGAAAAGCATGCGATTTCAACTTGCTGCGCTGTTTTAAAAGCTTGGTTTATCACGTCAGCATTTATTAAAGTGTGTCACAGATGTGTGCTTCTGCGAGCGTGCAAGGGGAGATTGGGGGAGCAGTGTTTAAAGAGAATAATTTTATAAATATGAATTAAAGACTTAAAAGACAGCTATTTTAAAGGTTTGTTACTGTATGTGTGTGATTAAATGTGTGGAGATGAACTTTTAAATAATATTGTAAAACTTTTTAAATATTAAATTTCTAAAAGTAAAAAAATCCTCAATTTTTTTATCCACAAGCCCAATTATTAACATACAAAAAAAATTAAAAACCAAATATATAACCATATACAGTATATACTTGTAATATTTAAATAGTTGTGTTATATATACATACATACACAACAGTTCTGTCTGGTTCTCAAATCTGATTAGCTGATAACGCAATAACAGCACTCGTACAGCCTCCTGACCCTTCTGTATTACTCCACCCACATAGAGTGACAGCAGATCAATAAACTCACAACAGTTTGACAAATATTGTAGCTGTTGGACACCCTAATGTACTTTTGAGGCTTGAATGTAGTTGTTTCGATGCAGTTTGTCTTGCTGATGCAAGATGCAACTATGTAGTTTATTTATAAGGATAGTGCCTATTTTAAATAATTATCATTTCTGAGAGACAGTGCATCGGCATCCATCAGCCTGTCATACTGAGCAGAGCAAAGATGGTTGATGTTCCGTCACAAGATGGCGACAGAGACCCCATAATAAGCCCCTAGAGGAGAAATACTCAACTTAATTTCAAACTACAGCTGATCAAATCATTATTAAACAGGTAAGTGACTTTCTAAGTCGAGCTCTCTCTTTTGTATGTTGTAGTGCTGTACTTATACCATAGTCAGGTAGTGTTTCTGGTAGTGTTTGCTTTGCTTTGGCCTTTTCAGGGTTAATTATTGTGATCTCCTGATTGCAACAGAGAAATACCGGAATATCTCTGTAGACTAATGGCATTTCAATCACAATAAAGTGATTTGTCAACACTTTAGACATTATGCTAGAGAATCATTCAAATACTAGCTCTAAAGTGAAATTGGTGAAGTAGCAACGGTTTCTGCTGATCTGATCGTCAGCTACAGATGGTGAATGAATTGTGGAAGAAAGTAGTTCCTCATAGAAAAGGATTTTTGAGACTCTCCGTGTTTGATTTTCTTTTTTATATACACGATTATGCCGAACTGTTGTATAAACCCAATATCACACTTGTAGCAGTGTGATATGGCTGTATATCGTCACTGGCACTAAGGCACTCAGCCTGTATATCGGCCAGTGCCGATATACGAGTATGATATTGCTAATATACAACCATTTAAATATTACAAGTTAGAAATGACAAATTCAATTTCACAATGATATTAAAGCATTAGCATTTAAGTCAAACTTTATTTATAGAGCACTTTAAAAACACTGAAGTGAGACAAAGTGATGTACAGAAATGTACAAATAAATAAACATAATAGTATATAAAATACCTAAAATACAAGATAAAATATAGTTAAAGTACCTAAAAAGGCATATTATTAAAATAATAATAATTATTAGGTGCGTTCGACTTCATGCAGCGCTGCGCAGATCGATCGAAATCTGTCTTAAAGCGGTGCATGCCGGTTAGAAATTTTGGACTGTCACATGTGGCAATAAAATACCGCGACAGCGCTCCGAGATCAGAGGACTGACTCAGCCCGCGCAGCATCTGAAGAGGGCCTGCTGGAGCTAGGATGACGACACCAATATAACACGATTGGCCAAGTTCACCGCATGACAACAACCACGTGTGTTTCGCGTTTATTATTGGACAAATTCCGTCTCACAAATTTCAAAACAAACAATTAACTTTTCATACCCTCTCTGTCTTGTACACATGATGCTTATTAAAAGACTACAAGCATTTTACTGCAATAATCATCTTTTGTTTAATAATTTGTTCATAAAGACTAGATTGTTTGCAAAGGTTTATTCGGCCTTTTTTATACAGACTACTGTATTTAGCTACATAAACGATTTAAATGATATATTTTAGTAAATAACCTTAATATTAACCCAAATAACTCTTACAGACTTGTAATAAAATAATTATCATCATTGATCCTGACGATTTCTTAGCAAATTAAGTTATATAAAAATATGTAATATAAAAATATATGGTTCTAAAATATTTTATTTCCTGTCAAGCTATTTATGCAGAAATGTACATTGATGTACCTGCTCTTTCTGGGAAATGTCTACTTGAAGTGTAGCTCATTTATTTTGGTCATTTTGTTCTATCTTTTTGGATTAAAGTGCTTTTTAAAAATGCTTTCATTATCCAAAATAATCCTATTCGTGGATATTTATTTCTTTTTTATGTGCCCTCTGGTTTCCCCCTTATTTCTCATGCGTTTGTTATGTAGGCTACTTGAATTTAATTCATAATTCCCTTGTTTAAAAATGAACTATAGTTTGTAGAGACTGTATTTTGTTGTATTTGTACTGTAAATCTTTTGGTGTTATTTCAATAAATAAATTATCCTGCCATGTGATCGGTCATCATGACTGCAGCAACTTTGAGCCCCCGAAGTGTCCGGCTTTTCAACTTCGCCCCTGCCTGCACTCGGCTAATCTCGTTGATCACCGACTGCAGCTGTGCTTCATGTCGAACGCACCTTTTGTCTTTGGCACAATCAGGAGAAGCTGATCAGCTGACCTGAGAGAACGAATGGGCTTACAGGGTGTATTAGATCAGAAATATAAGGTGTGGCAAGACCATTTAGAGATTTAAATCAAATAAAAGATTCTTAAACTGTATTCTAAAATTAACGTGCAACCAATAAAGCAAAGCTAACACAAGGGAAATGTGGTCATATTTACGAGTACCAGTTAACAGGCGTGCAGTGGTATTTTGCATCATTTGCAAACAGGCAATAGCTGACCCTACTCCCCACATACAGGGCATTACAGTAATCTAACTGAGTGGTCATAATAGCATAGATTACTGTCCCAAACTGTTAAGATTCAATTGAAGTGACTTTAAAAAGTATATATATTTTCCAACGCAATTGATTATAATTTATTTTCTAATTTATTTATTTGAATGCAGTATTATTAATGTGGCTTTTTATTGTTTCTTTACATAGATTTTTAAGTAAAAGTGACGATATCTTTTTCAGTAAAATAATAAAGCCACAAAGGTAATCAAAATGTAGGTAATTCAAATGTAAATTTGAAAAATGAATGTGCACAATTAAATATTTACTGGTAAATTTAAATTTAAATAAAACCAAATAAAATATAGAACAATGGAATTCATTAAATAATGGAAGCATCTTGGAATTTCCACTTATAAACTCTAATTGTCAATTTACGTCTTGCAATTATTGCAAAAATATTGAAATGTAAAATATGAACTGCATGCAATTGTGAGAAATGAAGTGGCAAGTAGCTTTTTACTCACATTGTCAAAATGGGCTTCCACACAAAAACATATCAGCTCCACCAATATAGACCAAGTATATATTATTCATCCTTATTTTTAACCATGCCAACCACTGTTTAGCGGCTAATTACAAAAAAAAAAAAAAAAATTAGTAAAGCGTTTAGTAAAATTCACATGGCAGACATGTCAAATTACAGCGAGCAAAGGAGAATTACCACAGTGTCAATTAAAGAAACAACTGTATTTATGTCCCGTTCCATCAGTCCATTAATCGGTGCTTTGTGTTCTCAGTCCTCTGTTCTTCTCCCTGGCACAAAACAGAAGCAAACAGAATAGTCAAGGCCAGGGAGAAATCTCGCTTTTCATGCACCAGAAGGTTCGGCTGCTCACATCAACTGTGCTTATTGTGAACTCCAAACAAGAAGCCTCTTAAGTGATTTACATAGTAACATCAAGTTGTCAGATGCTACAGATCTCGAACAGAGTGCTGTGACAAGAGAAACACAAACAATAAGTCATTTTTACATTTTAGAAACACATAAAGGACATTAATGCTGGCGTAGACTGTGTGGCCCTTTTTAAAGAATCAGAAATGTGCCCATGCAGTGGATGCTAGTTAAAATTAAGAACATACTGTGATTGAAGTGTCTTCCTTAATTAAAATACTTGTAGACATGATGTTATGTTCGTTTGGATTTTTATATGCATAAAGTATAAAAGCTGAGCTCAGAGGTTACAACTGTAAATATATGTACACCTCTGTGTTTTTAATAGGTTTACAGAATTCTGGAAATTGTCAAAGGTGGAAACTTTTCATGGGAATGAACAGGAATATATGAGAATTAACAGGAATTAAGAGGAATATACTGGCAATTTAAAATAATTTAGATTTGCCATGGAATATATTTGTATATAGTTAGGTTAAATCTGGGTTTTAACAACCATATTTAAAGCAATTTCAGTCTACTCTTAAAATGTGAAGCCACTTTTCTGGATTTGTGTCCAAAAAATACAAGTGTATCTGTCTGTTAACTGCAAGACGGGGGCATAAGATGAAGGGGCGTAACTTGTGGTAATCGTCACAACGAGATTTAGGCAAGATGGCGGAAATACTTACCAGAGAACATTTTCAGCAGATGTTTCATGAGTTTTCTCCAAATTTATCCACAACCAATTCATTTGATATATTATTATATTCATTAATTTAGCAAGTCCACCATGCAACTCCACTCGCTGACTTTTTCATCCGTTTTGCCATGACAGTTAGTCTACTCTGCGTCGCCCCCTGTGGTTGCAAATAATAGTACAATGGCGAGCGTGTCAAGTATGAAAGCTTCCGCAACTCCCGCAATGGTTGGTTTTAGGTTTGGGGTTGGGGAAGGTGTAGATGTTAATAACTGTGATGGTTGGGTTTAGGGTTGGGGAAGGTGTAGATGTTAATAACTGTGATGGTTGGGTTCAGGGTTGGGGAAGGTGTAGACATTAATAACTATAATGGTTGGGTTTAGGGTTGGGGAAGGTGTAGATGTTAATAACTGTGATGGTTGGGTTTAGGGTTGGGGTTGGGGAAGGTGTAGATGTTAATAACTGTGATGGTTGGGTTTAGGTTTAGGGAAGGTGTAGACATTAATAACTGTGATGGTTGGGTTTAGGTTTGGGAAAGGTGTAAACGTAATAACTGTGATGGTTGGGTTTAGGTTTAGGGAAGGTGTAGACATTAATAACTATGATGGTTGGGTTTAGGTTTGGGGAAATTGTGGACATTAATAACTGTGATGGTTGGGTTTAGGGTTGGGTAAGGTGTAGACATTAATACCTGTGATGGTTGGGTTTAGGGTTTTGGAAGGTGTAGACGTTAATAACTGATGGTTGGGTTTAGGTTTGGGTAAGGTGTAGATGTTAATACCTGTGATGGTTGGGTTTAGGTTTGGGTAAGGTGTAGACGTTAATACCAGTGATGGTTGGGTTTAAGGTTGGGGAAGGTGTAGACGTTAATAACTGTGATGGTTGGGTTTAGGTTTCGGGAAGGTATAGACATTAATAACTATTATTGTTGGGTTAAGGGTTGGGGAAGGTATAGACATTAATAACTATAATGGTTGGGTTTAGGGTTGGGGAAGGTGTAGACATTAATAACTATGACGGGTGGGTTTAGGGTTGGGGAAGGTGTAGACATTAATAACTATGATGGTTGGGTTAAATGTTGGGGAAGGTGTAGACGTTAATAACTTAGGTACAGCGACATCTTGCCGACAACCTAGTTTTGACATGTGAATCTCCAAACTCAAGTTACACCTCTAACATACTACAAGTTACGCCCCTGAGGCCTCGTCATGTTACGCCCCTGTCTTGCAGTCTGCAGACAGACCCTACTCAAAAAATACAATTATTCCAGTAGGTCTTAATATTTCTTGGGTAAATATATTTGATAAATATTGTTAGTTCAAGCAAATACCAAAACGTGTTCTCACAATACTACACATACTTTAACAATGACAGAATTGTACAAGTATTTCACAATATTACTGTTTTTCCCACCATCTTTAATTTGGAGTACACTCACTGGCCACTTTATTAGGAACACCTGTCCAACTGCTCGTTAATGCAAATTTCTACTCAGCCAATCACATGGCAGCAACTCAATGCATTTAGGCAGGTAGACATGTTCAAGACGATCTGCTGCAGTTAAAACCGAGCATCAGAATGAGGAAGAAAGGTGATTTAAGTGACTTTAAACGTGGCATGGTTGTTGGTGCCAGACGTGCTGGTCTGAGTATTTCAGAAACCGCTGATCTACTAGGATTTTCACGTACAACCAACTCTAGGGTTTAGAGAATTAATGCCAGAGGTTAGAGGAGAGTGGCCAGACTGGTTTGAGCTGACAGAAAGACAACAGCAGCTCACTTTGGGCTCATTAGTACCAATTAGGCATCATGTCAACCCCACAGCCTACCTGAGTATTGCTGCTGACCATGTGCATCCCTTTATGATCACAGTGTACCCATCTTCTGATGGCTACTTCATAAAGCGCGAATCATCTCAGACTGGTTTCTTGAACATGACAATGAGTTCACTGTACTCAAATGGCCTCCACAGTCACCAGATCTCAATCCAATAGAGCACTTTTGGGATGTGGAGGAACAGGAGATTCATGGCTGTGCAGCAGACAAATCTGCAGCAACTGTGTGATGTTATCATGTCAATATGGACCAAAATCACTGAGGAATATTTCTAGTACCTTGTTGAATCTATGCCATGAAGGATTAAGGCAGTTCTGAAGGTTTTGCCAGTCCATCCCGGTATTATTAAGGTGTACCTAACAAAGTGGCCAGTGAGTGTATGTATCCAAACTACAGTATACATGTATATTAGATTATAGTATTTTATTTTAGTAGGCATGCCGACAGACTGAGGAGCATTTATTCATCTTGCCAATTTCTATACATTTGCATGAGTTGACAAATATGTTTACCATTCCAAATTATTCCAATTGTTTAACATTTTATATATAATAAGTGTTTACAAGCTTTTAGTCCTTTAATTCTTGTCTTGTTCAAAAGAACAGGGCCAACCATCTCATTAGTGGATACATTTCACCTTCAAAAGATTTAAAGTTCCACTTGCAATTAAATTAAAGTAAAAAAGTCATTTCTTTAAACCTATAGTAGCTTGCATGTGTACCAGCTTACAGATACAAAGTTTTAAAATCTGTATAAGTTTGCATGCATGTCAGCTTACGACTACACCAAACAAAATGTTTATATTTGTGTTTATACATGAGAATGTTTATTAGGATTTTCCCAAACTTATAATTAATTCCCATAAATTCCTGGTAACATTCCAAATTGGAAAATGTCCAACATACTGTTTACCAGATGAAGTTCCAGTGGAAACTTTCTTGAAATATTCCGGAAATATACTGAATATTTGTCATAGGTTTTAATAATAATAATAATAATAATAATAATAATAATAATAATAATAATAATTTCTTAATAAAACATTTTAAACATTTTGGGGGGAATCTCCTCATCCTCCACCAGTATGCAGCATCCACCTGGATGATGCGACAGCAGCCATACTGTATTGCGCCAGACTGTACACCACACACAAGAGTGATGAAGCTAATTGTGATATGGGGGCTATGATGGACGGCAAATTTGGCCAGGACAAACTCGGTTTAACATTTCATCCGAAATACACCGCTCACTGAGCAGTACAGAGTCCCCATCAATATACTGGGACATTAGGACCCACACAGACCACAGGTTGAACTGGTCTTACTAACACCACTTCTGGCAGCAACCGAGCTTTCCAATGTGGTCTCCCATCCAGGTATTGACCAGGCGCAGCCCTGCTTAGCTTCAGTGGGCAACCATGTGAGAGTTGCAGAGAGCTAGCTTTCGGCTAGCTTATAGAAACATATCTGCTAAGTTATATTTGGGCAATCTTGATGAAATAGCATGTTCCATTAATGCTCTTAGCGCAAAGAAGCTTACATAACCCCAGCAAATAAATTTCAACTCGACACAGTTCTTTGATTTGATAAGGACCGCTAATGTGCAAAAGTATTGGCACCCTTCCAGTTGATCCACTTCTGTTATTTTTATTTTAAGGTCTCCGAAGTTAATTCTCTGAACTTGTAAGGCCTTGATCTAAATCAGGTGATGACAGATCCAGAGCTTATATAATAATTCCCTGACTCTTCAAACCTCTCATGCAGAGTGTTTACATTCACCAGCCACAGGCTCCTTGAAGCAGCCGACTGAGAATCAGAAAATAAAGATAATTGAGTCTCATAAAGAACAGAAAAGCTTACAGTATGAAAAGATATGGAAATGGTCACTGGCTGCAATATGCAATATGTGAGATTTCATTTAGTAATATACACTAAGAGTAAATGCATAGAAAGATCAAGAAAAGTAAAATGTAAATATCTATTCAAAGGTGATTGGAACTGGTTCTTAGTTACACTTCAGGCTTGACTTGAGCTTTATACTGGTGGTGGCATTTGGAAGTAAAGGGACCATGTGCTTGTTAAACTGAATCCAGTAAACATTTAACATCTGCTTTGGCTAAAATCACCAGTTACTCTTTATTTGCCTAATTAAATGAAATATAAAAGTAATACCAGGCACAGTGTGGGTAAGAGACAGATAAACTAGAAAAAAGAAAGAAATTGCAATGGGACAGGGAGTTCTTTTTACAAGTTTAAGAGCCAATCATGTTTGTTTTTTCTAAGTACACTACACTAGAGGACTAGAATTTGTTTGCTCTTTGCACATTTAAAGACTTGCATTACTTTGGTGTTGTCACGTCATGTTGATGGTGGTGCAAACATACCGAGCTAAAATATTACTTTCTCATAGCCTTAAAAAATAACAAACATCAGCCTTATGGTGTTTAAACAGCCTTAAAAAATAAGACACTATTTGCGTTAAAGCTGCAGTAGGTGATCTGCCAAAATGCTAACCGGTTAGCATAATATCTTTGAAACAATCCTTCCCCTGCCGTCCAAAACCACGCCTCCTGAAACACGAACGCACACATTAAAGATGACAGTAGACAATCCACTAGTTCATGTCATTCGCCAGTTAAAAAACTTTACAGTACTTTATAATATATAATAAACTTTACATATTCAGTGACAAAGAGTGTGATCCAAGTTGGCCATTTTAAGATCACCAGACCCTGATTATTTCACTTCATTCAAGATATAACACTAACAACATAACATTAAAGAAAACCTGCGTTTTACTGGTCTATAAACATTCTGGTATCACATTATTTTGATGGTCCCTTTAACACATTTTGTTGAATTTAAGTTACATTGCACCTACATGCCAACTAATTCTCATTAGATTATAAGTGGACAGTTAGGTTGGGGAGTTTAGAGTTAGTGTAAGTTGACATGTCCATCCAAAGTTTCTTATAGTCAGTTAAATGTCTGTTGAAGGAGCAGTATCAGCATATATTAAGCAGACAGTTATACTCAAATCAATTTGCATATACAGTAGATGCAGTGAAACTTTTTGTCAACTAAACTTTGTCAACTTGTCAATTAAAAATAAAGTGTCACCAACATTCTATAAAGTGGTGTGTGTGCATGTGTATTCATGAAAAATAATGTTTATTTTAAATCTAGAATGTTATGGCTGTGAGAAACATTAGAATGAGAATAAGGTTTAAGGCAGGTTGAACAGCAGCTAACTTGGGCACAATAGTACAGATCCTATATTAAATTACTTGTAAGACGATAACTTTAAAGAAAAAAAAAGGAAACTCCTGTCAAATACTGTACTTTGCAGATATGAATGAATAAGATGTGCTGTAAACTAAACTGTATTGGTTGTGAAACCAATTTGTTACTTCTCGTAATAAAACTTTTTTTTTTGTTAATATGTTTACTTTTAACCTCCTAGGGCTTATTGTCCACATATGTAGACAGCACATTTTAGCTCTTAAGTGGCTATTTAAAATACTTTGAATGTTTTATATTTTGTCAGACATACAGTGTCATCCTGCAACTGTTTTGCAGCACATGAAATGTCCCAAACCCTATTTTTAACTGTCCAAAATGGGCAAAAAATGTTGTTTTTACTCTCTGATAGTCAAAACATGTTAAAAATAAAATGTATATGTTATATATGCATTAAAAAACAGTCAGGAAAAAAGTGTTTATGTAAATTCGGACCACAAGTCCACATATATGGACATCATTTTTCTCTAAAAGTACATCATATCAAAAGATGATACTTAGGTTTTATTCTAATTAGGTTCCAATGAGCCCAAATAGCAAAGAGAAATAAAAAATGCATGTAAAAAAACACCTTGGGCCTTAAGAGGTTAAAAAAAATCCAAAACTAATTTTAAATACAAAAGATTAGCTGGCTGTGTGTATATAATAAGCCATGTTCCCATAAAATGTTTATTCACCATACACTCTCAAATTAAAGGTATGAGAGCTGTCACTGGGGTGGTACCTTTGCAAAAGGTACAGATTTGTACCTAAAGTGTTCATATTAATACCTCAGGGGTACATATTAGTTCCAAAAAAGTACAAAAGTGTACCTCTTAAAATTTTAGGTACAAATATATGCTTTTGAAGTACCAATATGGCCTTTTTAAGTACAAATGTGTATCTTTTGAAAAATTACCACCCAATAACAGCTCTCGTACCTTTATTTCCGAGAGTGTAGTGAAAGCTCTCCAGCAATCTATTATCAAAATAAATAAATACATAAATATACTTATTTTATTTCATTTTTATTAATGTAGTTTGTTTAAAATAAAGGCCTCTGGTAGCAGCTTTGGCAAGACACTCAGCTTATTTAGCTCAAATAATGCCAAAACATATTTTAAAGGCAGTCAAAACCCCACAAGATTACTTTTTTATGACTTTGAAAGAAAGAGGTTTAAGCAAGTTGGGCAGTTAGGTGCATCTGTGTGCCATCAATGTGACCTGACTCTTTTTTTAAATGTGCACATGACTTCTCTTTTTAAATAATACTCTTCATGCCCTATTAATTTTCAATTTCTTCCTTTTTCTACAATTGGTCCCTTATCCTGTGCCTGACAGTCAGTTAAATCAGGCAAATAAACAGTGGCCTAACTCTGAATTCAAATTCTGATCCCACTAAGCTCATAAAATATTCAGTTTGAAATGAAAGAGTCTAGTTTTTGCTAAAGAAATACTGGTTATTACAGACCAATTTATGCTGACAGATGCAGCAACTGAACTTACTTCATGGACATAAAAGGCTGTATCATTCCATGCCAGAGTGCTGAGTTTTGTAACTTGCAAAGTGCTGCTTCAATATTTTTAATGCTTCAACACATTTAATCATATGGTTGGTGTCTCTTTGATAGCCTACCACAGTTTGTCAAGCACTCCATGCATACCTTCAGAAACGATTGGACCGGCGAAACAGACCGTGAATAAACCGAGGTGTATGGAATTTACCACAACATATGTTTTGATGTTCAGTTTTGAGTCGCCTTCCCACGTCATAAGGATGTATCACAATAGTTGCGGGTTAAAAAAAGGAAACCGAATTCGGTTTAGCATGATGTCATAATGGGAACTGCGAAATCGAATCGCCAAATGGCAAGAATTCGGAACGAACTTCCCCAGCGTTCTATTTGGAGCACGCGCCGGCTGACGTAGGTAAGCAGCGCGCGCGTCCTAGTCCCTTGAGAAAGAAGAGCGTGCACGCGCTTCTATCCTCCTCGCTGCTACAGTGAATGCGGGCATCCAGACGCCTGACTGAGTGCGGCGCTTCTTTTCCCGGTACCACGGATGCCAGTGCATGGAGAGGGTTCCGTCGAAGCCGAAAAAGGAGCCAAGCAAATGTATATTCACACGGACGCTCGGCTGTAAGTGATGCTACTGCAAGTTAAAGTCCTGGAAGTAAAACCGCAGCAGATTGGGAATAAACGGATAGATCGGCGTTCCCCGTTGCAGAGCGCACTCAGTTCGTTTGGAATACAGAGACGCAGCGTGGAATTACCGGAGCCCTCAGTTTGTGAACTAAAGTCAATTCGTTTTCTACCGCATTTCTTTTTTTATTCATTTTTTATTCCCCTAATTTCTTTTTTCTTTTTTGCTGTTATGTTTGATTAGGTTTATTACCCCCTTTTTATTCCAGTCTTCTTTAGTAGTAATCTACCCTTTTGGTTTTTATTCTCTCATCCTCTGAAAACAGCTTGGGTTCGTTTTTTTGCGAGGGTAGATTGTGTTGAAAGATATTCATTCAGTCTCTCAAACTGAGTCGTGTCATGGATGGCAAACTGCATTTGCATCTACGGAACAAATCGGGGAATATAGAATAACTACTGCTGACAGAGACAAGGTATGTTTTCCATTTATATGTTTAAACATATCCACAACATACAACGCGTTGCCTCGCAGTCGGTGCGTTTGAATGTTTTAAACACAGGCGCTACAGTCGGAGATAAACCGACCACTTTATGAATCCACTGCTTCATGATCCTTTAAGTTGAAATATGTGATGCTGTGTGTCATTTAAACTAACTCGTTTTCCCTTCAGAGTCTTGTGCAGTGTGTGTTCAGCATCATTCAGAACAAAACCTCAATCCAGAATGCGTTTTTCCTGCCTTTTCCATTCATCTTTCGACCATTAACTCAGAGAAGATATATTTTATATCAGTAAACCACAGTGAGTTACACTATTCAATCTGAAGTCTTGTTGAAATGCGAGAAACTATGAGAGGAAAACGTGATTTTGAAAGCACGTTTGCCTTCATAACTGATTTCCTGACAGACATTTGCTCACACTATGATCATGTCGACGTTTCAAGCCCGTCTCTACATCCACCGCGCAACTGTAATGTTATTTGAAGGTGATACAACTGTGATTTGGCGCCCGCTGTAGTTGCCTTTTACGCCGCAACTTAAAATAGAATTGGGGTTTCCGTCAATAACCAACAAACTGATGATCGTTTAGTCGATAAGCCAATGCAGCTGTCTGTCAATTAACATTCCCGGCCAGGCTTTATGCTAATTAATCAAAGCTAGATTTGTCCGTGCAGGTCTGCAGCCGTGAGGAAGAGCAGTCGCCCATCTGTTGAACGCGTCTTCGCAACAGCGCAGTTTCTACTGCAGCCACTATAAGGATAATACATTCTGCGCTAATACTCCGAGAGGATGAGATGCATTTATATTTCTCTTTGAGATCATACAAGTTAAAGCAAAATTTACTACAGGAGTAGCTGCGTCCGGTTAGTCTTTGATGAGTGTCACTGTCACGGAATGAAAGCGCAAACGGAGGGCACGTGCGTTAACCCTTTCATAGAAAAGAACTTGCACTCTTTCGACACATTAAGACTGAAATAATGTCTTGTATTATTGCTGTTAAGAGTTAAAAATTACAAATAAAAACCCTTGTGAACTGTCACACTAAACACCACCCATTTTTCTTCATGTAATAGAAGTATTGATGTCTCTGGTTCGAATGGTGCTCCTACAGGAATGTACATCCCATTTTTTTCTTATTGCAACCCAAGATAGTCTCCAATTTTTGTATATTTCTGATAGTGTAGATATTTAAGATAACAGTCTCTCAGAGTGTTTTTGTGTGTTGGTTACTTCAGAGGTCTTGCTTGTTTAAAGGAGAGCTCCCTTTTTATTTATTTTGTTGAAAATCATTTTACAACTCTCCTCGAGTTAAACAGTTTCGGCATTGTTTAATCCATTTGGTTGGAGTATTTTAGCTTAGCTTAGCATAGATCTTTGAATTAGATTAATGACATCTCATTCATAAATGGCCAAAGTGTTTCAATAATTGTCCTATTAAACCTTGACTCTTCTGTATTTACATCTTGAACTAAGACTGACGGAAATGTAAAGTTGCTAGGCAGATATGGAAAAGACCAATACATTCTCATTCTGGTTTAATAATCAATGGACTTTGCTGCCGTACCATGGCTGCAGCGGGTGCAATGATATTACGCAGCATCTGAAAATAGTTCTGAATCGTAATATTGAAATCATATCTACTGGAAGTCAGAATATTACTGCGCCTGCTTCAGCGATTGGTACAAAAGCTAAATTTCAAGGTCCCATTAATCTACGCTAAGCTAACTTAAAAGTCCTTCCGCCAGACCCAGAGATCGGCTAAATGTTTAAAACTCAACTATTTAACTCTAGCAGAGTTGTAAAATGTGACTATTTATAAAAAAAAGGTGGTGTGTTCCTTTGCATATTTTATAGCTGGTTGCAAAGTGCAATTTCTAAATTATTATTTGCTTACTGTAAGTACATGCTGATGATAACATTAATTTGCATTATGGCTTAAACTGTACAAATATACAGTATGTTAGTGAACCGTTGTACATCATGGGGGTTTTCAATTTACATTTTCAAGTTGGATTATGTGACATTGAGCTCTGATCATTTTTATGTTTAAAATAGAACTATGCAGTTTAACAAATGACTTTTATTGACATTTAAGGATTTCTTAAGCAATATGTTGATTATATATGCTTAACACAAATTTGGCAGCAAGGAAACCCTGCTGATTTTACTAATTTTACGTTTTTTACGTTTGGTAAGATTTAAAAAATTTGACAGAAGTGGTTGAGTTTGTAGACGTTTTACCCAAATTAGGGTAACTCGGTGGTTTTGATGTATGATTTTTGGTTTCTATTATAATTTATATGTCCAAACCAAACAATATATAGTTTCAAATTACAAAAGAAAAAAAAAAAATTCAAAATTCTTTAAAATGAAACAAGGATTGGGCAATGTCGACCAATTTGGCATCGTACAATGTCTAATGTGAAACATCGCAATGGACGATGGCATCGTCGTCATAGGCGTTGGTAAATTAATTATTTATGAATAATTCATTTATTCATAACAAATTAATTCTTTGTAGCCTACCGTTTCAACAACCTGACCCGCATGGTCTTGTTTTACCCATAACCAAATCATAAATAAATAAAGATAAGTTACACACAAATTACCACCTGTCAATCACTTTTCCGCAGGAAAATAGGCTGGCATGAATAGGCAGAGTGATCTGTGTTGTTATAATGGCGTCGACAAACTTGGTTGGTAAAAAAGGTGCACAACTAACAGCAACCAACCAACAGTATCTGAGGTTTTCGCTAAAATTACTAAGTACAAGCGTGAAAGTGAAAGATTGAAGCAGTGTAATGACGGTGTGACACGTTACCTGATATATTCAAAAGACAGAAGAGTGATTAGATACAGACAAGATTAATTAAACATCACCTTTAACAACTATAGTGAGATGCGATCCAGTGGTACATCCTTGATAAACTGTCTGACGTGCACTGCTCTCTGGGCTGACTGCTGGAGCTTAGACGCTGCAGCGCATGGCAGCGTTTGTGTGGGCATGTGATGTGCGTTTTCAGCGGTATAGTGTGGACGGAGAAATCTTTTCAGAAATGCTAGATGAAACACCAGTGTGGATGTGGATCACTTTCGTTCTAAAATGCCATTTTAAAAGTAAGATGTATTAGTGTAAACGGGGCCTGAGTGTGTATTTTTAGCAAGCGGGTTGCTGCTGCGAAGGAGGTGGGGTGGAGGATCGCAATGCCGGCTCGACATCGTGATGTCTATCGGCCATCGGCGATGGACGATGGCATCGTCTATCAACCCAACCCTATTTAAAACATTTCAACATCAAAATGTTCTCAAAGCAAAAATCTAGGTGTTATGATGCAATTTGAAAACATAAATGAAAGAAACCCATGAATCATAAACTACTGTTAATTAAACTAAAGATGTTTTACAGTGTAAAACTCTATAGGTGTACACCATTGTACAGTCTTCACAGATTAGATCAATGTCACACATTGTGATTCGTAATGACCTCATGAGATTGCTCAGTGTGCTCCATTATGCAACATTCTACATCCCATATTCTGTGCTGCAATATTTTCTGTTCAAAGGTCTGGCTTTCTTTCATTTAGAACATGCATATATGGTGAACTGCAGCAAGTCTGAATGAAGCATATTAGTATATTGCTCCTGCTGTTTATGTTGTGTCTTTATATCTCAATAATCAGCAAGTATATCTTTTTTTGCAGCAGTTGTGATTGTTTGTGAATGCATTATTGCTTACTCTGTGGCACAATATAAAATCAGTATAAGCAAATGGATCCACACAGCTTGATGCGACTCCTATGCAGAGAAAAATAGTTCTAGATAGAGAAGTTTAACTATAATTGGCTCATAAAGCCTTAAGGGGCCCCCCACGCCACAGGGGTGCCCTGTATGCCTGTGGTAAAAGATTGGGACACTTACCTCAAGGTTAATGGCCTTCTCAAGTTGCTTGACCCGAATATTCGCAAGGAACTTCTTTACTCAACATTTTTGTTACTGAACAATTAATCCCAAGCTCTAACTCACAGTTAGCCTTTCAGATGTCTCCCAGTATACAGACAACATTTAAGGGTTAAGCTTGGCTAATTAGTGAGAAATAAAACCATTGTAGAGGCTGTTGGGGATAATACCCTTTTAGTGTGATGTGTGTGAGAGAGGCGTTTATGCTAAGTTGATCAGTTTATGTCTCTTATACTCTACTAAACCTGTAGCTGGATGATAACAGTCATGTTTCTCAACCACGTTCCCGAAGGACTACCAGCACCTCGCATTTTACTGTCTCCTTAACCAAACACACCTGACTCAGATTATTAACTCATTAGCAAAGACTGAAAGAGCTATTATAGGTGTGACAGAAAAAGAAGACATCCAAAACATGCAGTGTTGGTGGGCCTTCAGGAACGTGGTTGAGAAACACTGGATAACAGGGACTGAATTAAGTGCATTTTTAGATGAAATAAACAATGTGTACATGTGTGGTAATGTCTACTGTACTGCAGTGTTTCCCAACAATGCTGCAAGGTGATTCTGAAGGGTTTTTAAAAAGTTGTATCTAGGGCTGTGTGATTTGGCTGTGCGAAAATATCTAATTTTGGACAGATATTGCGATTTTGATTTGATTTGCGATTTAATTTTGTAGTCAAGTTTCAGCTTAGTAATCTGTATCGTAGCTGCTAAAATGCAGTAAGTGTTAGTTAAAAAGAAACTCAAAATATATTAACTTAATTAAACTTCTATTCAAATTTGTTTATAAATATCCAGAAATGAAACACTCATTTTTTCTCTAGAACAAACAGTAAACACAAATACAATGACTGTACCTTTCTGTAAACAAGTTGAACACAAATTAGGAAGATAGTGTAGCCTATTATAAAAACAACAAAAAATAATAATTATAAAAAATACAGAACACTTAGCAAACTAACATGGCTGAAAGAACTCTGGAATTGTATTTTGCTGTTGCTTGCTACTAGATTATCACTGGCAATACTTTTAATTGACTTTTTAGCAAAACACTCTTCATATAGCCACCTGTTGTGCTTTTTTAGGTGCTGGTTGTTGTATTTTCTCATGCTGTGGCAACACTTACAAACTACCTGTGTTTGTTTGGTGTCTGTGACTTTGAAACCAAAATATTCACATATTACCGATGTCCTGTTTTTCTTTGATATTAAACCATCTAGTAATAATTCTGAACTGCAAACGCAATCATCTCACTCAACTGTGCTTTCCTGTTTGTCTTTTATTGTGGGCGCCTCCGCATAGTATGGTTGTGCAATTCTGATTGGGCTAAGTGAAAGTGTGCTCACTCAATTGGCTAGTAAGAGGCATTTGCTCTGTGCGGGGGAAATTAAATAATACATATATATTTCATATCGCAGCCTCTTGCGATTTAGCTAATCGCAACATTTCAAATTGCAATTCGATTGCTATTAATTGCACAGCACTAGTTGTATAAATGGTCCAACTTCATCAAAAAACTACATTTTCCCTTCAGTTTAATTTAGGAAAGCCCACAATCGTCTACTAGACTATTCGCCTAAAAAAAGAAAAAACAAACTTGATGATTTGTACGATTTTGGAGTTAACAGACAGAACTGTGTTCATTTGGACAGAACTGTGTTTAGGTAAAGTGTGTCCACAGTCATATTGGAGTGATAGAAAGTCTCTCTCTTTTTTTTTTTTTTACATTTACTGACGTTAAAATAGATTTTGAGGCCCACTGCAATGTAGGAGTGTGGTTTTCCCCGCCCACCGAATTGATTGACAGGAACCATGTCTCCATAATAACATGTATACACATGTCCACAGAACATTTTTTGCAAGAGATTAAAATATCTGTTCCAACTCTCTGTGATCAGCTGCACCTCAATAATTAATTTCATAAGTTTAAAACGTTTTTAAAACTGCATGTTTGTAATAGAGAAAAATCGCTATAATCACCACGGCCGCATGGTGTCAGTAAACCTGCATGTGTGTGTGTGTGTGTGTGTGTGTGTACTGCAAACGACATGTGTGTGTGACTCATCATTTCAGAAAGGCTTGAATAAACTCCACCATAAATACACAAAATAACTTGGCAATTTTGACTAGTGACCTTATTTCAGCTTCATCTGTCTCTGTCTCTATGACTGACTGCTGTTTATCTGACGTAACACATGAGCAGACATGACATGTGCAGACATGCACGTCAGAGCATTGGGCAGGGTGAAGCAGCTCATCATCCAAGTGGATCCTACAAACTGGTGGTGGTGTGGAGAGACCCCCCTCATGATTGTGAAGCGCTTTGGGTGTACGGCCATACACAATAAATGCGCTATACAAATACACATTACATTACATTACATTACATTTGCATTTAAAGCCACAGACCACAAAAACAGCTACACTGACCTCAAACACCAAAAGGAGCAGATTCTGGATGCTATAATAAATAATCTGATGAATAGTTTGAGTCTTGTAAAAGAGGTCAAATAGGAGCCCTTCAATAATTTTAGCAGTGGTGCATTTTAAATTGATGCTAAAAATCATAGAATGGCAATTTTGAATCTCAAATAATATTTTAGCATGCTAACTTTTAGTGTAATGTCCAATAAAATATAGTTTGTTTAAATTTTTGTTAGTGTTTAAACAATAACACACCACCTATTCAAAAAATGTGCATTTGCTGAAGCAACTTATATTACAATATTTTTTGCTTGTTGTTTTATTTAAACTTGAGTGATTAAAAGTGACAAATGCTCTGGTTGAGTTACCAAATGTGTTCACTGCATTAAAAAAATAAATAACACACACAAGGAGATAGATGTGATGCAAAATGTACTCATTTTCAAACCGTGAGCTATTGTAAAAATGTGTGTTTGTGGTGTTGACACACAGTAGTATTGTGCCTTTGCATGTTAAAGTGAAGTCTTCATTAATTGATAATCTGGCATATAATCAACATTTGTGTGGGGAGAAATTAAAGTTGTTGGTGTTTTATTGCCTTTAGGGTTTTATTTTTTATAGAAAACTCTACATTTTCAAATGACTATTAAAGGTCACCATATTGAATATACAGTTTGTCTGATTTTGCATGCTATGATACATGCATGCCTAACCTAACCTAACCCTAACTGCTTTAGTAAAGAGTTCCAAGACTCTTAGATGTTCTGAACTAGATGTTGTGCACCAACGATATTTCAGATCTTACAGCTCTGAACTTTTTGAATGCTGAGCAAGGGAAATCCCATGAGTCCATGCTCCGAGATTACATCAGAGCATATCATCCTGCTCAAGGGATGCGCTTTAGTAGTTTTGTGCCGCTGTGTACCGAACATTTCTTAGGAGGACTTTACTAGCTTTTTACAATGAAAGCTTTTAATTTTTTAAGCTTTTTTTTTTTTTAAGAAGAAGAAGAATTGCATTTACTGTCTGATTGAGGGCTGGTGGGCATGATGCATGCTTTGTGAACATGAGCAACCTTCTCATTTAGACTAACCAATTACTTTATGACTAATTAATCATGGAAATTTGTGGTTTTGTGAATTAATTCCACAGCTGTGTGTTTGAGCAGAATCGTACACACTGTCCCTTACAGTAAATTTGTATCTGCTTGCTTAAATATGGAATTTCAGTAACAACTTAATTTTTTTTTTTTGCCGTCGAGCATAACCAAATCCATTTGTCATGTGCTCATAAAGTACAGTTCATGAAGCTGTTCTTTGCAGTATGTTTAATATAAAGTGTTCAATATCATTGCATATATTAACATTTATTTCCCAAAAATGAAAATTACCTCATTATTTAACCTGTGACCCATTGACTTTAATAGTAGATTTTTCAACTCAAAAAGGTTTTGAACAAGTGACATTTTTAACATAAATGTTTGGGTGAACTATACCTGTAATAGTACAGTAAATGTGTATTCATACCAAAAGCGTCTAAGTAGCCGGAATTCTTTCATTTTGAATAAGAGCCAGTGGTGAGGAGTGGCACGGCACGTCTTTGCCGGTGTGGGTGTCAAGGAGAGTTGAAATCAAGTCAACGTTTTGGTAATGAGCTATCACACGGTTCGGCAGCAAGCAATCGGAGTGTTGCAGTCCACCACTTGAGAGGATTCAAGAGAACACAGTCCTGTAAACTTGTTTTGATCACAGAGTTTTTTTATTTTTATTTAAAAAAGCGTGAATCTCATGCTAATGACGGTATAACGTATAGTACAAAACAGTATTGCTGCTTCAGAATATTTCAGACATATTGACATATTGGATAAGTGGAGCAAAACCACACCACAAGCAACAACTTGATCTTCCATAGTTCAATGAATTTGATAAAGCGTGTGATATTTTCATGCTAGAAAGCATGTTTTTTAATGCGGGAATGTAAGTGATTTGCTGATATGCTTCAATGGCCCCTTTAAATATGAGATCAATGTAGCGAATTTTGATGCTCTTGCCGGTGGAGCAGGGAGGGCAGACAGTATTGTCGTCAGGGCGGCCTGAGCAAACTTTGACTGTCTCGCTGCCTTTGGTGTGAACGAACAGTAAGATTAGCGATGCACAGTACACCATTTTCTACGTTTTCTACTGAACTGAATTCATTCTCATTTTAAGTCATTACACATCTGAAAAATACCACCTCTTTTGTAATTTAAGCGAATTGGAATTTTCTCTTTTAATGAATTATTTATTTATTGAAAATGTCCAAGGGGTCTCTTTATTTTTGGCTAGTCTTTAAAATATAGTATTTATTTATATATTTATTTTGGAATTAAATTATATTAATTTTAAGTGTGTGTGTGTGTGTGTGTGTGTGTGTGTGTGTGTGTTTGTTTTACTGTAATGTTTAATATTTTGAATACAGATTGATTAAATTTTTCTTTTTTAAATTTATTTATTTATTTTATTTTTTACAGGAATGTTTAATATTTTGAAATATAAATTTTAAATCAATGGGTGGCTGCAGTTCTTGTTTAGATTAATGTCCAGAACTCAGAAATATGCTATCAAAAACTAAAATAGTCTTGGCCAATGGGAACACCTTACTCTAATATGCATCAGTTACAGGAAGCATCTTGCTATCTAGAAGGGATACAGCTGTGGCCGGAAGTTAATTATTTATATTATTTAATAAATTACCTATTAAATTATATTTTATTAATGTCCACCCCTACCCCAACCCAAAACCCAACCCTCACAGTAATGGAAAAAAGTAATTATGCCTAGTAATGGGCAACCCAGTGGCGCAGTAGGTAGTGCTGTTGCCTCACAGCAAGAACGTCGCTGGGTCGCAGGTTCGAACCTCGGCTGGGCTGGGTCAGTTGGCGTTTCTGTGTGGAGTTTGCATGTTCTCCCTGGGTTCGCGTGGGTTTCCTCCGGGTGCTCCGGTTTCCCCCACAGTCCAAAGACATGCAGTACAGGTGAATTGGGTAAGCTAAATTGTCCATATACCAATGTATACCAATTGTCCATGAGTGTGAATGTGTGTGTGGAAGTTCCCAGAGATGGGTTGCGGCTGGAAGGGCATCCGCTGCGTAAAATCGTGCTGGATAAGTTGGCGGTTCATTCCGCTGTGGCGACCCCGCAAGGGACAAAGCCGACAAGAAAATGAATGAATGAATGAATGCCTAGTAATATTTATTAAATTACTCATTAAATTGTATTTTATTGTCTACCCCTACCCCAACCCAAAACCCAACCATTATAGTAATATAAAACAGTAATTATACCTACTATTATTCATATTATTTATTAAATTACCCATTGAATTGTATTATAAAAATATTAATTATTGTTGTAGAGTGTATGCTATATTGATGTGAGTATATCCGCAGCTGTATCCCATCTAGAGTTTACCATGCATGAGCTGTGTAATCCTCTAAGAGGGATTGATGCCTCTCACGTCTCCGTCATATGATGTACATAGAGAACTGCATATGTACCGAGAGCCAGGCAACAGCTTGGTCTTCCCTGGTTGACTGGTCTCTGGCCGTCGCATTGTTTCTGGGGAAAAAAAAAAAACAAAACAAAACAAAAACCTCTCCTCCCACTTCCGCTTTGGACCATACGCCAGCCTCGCTCCACGAGACGCCTCGCCGAAATATGATATATCAGGTTTAGGCAGCGAGATAAAGCGTGATGTTTTAATTCTTGCAAACACTGTCAGCTTGCATTCACTGGCTGGGAAAGCCCTGGTGAGCAATAGCGCCTGACAAATGCGCTTTAGCCTCTTGTCTGCGCTTCGGCAGGCTTTCTTGTCAGTCGTCCTCCAGAACAGCTGCCTTATCTGCTATCAGCTCTCGGCCCCAGAAACGCGATCCTTCACCAAAGCCAAAATCTAGTTCGGCTTCCATTGTTCATGTGGTGGTGTGTGATGCTGGAAGTCTTGCGTTTGGAGGCACAGATGCTGCGATCAACAGGGTGCCGCTGGCTTCATCCCATCTTCATGTGTCAATATTTGTCATGGGCCATTTTGTGTGCAGGGTCCTCTGAAGCTGAATTGACTTGTAGGAAATTACTTTAATTGCGCGACTGTTGGCAAATTAATTATGGTTAAGAATGGAAGTATCAGGTATGTTTGAGGCAAAGTAATTATTTAAAAAGATAATTCAGCCACAAAAAAAGATCAAATGAAATAAAAATAAATAAAAAATGGAGCATGTCTCCAATGTACACTGTAAAAAATGCTGGGTTCCACACAATGGATTTGTGTTGGGACAACATGATGAAACTAGAACCTAAAGTTCGTTAAAAAACTTTGATGTTGGCTTGAGAAAGGTGGTTGCTAAGCAGTTGCTAAATAGCAAAGCTCGTGTACGTGTTTAATCAAATGCTATGACTTAGTAGGCATTTCTAGCATATGTTATTGCACTTAGATAATCATTAATAGCATGTAGATAATCGATATTAGCACTTGGCTTATCATTGTTACCATGCATAGTACACAGGAAGTTCCATTTGCTAACATGAGTCAAACGAGCCAATATCCATGTCCCTACGATGTTCTGATGTAGAGATATTGCTGTTTTTAAATGGTTGCTAGGTTAGCCTGTTCTATTGCTATGGGGACAAATGACAGCTTCGTGATGGTACATCAAAGCATCTTGCCAATATGAGTGAAATAAATCAACCCTGATGTCTATGACAGTCAAAAACTGGACTTGGACATTATGTCAATTATGTATTTTATTGAAAATTCATTAATTAATTTTTGTTTTGGCTTAGTCCCTTTATTAATCTGTGGTCGCCACAGCGAAATGAACCGCCAACTTACTGTATCCAGCACATGTTTTACGCAACGGATGCCCTTCCAGCTGCAACCCCTCACTGGAAACATCCATGCACACTCATTCACACACACACTACGGACAATTTAGCTTACCCAATTCACTTATACCCCATGTTTTTGGATTTGTGGGGGAAACCAAAGCACCCGGAGGAAACCCACATGAATTTTATTGAGAATATAATGCTTAAAAAGTGTCATATCAGTAAAATCAGTAAATCAGTAAAAAAATTTGAGTTTTTGTAAGAATGACTTGCCATATCAGTAAAAAAAACAAGTTTAAGTCAATATGATGCCATATTTTGAGAAAAATAATGCTTAAAAATTATTTATTGGAAAACTTTAAGGCTGATAAACTTGAAAAGATACAGCAACAAAATCTAAAGCAGAACACATCTTTTGGCCAAATTTGAGGCTTGTATAATTTTTTTTTTATATGGCCGGATTATTAAAATATAATATTTAAAAAAAAATTTAATTAAAAAATGATAGGTCGGATTGGCATGAGGAGATATAGCATAACTCTTGAATGCAGTAGGCACATTTTAACCAAATTTGGGCCTTGTAGCATGAACGGCCTAGGAGGAGATACATTTGTTTTGGAGGACAGAGTAGTATAACAGTACGTCGGCTTTCTCAAGCCAAAATAATTAAGCTGTGTTTACAGTACGAGTGACTCGCAGGGACAAGCAATCCATCTACGTGAGCAACAGTGACCATTGGTGACTAGGTGGGCGTTTCAAATGACGCGACAAAGTTGAGAATCCTCCAACTTTATGTAAATGAAGAGCGACTTCCTTGAGAGACAGCCAATAGGAGCACCAGTAGAGCTCCACTCTCAGCTCCTGCAGAGGCTGGTTGTATTCTCTGTGCTGTAAACTCATATTTCCAGCAGATAAATAGCGGCAATGACAGAGAATACACTTTTTTCCTGATCATCTTTGCAATTAAACATTTTATGTAATAATTATATTTAGTGTTTTCTCTGAACAATGTTTACTTTCAGTGGCACAAAACTCGCTCTCTGTGAATATCACCATAAACATAACTATAAAAATTACCTAAGCAACCTAAAGGTAGGAACGCCCACTAGCAATTTCAATTGCTACCCAAAGTGACCGGCAGCTACAAAGTTGTTAGTGTGAATGAGGCACTAGGTTGTCCATCTGACTTGACTTGTTCAATGAATCACTTCTTTAGGCTTCAGTTTATCATCTGGAGCCACATTTATTCATTTCAAAGTAAATGTACTACAGCCATTGACTTGCATTTTTTGAATCACCAAGGAGCCCGTTTTCATCTAAAAATCATCTTTATTGTTCTACTGTAGAGAGAAAAAAAGTCACCTACATTTCGGATGGCCTGAGGGCGAGTAAATTAACAGGGAATTTTCATTAATGTAGTCGCTTAATAAGCGTTTCGACCACAGAAAGACATCAATAAAGCAGCTTTTTGTCACATAGCCCCATGGTAAATGTATTCTGTTCTCTCATTGCCTGTTCTTACAGCAGCCTTACAGCAGTGGTCTCCTTTGCAGATGTTTTATTTATTTATTTTTTCCCAGAGCCTAGTTGAATGACATGTAAAGCAACCAATCACAGGTTTTGTTTAGTTAAGTGTCATGTTTAGGGTGTCTTTACAATAACACTCCAGCACACAAGACTTCTAGATGTATTTTAGAGTCAGTGCCTTGTCATTTTGAAAACCCTTCATTTAGTTGATCACAGTTTGTGCTAACTCAATAGCTTTCTAATATTTGAGGGTTTTGGCATTATTATGGCTTTCTTTCCTGGTACAATGAGATGTATGTGAACTGTTTCTATTTTGGTGTACTACTGTATATGATTCAGAAACAACAAAAACAACAGCTCAATTTCACAAGGAAGCGTTGCTGTTTTATACAATATTTATGTGTTGTCAGAAAAGTGGCTAATTCATATGAAATCATATGAATTTGTAATATTTTTAAAACTGAAATGTGCCCCCAAATCCCAGCACTAAACTCAACCATCATTGGAAGATGAGCAAATCCTACTAAAATGTACAAATGAGATGCAAATTAGCTTATACATCAAAAAAGTTACAAGTTGCTGTTAGATTGCACTGGGGAACAAAAAATCCATTGTCCATAAAAATGAAAAACAACCATGAAATACCTGTGAAACAGAAACATTTTATTTAAACAAACAACAACAACAAAAATAATATTAATAATAATAATAATTAGGGATGCTCCCATCAGGATTTTTGCGGCCGATACAGAGTACCGTTTTTTTTTTTTTTTTGTCATGGTTATCGGCCAATGCCGAGTGCCGATTCTGATGCTTTGAGCTTTATAACATTTTCAGTCCAAGTATGATACTTAAGTTGATATCTTGCCTTACCTCAGAGAATAAATTAAAGAGGTTGCATATAATTCCTTAAAGATGTCACTTATAATCATTTATTGTGAACATGTCATGGTCAGAAGCAGCTTTACAGAACAAAATAGATAAAACATAAAACAAAATCACAAATAAAGCAATTTGGAAACATTGCAAATCAAAAAATTCAACATGCCTCAATGAAGTTTAATGAGTGCATAAGGAGTTAAAATGCACGCATACTGTTGAAGTCAGAATTATTAGCCTCCTTTGATTTTTTTTTTTTTCTTTTTTAAATAATTCCCAAATGATATTTAACAGAGCAAGGACATTTTCACAGTATGTCTGATAATATTTTTTCTTCTGGAGAAAGTCTTATTTGTTTTATTTCGGCAAGAATAATAACGGTTTTTAAAATTTTTTAAAAACGATTTTAAGGTCAAAATTATTAGCCCCTTTAAGCTATATTTTTTTCTGATAGTCTACAGAACAAACTATATACAATTATACAATACATGTATATCATTATACAATACTTTGCCTAATTACCCTAACCTGCCTAGTTAACCTAATTAACCTAGCTAAGCCTTTAAATGTCACTTTAAGCTGTATAGAAGTGTCTTAAAAAATATCTAGTCAAATATTATTTACTGTCATCATGGCAAAGAGAAAATAAATCAGTTATTAGAAATGAGTTATTAAAACTATTATGATTAGAAATGTGTTGAGAAAATCTTCTCTCCATTAAACAGAAATTGGGGAAAAAAATAAACAGGGGGGCTAATAATTCAGGGTGGCTAATAATTGTGACTTCAACTATATAAATTCATCACTTCTTTACTAAAGGGAAATAGGTCCACAAACTACTGCTTATTACAATACGTATATTACAATAAGTTATATTATTAAATATTCAAGTTAAAACTTTTTTTGTTGTTTTTTTTTAATTTTCCTAATATTTCCAGCCAGGATTTAATGAACTTGCAATATTGTTGAAAACACAGAACATTCAGTTCTGATATGTAAAAAGATTTCAGTTCTTATGTGTCCTCTGCTTGTAAACTCGTAAACAAGCAATTGTGATCGCTTCATGAGATCGGCCAGATTAGCGAGTCATGAAATGTGATTATAAGCTGATACTGATCTCTGGCCGATCAATCGGAGCATGCCTAATAATAATAATAATAATAATAATAATAATAATAATAATAATAAGGCAGCACAGTTGGTAGCACAATCGAGAAGGTTGCTGTTTCGAGCCTCTGCTGGATCAGTTGGCATTTCTGTGTGGAGTTTGCATGTTCTCCCCGTGTTCGTGTGGGTTTCTTTCCGGTGCTCCGGTTTCCCCCACAACTTCAAAGACATGTGGTACAGGTAAATTGGGTAGACTAAATTGTCTGTAGTGTATGTCTGTGAATGGGAGTGTATGGGTTGCTGATTCATTCTGCTGTGGTGACCCCAGATTAATAAAGGGACAAAGTCAAAAAGAAAATGAATGAATGAATAATAATAATGTTTGCATGGTTACATATTTGTGTCTTTACTTAGCTGTTCTTCAATGTTTTATGGATGTTGGATGATTTTTGTAATCAGCCATTATTTTAATATTTATAATAAAACAAAAAGTGTTAAATTGTACAACATAAGGGAATTTGTGGTTTATTCAACACAATCTCACGGCAATTCGTAACTTTTTGATTTAGTGGCTAATTCGTACAAATTAGTACGATTTGCCCATCACCCAATGACGGTTGGGGTTAGGGGTGGGGTTAGGTGCCACACCTCCTTTTTAAAATCGTACATTTTCGTACATCTGAACTCGTACGAATTTGTACGAATTAGCCACTAAACTGACAAAACGTAAAATACTTACGTTTCCTCGTGAGATCAGGCTGGTTTATTATATTATTTATCCTTCAGAAAATGAGCTGTATTAGGTACACACCATTTAATTGATCAAAAAGTACATTTAATTACAAGTTTGTGAATCAAAATCTACTAGACCACTTGAAAAACTTAACTTATTGGGCTTATTGGATTTATTACATGAGTTTTAGTTGCTAATATTTGTTTCATTTCTATCAAAGGTCTGATATAAATTTTTCCAAATTGTAAATAATAATAATAATAATAATAATAAGTTATTATATATAGGTACATTTTCTTTTCAGATAATAATCAGAATATAAGATATGTGTCCCTGGAAAACCAGTCTTAAATTGCACTGGTATGTTTTGCAATTAGCAAAGGGGTCAACATTATTGATTTTTCTTTTAAATCATTATACTATTATCTAAATATCATGATCCATGAAGGTTTTTTTAATCTTCTATTGTAAATGATAAAAACTCAATTCTTGATTAGTAATGTGCATTTATAATCACTTCACTTATGCAGATTTAACAGTAATTTATTCAGCATTTAGATTTTTTTGAAACTTCAGATTCCAGATTTTCAAATAGTTGTCTCTCGGCCAAAGATTGTCCTAACCTAACAAACCATACACTAATGAAAGCTTATTTATTCAGCATTCAGATGATGTATAAATCTTTATCTCTCATGAAAATGACACTATTAGTTTGGTGGTCCAGGTTCACAAATATTTTTCTTTCTTTCTGGCCTCTGATTCGCCTTTTGTGAATAAGTGTGGATACGGGATGGATTGATATGACGGTTGTTTTGATGTGAGCATCTGTCCTGTTGTCCTCTGGTCAACCATTTGAAGCTGTCATCATCTTTTTCAGTCCTCCGGTGACTGCGGGATTTGTAGCGGTGCACTCTGCGGTTTCAGCACGCTGGCCCGGCAGCAATATTTGCTTTTATGTAATGTTTTTTTCCATTATGTTCAGCCAAGAGAGAAAGTTAAAACCTCACAGATTGTATTGATTCTTTTGTCTCTAAGCCTGTGTGTGTCGTTGTATAGGAGAAACCCCCGAGACTCTGAAGCGACACGAGGTCTTGATGGCTTTTTCCCCCCTCACTGTATTTTTTCGGTCAAACTCAATCTCTCATTTCGTGTTTGACTCCAAGCTCTGAATTTCACTTCCTGACAGTTCTATAGTCGGGTATCATAGCGCTCCGCTTTGTCATTGGTGTTTGTCAGTCGGTATTAGGGCTGGGCGTCATGACCAAAAAATCTAAACCTCGATTTTAATTTAAAACCACACAATTTCGATCAAAGCCATAAAGGGGCAATTTCAAAAAGGTAAAAGAACTTATTTGTTGAGACTTTTGGGCTGAAACATCACATAAACATTCTAGGGACATTATTTTACATCTTGTGAAAAAGGGAATAATACAGAAGGGTCCCCTTTAAGACTTTAAAATTCAATTCAAGTATATTTGTCTAGCGCTTTTCACAATATTTATTGTTTCAAAGCAGCTTTACAGCAGGTGCAAATTATTGCATTACAGTAAAATTCAGAAACGTTAAGGTTATTAGTTACCATAATTGTATTAGTTACTAACTAACTAATTAACTAGTAACATTTAACAGTTAAAGTTATTATATATATAAGCATAGTTAACCTGCAGTTATATAGTATATAGGGGATGTCCATGTGTCAATCCAGGCTCATTATGATATGTACCCCTATATACAGTTGAAGTCAAAATTATTAGGCCTCCTGTTTATTTTTTTCCCCAATTTCTGTTTAACGGAGAGAAGATTTTTTCAACACATTTCTAATCATAATAGTTTTAATAACTCATTTCTAATAACTGATTTATTTTATCTTTGCCATGATGACAGTAAAAAATATTTAACTAGATATTTTTCAAGCCACTTCTATACAGCTTAAAGTGACATTTAAAGGCTTAACTAGGTTACTTTGGTTAACTAGGCAGGTTAGGGTAATTAGGCAAGTTATTGTATAATGATGGTTTGTTCTGTAGACTATCGGAAAATAATATAGCTTAAAGGGGCTTAAAATATTGACCTTAAAATGGTTTTTAAAAAAATTAAAAACTGCTTTTATTATAGCCAAAATAAAACAAATAAGACTTTCTCCAGAAGGAAAAATATTATCAGACATACTGTGTAAATTTCCTTGCTCTGTTAAACATTATTTGGTAAATATTTAAAAAAGAAAAAAAAATCAAAGGGGGCTAATAATTCGGACTTCAACTGTACATTTCTTGAAATTGTTTTTTAATTTTTTTCTGTGTTTTTTTTTTCGCAAATTCTCCTGAGGCCGCTCTGTATGCTTTTTCAGATCTCTTGTGAGGGGCATCCGTCTCTGCTGTTCTTGCATAAATTCACCAGAGACCATTGTTGACTGACTGACTAATCGACCGACCGATAACCCCCACCCACCCCATTCTTTAAACCCAACTGACAGTGTTTTCAAAAGCAATCCAGAAAAAGAAAATTTTTACCATGTTTTCAGGTCTTACCACATTTTCACCTTGTTATTTACTTGTTTATTTTATTTTTTTTGCTTTTTTGGTTTGTTTTACCTGCTTTTTGGAACCGTTTTTTGCTGGACTTGAACCCTGTTGTCGCGGTCAACTTCTCTGCATCTCAAGTCCGCCGACGTACACGGTGAGCTACTGGGCAAACAGCGAAAAAGCCGTCAGATGGTAGCACAAAGAAACAGAAGCCATCAGCAGCATCATACCGCCCCATAGCGTTTGTTTTAAAGATGAAATGCAGCTATATGTAGCTCTGGCTACATAATTTACGATCTCCAGCAATGTATACGGGAGTACGTTTTCACAATGAGCCTATCTTGCATGTTTAATGAAGTGTATTAAGTTTATGTGTTGTCCTCCAAGTCTTCGATGGTTGGAAACAATAAAGTAATAATACATTATAAATATAATTGTAAATAATTAATTACATTAATGAAATGTATAGTTTTTTTACTTGAATATTTTTGATCTCTTTTAATATATTAGGGTAGTGACCTATTTCTGTCCTAAAATGAGTAAAACTATATATTTTTTTAACTGCCCGTTTACACTTATGAATAAATCTGTCCTCATATGCAAATATTTGAACAATGCTCTCATTGAGTTCAAACTCTCAATTGTCCACATGATATTCACAGGTTAAAAAAAAAACATTGGGAAAATACTTTGGCTATAGGTTAATGATTCTGGTATCTTTTTGATTTAATCTCCAAAACCTATTTGGCATGCTATTTGATTGATGGATTATTTATTTATTTATTTTGAATCTAAGAATGTGTCTGTATTACTTAAACATCTGGAACGCTCGGCAAGAACCACACGACAACCTCAAAACATCATGCAATTCTGAGTGTGCCTCACACAGGTGAGTGGGCTTGATAAACCACCTGTAGAAAACACACTCTTTCATCTCGCTGTTATTTTAATCAACACTTACACCAGTTTTGCACATTTGCACCAGACACTTTCTTATGATCATTCAACAACTTAACAAAAAAACAAAACAAAACAAAAAAACAGGTGAGTGGGCTTGACAAACCAACTGTAGAAACACTTTTCTCTCTATCTCAAAAAACAAAAACAAACAACAAACAAACACAAAAAACACTCCCCACTCCTTACTCTTGGCCAATTGTAGTTTATTTTCTACAAAAAGATTGCACTTTACATTTTTTAAATTTGAAATATTATCAGACCTTTATAGTGTAAAATAAATTATAGTCATTTACTCACTCATTTTTATGTGTGTATTTGTTTTCTTTTTATCGTTCATTCATTCATTCATTTTCTTTTCGACTTATTCCCTTTATTAAAATGGGGTCACCACAGCGAAATAAACTGCCAACTTATCCAGCATGTTTTACGCAGCGGTCGCCTTCCAGCTGCAACCCATCACTGGGAAACATCCATACACACTCATTCACACACATACGCTACAGACAATTTAGCCTACCCAATTCACCTTTACCACATGTCTTTGGACTTGTGGGGGAAACACCCGGAGGAAACCCACGCAAACACTGGGAGAACATGCAAACTCCACACAGAAACGCCAACTGACCCAGCTGAGGCTCGAACCAGTGACCTTCTTGCTGTGAGGTGACAGCGCTACCCACTGCGCCACCTTGCAGCCCGTTTTTTTATCATGTCAATTTTATCATGTTGCAATTTACCAGACACTTTCTTATAATCACTCATCACCTCACGAAAAAAAAAAAAACAATGTACATTTATAAAGTGAGGTTCACACGGGTGAGTGGGCTTGACAAACCACCTGTAGAAACCTTTTTTTTAATTCTCTCTCAAAAAAAACCACTCTCTCCTCCTTACTCTATCACTTTCTCGAAGCACTAACAGTTTCTTTATATAATTAGCACTTGTGTGTATCGCCTTTTCTTATTGAATCACTGAATGCCTTCTCAATTGTAAATAGCTTTGCACGAAAGCATCTGCTAAATGACTCAACGTAAATGTAATGTAATGCAAAAAGAACAAGTTATGTCTTTTCAGCCGTCGAGCAGCTGAGTGTGCAATGTACAGAAAGTTCATTAAAAAAAGTACAACTCAATTACAAACTGATATATTTTGCGAACAAGACAGCTGCTGTTCGGAACAAATCAGCAGTAATCAGATCTAAGAACGAACAAATCTCTAATTAAGACAAACCCAAAATCACTCGGCATTAAAAAGCAGGCTGCTTTCTTTTCAGATCACTGGATGATTTGACAGACTGGATTAGTAGTTTTGATAGATTTAATTGCGTTTGGTTATATTTGATCAAGTTATGTTTGTTTCAGTTATTGCAGCTGATGCAGGAAATTAATAGCTTGAGGATATAGAGTGTTCGGGAAACAAATATTTAGATTTGTAATATGAGAACGCAAAGTATTTATCTTCTGAAGATGCTCTGTTTGCTAGGGGGTGCCTATAAGATACAGTCAGTGGAAATGTGTGACTGTTGCCTGAAGTGTCATTATGACAGAAATGACGGTAATTCTTCAGGCAATGGGTTACGTACTGTACTAGCGGAGTGCCACCACAGCATTCCTGCCTCAGAGAAATGATGATGTGCCTCTGATGTCAGCAAAATGAGTTAGTTGCTGTTAAAAAATTTTTAATTAGAAATAAAGTCCTGCTGTGAAATGTAAAGTTGTGTTATGAGATTTAAACTAATGTTGTAGGAAATAGTCACAAATGGGAGATACACAGTTCATGATGATAATAATAATAATAATAATAATAATAATAATAATAATAATAATAATAATAATAATAATAATAATAACAATAAAATATTGTAGTAATAATAATAATAATACATGTTGTTGTTGTTGTTGTTGTTTATTATTATTATTATTATTATTAGTATTATTATTGTTTATATTTTCTTATTATTTTTTTATACCAATATTTATTATTATTATTATTATTATTATTATTATTATTATTATTATTGTTTATATTTTCTTATTATTTTTTATACCATTATTTATTATTATTATTATTATTATTATTATTATTGTTGTTGTTAGTAGTATAATTAATATTTTTATTAATAATAATAATAATAATAATAATAATAATAATAATAATAATAATATTATAAGCATTATCAAATAATAGTATTGTGAATAATAATAATAATAATAATAATAATAATAATAATAATAATAATAATTATGATGATAATAAAATGTATTATTATTTTTATTATTATTATTTAATAAAATATTTATAATGAGAATACTATTTATTATTGTTGTTATGGTTAGTAGTATTATCAGTATTATTATTATTATTATTATTATTAATACATTGTTATAACCCTTATTTTTACACTAAGTTGTCTTTGATTTCTCTGTTGTCTGGAGGTTATATTTGGATTTATCTGATTTGTTTGCACTGGTTGACTCTGCATTGTTCAAGACTTATCCACTGTATTGAGCTGTTTATGTAGCTTTATAGGTCCAGTCGGCAAGGGACAGAACACCATTAAATCATTCCGATTCGCTTTAGTTTTCTTATTATGGGCCTCTGTGCAGGTACTTTTAGATTCCTTTTGCTGCAAGTAGCTTAAATTCACTTTTTTTATAGTTATGTGTTAGAGTACATTTTTCTGTGTTTGTTTCATTCCATTATCTATAGATGCTATTTCTTCTGAAATTTAAAATAATAATAATAATAATAATAATATATATATATATATATATATATATATATATATATATATATATATATATATATATATATATATACAGTTGAAGTCAGAATTATTAGCCCCCCTTTTATTTAAATTTTATTTTTTTAATATTTCGCAAATGATGTTTAACAGAGCAAGGACATTTTCACAGTATGTCTGATATATTAATATTTTTTCTTCTGGAGAAAGTCTTATTTGTTTTATTTCGGCTAGAATAAAAGCAGTTTTTAATAAAAAATGTAAAAAAAAAAAACGTTTTAATTACAAAACTATTAGCCCCTTGAAGCTATATTTTTTATTGATAGTTAAGTTATTATTTTTTTTACCTAGTTAAGCCTTTAAATGTTACTTTAAGCTGTATAGAAGTGTCTTGAAAAATATCTAGTCAAATATTATTTACCGTCATCATGACAAAGAGAAAATAAATAAGTTATTAGAAATGAGTTATTAAAACTATTATGATTAGAAATGTGTTGGAAAAAAGTTTTCTCTCCGTTACACAGAAAAAAATAATCAGGGTGCTATTCTGACTTCAACTGTATATAGAGCACTTTTGAATAAATGATATTTGGTTAAAATAACAAAAGACATTGCAATACTAATGTTTTAACTTCAGAGGAGTTAAAAAAATCTGTATTTTGTGGGTTAATCTTGATTTCTTTTTCAATTATAACAAATTATAACGTGAATTGTTTTGACCAATTGAAGTTTATTTTCTACAAAAAAGCTGTACTTTTAAATGACTATATTTTTTGACTATAATATTATCAGACCTTCATAGTGTAAAATAAATATTAGTAATTTACTCAAACCCTTTTTTGTGTGTGTATTTGTTTTTTTATCATGTCAATTTTATCATGTTATAATTTAGCATCCGATGGTCTACTTATATGTGCAATAGTTATCCAAAAAGCAAGGATAGCGCTCCTTTTCATACTTCAACCTCCACATCAAAGTTCCTAAAAGCAAAGAAGGTCAAGGTTATCCAGAATTGGCCAGCCCAGTCACCAGACATGAACATTATTGAGCATGTCTGAGGTAAGATGGAGGAGACATTGAAGATGAATCCAAAGAATCTTGATGAACTCTGAGAGTCCTGCAAGAACGCTTTCTTTGTCATTCCAGATGACTTTATTAATAAGTTATTTGAGTCATTACAGAGATGTATGGATGCAGTCCTCCAAGCTCCTGGGAGTCATACAGAATATTAATTCTTTTTCCACTGCACCATGGCCAGTGGTGGAAAGAGTACTGAAAAATCATACTCAAGTAAAAGTACCATTACTTGCCTAAAAATGTAGTGCAAGTTGAGTAAAAGTATCTGTTGTAAATATTACTCAAAGTATGAGTAAAAAGTAGCCCTTTCAAAAGTACTCAAGAGCAGTGTGTATTACGCTGTCAAAAGCTGATATGTTTCCATGTAGTTTGTGCATGTGTGTGTAAACATAACCTTTTGTAGTGCATTTAGTTATTGCCCTGAAGGCACACAACATCATGAGACGTTAATATTAGGTTAGATTTAGGGTGTAATGTCAGGTGACCAAAATTAATTGTCAAGCCAGCAGCTAAGGACAATGTTATTTTGATGTCCAATAATGACGTTGATTATTGGTTGATTTTAGGTTGTTGGAAAGTGACCAAAATCTAACGTCAAGCCAACATCTTAAACTAACGTCATAGACGTCAAATACTGACATTTATTTGTCAGGTACGGCAAACAAAATCCAACGTCTGATAGATGCCATAGGGGTAATGTTCACACAACGTCAAGCTGTAACATCATTAGACGTTGAAATTTGGTTGGTTTTAGGTTGGATATTGGGTATTGATGTTGGCCTGACGTTGAGTTCTGACGTCAACCCGATTTTCATTTCCAAACAAAATGCAAAGTCCCAATGACGTTAGGGTTCAACGTCAATCAGACGTCATATTGACGTCCTGTGCCGGGTGTTTAAGGCCATTTCAGTCATCATACAGTAAACATCCGTCATCTTCTCATCAATGACATGCATCTAAACAGTCTCTGGGTCAATGAGTGTAAAGATTTTGGACGTCTTCTTGGACACTTTTAATGCTTCTGAACAGTTTGCTGCAATTATAAAGTGCACACGTCTTGAGGTAGTTCATTATGATGCGATTTACCTTGTACGGTATGTGCGATTTGATTGGACAGGAATGTCAGGACTGATTTTTCTAATCCCCATGGACAAGAAAAATAAAGTAGTGACTGCAGGTTGAAAAAGTAGTGGAGTAAAAGTACAGATACAGCACTAAAAATGTACTCAAAGGAAAGTAAAAGTACACATTTTTAAAACTACTCAGTAAATTACAATTCCAGAGAAAAACTACTTAATTACAGTAATTTGAGTATTTGTAATTAGTTACTTTACACCACTGACCATGGCTTTATATTCTATACTGGACATTATTTCTGTTCAGTGACAAGACTTTTGTCTAATCAAAGTCAGACCGTACTGTCCTACTTAAATTATTAAAAATCAAGACATGATCATATTTTATTTAAAATAAGCATAATCTAGAGGCATTTGCCTTTCATTTTAGCCACTTTTGAAACCAAATGATCAACTAGAAGTCAAGTTATTATTTGTTGTTCCTAAAATAAAATAAACCCTTTCAAAATTTGGTGTTCATCATCCATTACACAGTATATGATTCTCCTGCTTCTACTGTTTGGCCACTTGATCCTCTCCCAGTGGCTTTGAGTAGCATATTTTCTGCTTTAATATGTTTGATTAGTGTCAGCGATTTCCTGAAAGCTTATTTAGCTCCAGCGCTAGCATGTACAGATTAGTAGCGGTTTATTAAGATCAAGCAGGAGTGAATCCTGTGCACATGCTTGAACATGCCCCTGGAGCAAACCCAATTCAGTAAATCATGCTTTGATAAACTGTTTGTCCTGTAAAGCATTTTCACAGCGACCACTCTCAGTAATTAAATGTACACAGAACGCCGGGTATAGCCTAAGCTAGCAGCACATATTCTCTTCATGTTTATATATAGACTTCCCAGTAGGGCTCTTCATGTGGTTTGTGTGTAGTTCATAGGCACCATCATAACATGCTTGTACTGATTAGCATTTAGCTTGCAATCTTGAAGTCTTTTTGACAGATGCGTTAATGTGTTTGAAAACTAGTAAAATGGGCTACGCTAACTTTAGCCACACCGAACAGGTCTCCTCTTGCTTTCTGCTGTATCCAAGAGTGTTTTTATGCACATTCATTGTGGCTTTCTGTAGAAATTCTGTCACTGAGATCAATTATTGTGCGTGGGAAGACCGCGATGCTAATGATCTCAACTGCTTTTGCACAGCTAGTTATGCTCACTGTGGCGATGCATAATGTATTGGACTCATGTGAACGGGATTTAGATACGATTTCATTAGGAAGAGTGCTGCATTAAAGCTTGATTATTACAAGACTCCTGCTGGAGGGCTGTTCGGTTATGATGTCAGGTTTTTTTAGCCACCCGGAAGGCTAATTATTCGCCATAGACTCCCACAGGAGCTTCCAGTTTGAGGACTTTATTAGGTCATTAACTTATCAACATTTCAAGGTCAAAATGACTTTCATTTCTTTGTAAAAATAAGTTTAAGCTTACTTCGAATATGAGGTTGCTAACAGGTTGTGCTTTAAAAAGGGCCTTGACACATTAAGTTGTTGCATATTAATTTGATTTATTTATATTCTAATAATAATTAACCAGTACTTTTTTGGTTATGTTTTTTGCTGGTCTTGGCTTGTTTATGTCTCTTATGGATACTTAAATACACTAAAGCCACCAGTATGTAATGTGATCATTTAATCAAACAATTCATACACTGTAAAAAGTAATAATAATAATAATTCCTTACATTTATATAGCGCTTTTCTGGACACTCAAATCACTTTCCACATTTTTGGGGGGAATCTCCTCATGACGCAGCCATATTGCGTCAGACCGCACACCACAAACCAGCTGATTGGTGGAGAGGAGACCGACTGAGGAAGCCACTTATGATATGTGGATGGTTAGGAGGCCATGATAGAGAGAGGCCAGTCGGCAAATTTGGCCAGGATGCCTGGGATTTTTAATGACCACAGAGAGTCAGGACCTCGGTTTAACGTCTCATCCGAAAGACGGCGCTCACTGACAGTATGAAGTCCCCTTCAAATTACTGGTGCATTAGGACTCACACAGACAACAGGTTGAGTGCCCCCTGCTCGTCTCACTAGCACCACTTCCAGCACCAATCTAGGTTTCCCATGTGGTCTCCCGTCCTGGTACTGACCTGCTTAGCTTCAGTTGGCGACCATGTGAGAGTAATGCCTAAATCATTTTAAGTATAGTGAACATTGTAACATTGATTAAAACAAATGCAACAAAATTAGGTTGAGCTAACAAACAGTTCCAAAATTACTCTAGTCAGATAAACCTAATTTTCTTGTTACAGGTTCTTCTTCTTCCGTCTTCTGGGACTAATTTTAAAGTGTATCTCCACCTAAGCTGTTCAAGCTACATACTTCAAACTTTTAAACTGGTCTGACTCGGGTTGCTATATCTTTTCTAACTGATCCGACTTTCGGTTTTCCGAAAAACGACCCAGAAAATTCCCAAAAGTCCCATTGACTTAACATTGGGTCAAACTTTGTGAGCTCATAACTCTGCATCAGACTGTCCTACAGACTTCTAACTGGGCTCATTTAACTCAGTTTAGCCAGCAGCCAATAACTGATGACTTATTAACTTACTAGCCACTCCCTAGCAAACACTTACAGCACCCTAGCAACTGTCCCATAGACTTCCATTGTAAAATACTGTCATTGACTTAACATTGGATCAACCTTTGTGAGCTCATAACTCTGCATCAGACTGTCCCACAGACTAATGGCTGAGCTCATTTGACTCAGTCTAGCTAGCAGCCAATCACTGATGACCTTTAAACTTACTAGCCACTCCCTAGCAACCACTTACAACACCCTAGCAACTGTCCCATAGACTGTGAATAGCTATTCTAGCACATGCTAATAGTTTTAACATCCTACTGACATGCTAATTTGCTAGAAAAATGTTAGCAACACACTAGTGACATGCTAGTCATGCTAGCACATGCTAATTTATGGTAATTCATGCTAGAAACAAGCTGATTCATGCTAGAATCATGCTAGTAACACTAAAATCATGCTAGTAACACACTAGAATCATGCTAGTAACATGCTAATTCATGCTAGAATCATGCTAACAACATGCTAACTAATTCTAGAAACATGCTGGCAACATGCTAATTCATGCTAGAATCATGCTAACTTGATGCTAGAATCATGCTAACAACATGTTAATTCATGCTAGAATCATGCTAGTAACATGCTAATTTATGCTAGAATTATGCTAAAAGCATGCCAACTCATTCTAGAATCATACTAACAACATGCTAATTCATGCTAGAATCATGCTAACAACATGTTAAGTCATGCTAGAATCATGCTAGTAACATGCTAATTCATTCTAGAATCATGCTAACAACATGCTAATTTATGCTAGAAACATGCTAGTAACATGCTATTTCACGCTAGAATCATGCTAGTAACATACTAATTCATGCTAGAATCATGCTAGTAACATGCTAATTCACGCTAGAATCATGGTACTAAAATGCTAATTCATGCTAGTTACATGCGAATTCATGGTAGAAACACGCTAGTAACATGCTAATTCATGCTAGAAACATGCTAATTCATGCTAGAATCATGCTAGTAACATGCTAATTCACGCTAGAATCATGTTAGTAACATGCTAATTCACGCTAGAAACATGCTAGTAACATGCTAATTCACGATAGAATCATGCTAGTAACATGCTAATTCATGCTAGAAACGCGCTAGTAACATGCTAATTCATGCTAGAAACATGCTAATTCGTGCTAGAATCATGTTAGTAACATGCTAATTCACACTAGAATCATGCTAACAAAATGCTAATTCATGCTAGAAACACAATAGTAACATGCTAATTCATGCTAGAAACATGCTAACAACATGTTAATTCATGCTAGAATCATGCCTAATACCATGCTAATTCATGCTAGAAGCATGCTAGTAACATGCTAATTCACGCTAGAAACATGCTAGTAACATGCTAATTCATGCTAGATTCATGCTTATTTATGTTAGCAACTGCCTAGCAACCACTAGAAACATGCTAACATATATGTACTTATATATGCCGACCGTTTCAAACTTCATAAAAGCTACTTCAGTTATTTACACTTTAAAACTACTTCAGACTTTCAGACTTGGCTTTCTCAAGACACCATAAAGTTTGTCCTCAAACTTTAATATCTTGTTTACATGTTGCTATATGTAAATGGCTGATTATAAAACAAACGTATGTATGGATCACTGACTCAAATGATTTGTTTAGAAACATATTTGTTTTCCCCAAAACTAAACACCACAGTGTTGCTCTAAAAGAAACAAATGCTAATTCTTCAAGAAAGAATACTCCAGGGTGAATTATTCATTCATTCATTTTAAATTTTTTTTTGCTTAGTCCCTTTATTAATCAGCAGTCGCCACAGTGGAATGAACCGCCAACTTATCCAGCACATGTTTTACGCAGCGGATGCCCTTCCAGCTGCAACCCATCACTGCGAAACAGGGTGAATTATGAATCCAAAAAGTTATTATAAGAATTATCATACAACTTTAGTTATGTGGATGAGGATATGTAGCGAGGACTTTGAATAATGAAATGTAAACAAAACATGCAGTTCAACATATGAGTGCAAAATGCAGCTATATTGATTCAAACTAGTCTGTGTACTCCAGATAACACTGCTGTGTGCTGTTCGTATGTGTTGTTTAAGCACAGAATGACAGAATTTTCTTCACAGTAAAACATGCTGGGTTCCACACAATCAATTTGTGTTTGGACAACATGAAGGAAATATGTTAGCTTGTTAGTTTTTTACAAATTTAGGTCGATGAAACATAAATTTAGTTGTCGCAAAATAAAAATCGAGAATTGTGTTTTTTTTTTATTGTTTATTTTAAATAAGTAGCTTGAACAAACAGCAATATATTAGTATATTTATTTGGACAATAGTCTATTTATTTGTAAATTTATTTATATGGATATACATCAGACTTTATCAAATATGTTTGATTCGCGAATGCAGCGATTTGAAAATTTCGAATATCGAACTCTGTCAGTAAAAAAAAAAAAAAAAAAAAAAAAAAAAAAATCATGAAATTTATTGTAAACGAAACATGTCTCAAATCCATAAACTAGCAGTGATGAAAGGGCAGTGGTGTTGTCCCATGGTTGCTGTGATTGGGTTAAAAAGCTGTGGTAGTTAGACAATTTTAAGATTAAAATCAATGGCCAGATAGCAGGTACAGTCTGCGGTAAAACTACTTGAAGACTGTCATGAAACATTTATAATCATAACAACATGACACGTGCTATGAATATGAATGGGATTTTTTTATGCATGTGTATGATAACTGTCATTAGGTGTCATTTGCTCAGTTATGTCATTTAAAATGCAAATATGACATTGTTTGAGATGTCTTATTTATAGCCGTTTGACATTATTAAGAGAACAAAACTTGTCATAAATCTGTCATAAACATAATTGCCATAAGGTCATTATACTGTCATAAATTGTATAACAGCAGTATTAATAGTTTTATTGAACTCAACTACAGTGGTATAAATAAAATTTGCAATAAATGTTATAAAATATTAATGTTATAAAGTTATTTGACAGATTATTGACTTTTAATGAAAAATGTTTATGAAATGAAATGTTAATGAATGTATAAGTTTAACTGAAAAAAGTAATCAGAAATCAGTTTATGAAACAATTATGACCTTATGGCAGTCATATTTATGACAGGTTTCTTATGCTTGTTTTTTTGTTGTTTAGGTAATGTCAAGTTATCATGACAAATACATGATGTCATTTACATTTAAAATGACATGAGCAAATGACTAGGGTTGGGTACCGAAACCCGGTGCCATTATAGCACCGGTACCTTTGTAACCGGTATGTACCGGACCAAATCAGCATATGAATTTCGGTGCCTAATTTCGTGCGACTAGTGCTGCGACAAGGACGTAAGAAGCATCAAGGAGTGCATCAAAGGCACACATAGGTACGTCGTTGTCACACCATCTCTAAACATTTAATTCTAAACAGCTTTGAGGAATACGGACAGGCAATGTCAGGCGTTTGTTCTTGTTGCTTAGGGAACGGACGCACGCAACGCGCGCAGTACAGCGCATTAGGTGAGCGAGAGCGACTCTCTTCAGATCAACACGCACGATAGTGTTCATCAAATTTACTTAAACTAAGCGTTCTAAAGCGTATTTTACAAGTAAGGATTCTGACACAGCAACGTGAAGCAGATGCTTTCCAAAAGTTGCGTGTAAGGGGGAAACACGTCAAGCCTAATGACACATTTGAGGGCTCAATTTATAGGCAGAGCAATGCACTGTCTTTGACACCTTGCGACATCATCTGGCACTGTTAATGAGTACGTACATGGACACCAATGCTCCGATTTTAATATGATTAAGACAATACTCTGATTAAGAGTCTAGACTACCATGTAAACAGTGATTTTTGATTACCTTAAAGGACCACAGACACCTGCGTTGCGAAATGCGGAGGTTTTTTCCTTCCATTCAACATGCGGTATCAAATTCCATAGAGCACTCTTCCACCAATCCTTACTTAATGCTCGCATCAAATACATTAGTTTGTCATGGGGGCATGAATGAAATGTTACTGAATGAAAGTGAAACTGCAGTTAAAGTCGAAAAATTCAAAATGAAACACCTGAAATTACATGAAACTCTGGAGGAAATGTGGATAGCGTGGTGACGCAATGATGTTAATCGATCTATGCGCTATAACATGTAAAACGGGATCATGAAAGGATCAAAAAGCAACTCATGTAAACACCTTAATCATATTATTGTCTTATTCAGATTAAGGCAAATCTTTAGATTACTGATAACCATGTAAATGTAGTCACAAGCCCCAACCCTAGATAAAAGGAGTTCAGATTTTTGATGACAGCCTTTCCACAGGTTAGTAGTAAGCTAATGTAATTTCATAATGCAAATCTTAAATTCATGCTAACCAACAAATGATCAAAGGAAATATATTAATGTAATTCAAATAAATAAAATGTGAATTGATGTTTACTTTAAATTTTAATTATATTGTTCTATTAAAAGAATTTTTTTTAAAGATTTTGTCAAATAAAAGATTTTTCTAGAGTCATCCACCATAATTTTGTGGCTCAAAAATATCGGTTCAGGCACCATTTTGGCACCGGTACCGTTTTAAAAGTATCGATTTAGCACCGGTATCGAAATAACCCCAAACGATACCCAACCCTACAAATGACACTTAAGGACAGTTATTCAAATTCAAGATGTGTCATGTCATGATTATAAAGCTATCAATGTTATAAAGGTGTCTTATGAACACCCCTTCAAGTAAAGTTTTACCCAATCTGCCTCTCCATCAAATTAATTAATTGTATATAATATCTGCTAATATATTTAGTGTACTGTATATTCATTCAGATATTCAATTTATTTTATGTTCATTCATTCAAAAAAAGACATAATCAGACCTGATGATGTTGTCTGATACATCAATAATGCAAATTCAGAGTCTTCCAGTAGTAATTGTCATTATGTAGAAACATTTCACATAAAACATGAAAGAACACAGGCACACAAACAAACAGTGGTTTAAAAGTTCCCACATGAGGTTTGCAGTCTTATTTTACTCATAAATCGAAAACCACTATTCTGAAAAATCCATGGGAAATTCCTGAGGGAAGCCAGACACCTGATGTAGTAGTCTGAAAATAGCCAATTACTGGCCTGTTTCGCTGCATGATTCAGGCGAGATGAGCATTATTGAGCCATCTTCTGTTTCTCAACAACACTGGACGGTCTTTGAAGGTTTTTTGGATCACTGATCTTTTCTTCCCATCTCACATTATAAAGTTATTTAATATTTTGAAACTTAATCTTCTATTTTTTTTTCTTGGTTTTCATGATTATTCTATGTAAACAATTGCCAAAAAGTGAGTATCATCAAGTCTCTCCCTTTTGGATTAGGCTGTTATCTTCATTCTCAGTTTGTCGCCATTACTTGATAGTCTTGTTAGTCGTTCTCTGGTTGTTTCTCAACCAAATCAATGTGTCTTTTTGTTCCAACCACCCTTGATTTGCTCTACTGCAGCAGTAATGGTCATCAGATCATCAAGCTGGGGATATAAGGCTGATACATCAGGGTGAGAAGAAGTGCTTTAGTGTTGAAGAGGTGCAATCAGTAGATCTGTGTGAAACAATCACTTAGTGCTCACTGGATCCATGGTAAGATGTTCGTTTAACTGTATTGATCTCATGTGCCATAGTATGAGCTCTTAAATCTAAAGCCCACTCCTTTGTAGTTCTTTTTATTTTAATGTCTTGCAGATGCTATGACAGATTTCAATATAGTATGAGACTAGAATTTAAAACTTATTTAAACCAGATCCTCTTTTAAAGACCGCATTCATACCATTTTTTTTTTATTTAATTTAAATCAGATTTCAAAACCTCAATTCAGATTTTATTTTTTAAACTATTTGTTCAAATTAGATCCCAAGCACTTCATTGAAACTCAATTCCAAATACCTGATTCATATCTGATTGTGAAACTACATTCAGATTGCAAAACACAATTCAATTTAGATTACTAATTTAATTCAGATCAGACGACAATACCAATTCAGATTAGATTCAAAACATCGTTCAGATCAAACCCCAATAACTCTTATTCCATTCAAATTCATTCACAGCAAAATGCATAAAACAATTCAGATTATATATTCTGATTAGTTTAGATTCCAAACATATTCGATTTTTAATCTTAATTCAGATCAGACCTCAAAAACATAACTCAATTCAGACTAAATCTTAAATCTAAACCCACTCTTCTGTAGTTCTTGTTATTTTGTTATCTTGCAGATGTTATGACAGATTTCGAAATAGTATGAGAACACAGAATTTAGAACTCGTATAAAGCTAATTTGATTTCAAAGACTGCATTCATACCATTTTAAATTGAATTTAAAATCAGATTTCAAAACCTCAATTCAGATTTGATCAGATTTTAAAACTATTAAAACGATTCCAAATACTTGATTCATATCAGATTGTCAAACTACATTCAGATTGCAAAAATGCAATTCAGTTCAGAATAATATCTTAATTCAGATCAGACTACAATACCAATTCAGATCAAACCCCAATAACTCTTATATCCAGCTGAAATTCATTCACAGCAAATTGCATAAAATAATTCTGATCATATATTCTGATTCCTTTAATTCCATACATATTACATTTGTATTCTTAATTTGGATTAGACTGCAAAAACACAACTCAAGTCAGACTAAATCTTAAATCTGAACCCACTCTTTTGTAGTTCTTGATTTTTTTTTTTTGTCTTGCAGGTGCTATGACAGATTTCAAAATAGTATGAGAATACAGAAGTCATTTAAACCAAATCCAATTTCAAAGACTGCATTCATACCATTTTAAATTGAATTCAAATCAGATTTCAAAACCTCAAATCGGATTTAAATTTTAAAACTATTTGTTCAAATCTGATTCCAAATCTCCATTTGAAAATCGATTCCAAATACCTGATTCATATCAGAGTGTGAAACTATGTTCAGATTGCAAAAACACAATTCAATTCAGATTAATAATTTAATTTAGATCAGACTACAATACCAATTCAGATTAGATTCAAAACATCATTCAGATCAAATCCCAATAACTATTGATATCCAGCTCAAGTTCATTCACAGCAAATTGGAAACAAACAAACAAACAAACAAACAAACAAACAAACTATTCATATCAGATATTCAGGTCAGTTTAGATTTCAAATATTTCATTTTTTATGCCTAATTTAGATTAGACTGCAAAAACATAACTCAATTCAGACAAATTCTTAAACATGAACCCACTCTTCTGTAGTTCTAGTTATTTTAATGTCTTGCAGATGCTTTGACATGTCTTAAAATAGTAAGAGAACACAGAATTTACAACTCATTTAAACCAAATCCGATTTCAATGTCTGCATTCATACCATTTTATTATTTAATTCAAATCAGATTTTAAAAACTTCGATTCAGATTTTTTTTTTTTTAATATTTGGTCAAATTGGATAAAAAAAGCACTTCATTGAAAATCTATTCCAAATACCCGATTCATATTAGATTGTGAAACTACATTCAGATTGCAAAAACACAATTCAATTCAGATTACTAACTTAATTGAGATCAGACTACAATACCAATCAGGTCAGATTCAAAACATAATTCAGATCTAACCCCAATAATTACTTATATCCAGCTCAAATTCATTCACAGCAAATTGCACTATTCAGATCAGATATTATGATTACTTTAGACTCCATACAAATTACATTTTTATTCTTAATTTAGATCAGACCTTGAAAACATAACTCAATTCAGACTAAATCTTAAATCTGAACCCACTCTTCTGTAGTTCTGTAATTTTGTTGTCTTGCAGATGCTATTAGAATTTAGAAATCATTTCAACCAAATCCGATTTCAATGTCTGCATTTATACTATTTTAAATTGAATTCAAATCAGATTTCAAAACCTCTATTCAGATTTTATTTTTAAAAACTATTTGTTCAAATCAGATACAAAAACGTCATTAAAAATCAATTCCAAATACCTGATTCATATCAGATTGTGAAACTACATTCAGATTGCAAAAACACCATTTATTTCAGATTAATAACTTCAGATCAGACTACTATAACAATTTGTATACAATTCAAAACATCATTCAGATCAAACCCCAATAATTATTTATATTCAGCTCAAAAAATCCACAGCAAATTGCACTATTCAGATCAGACATTCCAGTCAGTGCAAACTTTCATTTAGAACACAACAAAAACCTGCTCCAAATCACAGTGCAAAAACCCAAATCAGAACAGACTGCAAAAACAAAATTCCAACCAGCTTTCAGACCCAATTTTGAAATTTCACTCCGAAAGTCAATAATTTTTTGATGTGTCTCTTCTTTAAAAAATAATTGGAAAAAATGTGGCAATCTTCCTTCTTTGTGTTTGTAGTATAAGCACAATGAGCATGAATAAGAAGAAGAATAAATAAGAAGTTATCTGCGAGTTGCTCACGAATAACGCGGTGTGGTGGCGCAGTAGGTAGTGCTATCGCCTCACAGCAAGAAGGTGGCTGGTTCGAGCCTTAGCTGGGTCAGTTGGCATTTCTGTGTGGAGTTTGCATGTTCTCCCCGCATTTGCGTGGGTTTCCTCCGGGTGTTCCGGTTTCCCCCACAGTACAAAGACATGCGGTACAGGTGAATTGGGTAGGCTAAATTGTCAGTAGTGAATGAGTGTGTATGGATGTTTCCCAGAGATGGGTTGCAGCTGGAAGGGCATCCGCTGCATAAAACATATGCTGGATAAGTTGGCGGTTCATTCCGCTGTGGCGACCCTGGATTAATAAAGGGACTAAGCCGAAAAGAAAATGAATGAATGAATGCTCACGAATAGCTTAGTAACCCACCTTTTAAAAGTAGGATGATGATCTTGTTTTGGGCACTTGGCAACTCTGAAAAGGACATATTTGGCGCATACCAAGCATAGATCAACATCCTCAGAGATTAGGAAATAGCAATTCAGCACAAGTTGTGCACAGAGGTTGTGTAGCGATGGATTTCATGTCCCAACATCACTGGTAACAGCTCAGTGGAGAGTACTTTGATTAGATGGCAGGTTCCCGGAAAGCTTTATGTTAATATATGTGATGTAATGAACATCTCCCCTCCCCCGTGGCGCACATATTAATTGCACGTCCAAAATAGTTTATTAATCTGTCTGTTTATTAATGAGTCTCTGCCACAGAAACTTTACAGTCCTGTTATTTCCGAAGAAATGCCTTGGAGACCTTTACATCATGTCATTTTTGAGGCTCTGGGGAGGAAAATACACTCTATATGTCTCTTTAATATACCACATATTTGAAAATGTCAAGATGTGCATAATTAATGCGTGTTTTTACAGGATCCCAGAGGAGCATCTTTGTTGCTGACACTTATGAGTTGGTTCATTTAACAATGTTTTGTTGGGGTCAGGTCTTTTAATTTGTTGAATTGTGTGAGCGTGTGTTTTGTATGTGTGTGTGTGTGTGTGTGTGTGTTTTAATAAACAGAATCCACCACACACACACACACACACACACACACACATACAAAACCGTGCTTGGATCATGAATTTAATTTAAGATTGACCCCTTAAAAGCACTTTGGCTTCATTAAGTCAGTTTTGACCTTTGCCCCGGCTGCGCTTTTCCCAAAGGGTTGCTTGGGTTGCCATATTGTGACATATCTGCTCCCTAATTAGGATTTGAAAATGCTTCTTAATAATCTACCAGCACACGCACGCTTGAAAAGCAGCGCTTAAAGCTCAGTGGCGATGGCATCTGTCAGACCTTTCCTTTTTATTGTCATTATTATGCTTTGCTGATAACGGATTTACGTAACGTACACTTTTATCCATACGCAATTAATTTGTGCGACTTGACGCCCAAGGGTGGCCACGTCATCCAGCCCTGCTGCCAACCCGTTCAGCATTGATGGCTCTTTATATGCTGGGATGAAATAGCAAGGTTAGAAAAGCCATGGTTAGGCTTTCAGAGAAAACAAATAAGCAGAATGCGCAGGAAGGTGAAGGAGAGGAAAGTGTTGAAGTGGAGATTGCGAGCGATATAAAAGCAGGGTGCAAGTCTGCAATGCTGCTTTTAAACTGCAAGGCTTGGTATGTATTTAAACATACAGTTTAAGTCAGAATTATTTGCCCCCCTGTATATGTTTTCCCCAATTTTTTTTTTCTAAACATAATAGTATTAATAAATAATTTTTAAAAACTGATTTCGTTTATCTTTGCCTTGATCACAATGCATAATATTTGACTAGATATTTTCAAGATACTAGTATTTAGCTTGAAGTGCAATTTAAAACTAGCTTTACTAGGTTAATTGGTTAAGTTAGGGTAATTAGGCAAGTCATTGTAAAGCAATGGTTTATTCTGTAGACAATAGAAGAAATATATTGCTTAAGGGGGCTAATAATATTGACCTTAAAATGCTTTAAAAAAACTAAAAACTGCTTTTATTCTAGCCGAAATAAAACAAATAATACTTTCTCCAGAAGAAAAAATATTATAGGGAATACTGTGAAAAATGTCTTGCCCTGTTAAATATCATATGGGAATAAAAATGAAATAAATTACAGAAGGTATAATAATTCTGACTTCAACTATGTTTTTTCACTCAAATTGTTCTTAAAAAATTACTTGAATTGTAATAGTTAGTTTTTTATTATTATTTATTAGGGGTTTTCAACCTTGAATGGATAGAACAGTGTAACGTATTAACAGGAAATCATAATCAAAAAGGACCTTGAGCCAGGAATTGAACTTGGGTGTCGGGTATATTTCGACACACTTAACCAAAATGCCTCAATCACACTAGCAGCCAGTGTTGCCAACTTAGCGACTTTGTCGCTAGATTTTGCGACTTTTCAGACCCCCCCAGCGACAAATTTTTAAAAAAGCGACTAGCGACAAATCTAGCGACTTTTTTGTGTGTTACTAGAGACTTTTATAGACTGTCGTTTGTCCATTACTGTACCATTCCTACTATTCTCAACGAGCTGCGGGTGATGCCGCCGGCCCCTCCCCCGCCTCAGAGCACTGACAGGCGGCCCAGTCCTCGTACAGCAGTCTCTCCTACCTGCAGCCTGACAGCAGATCACCCCTCTGCGTACCAACGGCAAATGATTTAGCACCGGCAGTGTGAAGGTATTTCCCTTGTACAGTCAAACCGATCTGCTTCTCCTTTATTTTAACAATTTGATTTGACCGTTTATACTTTTCTTGTTCACAATCAGAGATGTTTTAAGTAAGAGTTTCAGAACTTGTCTGAGTTTATTACGTCTGAGAGATTACTGCAAATTCACTACTCATCTCTAATGATATACTGTATTCAAACAGCAATAAATTTAGTTAAATTGACATGCTTGCTTAAAGCGTAGTGCAAATATAATACCCCATTTATTTACCATGGGCTGTTAAACAGAAATGGTGAAACGTGATGACGTCAGTAATTTGCAAATTAGCGTATGACGTAATCTAGCGACTTTTAGCGACTTTTCGGGCAGAGCTTAGCGCCTTTTCGTTGAAAATAGTTGGCAACAGTGCTAGCAGCGACTTTGTAGCTGACTGTTGCTCTGCTGCAAACACAAGTCTGTAAAGGTCTACAGAAGAGATCTGCATTCCCACCATACAGTGGGACCCGATTTCTTGCGGCATGGGAATAAATTTCCGAATAAAACAGAGTAGCTGTCGGTAACTCTTGAACTGGAGCGGGCGGTCTAACAATATAGCACTCCCAAGGCCCGACGTTATTTAGCAACAGCATATCTGTGATTTCCCCCTTATTGAGTGCCAGTACAGCCATTTCTCACGACTGCTACACTCGCTGAATGCATGACCAGTGCTTTCTGCACATGCTTTTTTTCGCACAGTCTGTGCACGCATCATCTGCATGACGGTTCTCAGAGCGGGCTTTACCAACATGGGAGAGCAAAGTGAACATGTGCTGTTCTGCAGCTTGCATTAGAAAACAGTAAGTTTGCTGTTAAGAAACCCACATCTGGAAAGTCTGATGTATGGAAGTCTATTTCATGTGTCATAGATGCAAATGGAAAAAAAAAACCTTTTGTGCGATGTGATAATAGCTCAAAGTTTAACCCTTTAGCAATCACACGACTGGAACCTCAGGTTTAAGGCAGCACTCATGTCTCATCACAAAGGGACAAACAAAACTGACATTTAGCCTATAATCCTTGCACAACCTACAGTTTTATCTTTTGATAGCATCCAATTTAAACGTGATGTTTTTGGAAACCGACAATTTAGTGGGAATGGTCATGTCGGATAGGGGCGGGCAGCGGGTGAACAAAGGCTGAATATATGGCGGGAGTAGCCAGGTACGGAATAAAACCTTGCGGGACAAAAAAATTAGTTCCATGCAGATCTCTAGTCTACAGCACGGAGAACACAACCGGCCTCTGCGGGAGCTGAGAGAGGACCACGTGAGCTCTACTGGTGCTCCTATTGGCTGTCGCTCAAGGAAGTCGCAATTCATTTGCATAAATTTGAATGCCTCATTCACACTAGCAGCGACTTTGTAGCTGCCTGCCGCTCTGAGTGGCGACCTGCTGCAAACCAGGTATGTGTAGGTCTAAAACAAGGAGAATACAACTGGCCTCTGAGCAAGCTGAGAGAGGATCATGTGAGCTCTACTAGTGCTCCTATTGGCTGTCGCTCAAGAAAGTCGCTCCTCATTTGCATTAAGTTGAAGGATTCTCAACTTTTTGAGAAAAAAAGAGTTACAGTAGACACGGCCACCTGGTCACCAACGGTGGAAGTTGCTCCATTGGACTGAATGGTTGCTTGTCACTTTGGCGCTGCGAGTTGCTCGTAGGGGAATGAGGCTGACAAATGTTCAACTTTGTTGCATCGCTCGACACGCCCAACTAGTTGCCAACAGTCAATGTCGCTTGCGTAGATGGAGGTCACTGGAAGTCGTTCACTCTCCATTGAAATGAACGGTCAGTTGTCGCTTTACCACTGCGAGTAGTGTGAATGAGGCTTTAGGAAAAGGGTCACCAAACTTGTTCCTGGAGGGCCGGTGTCCTGAAGATTTTAGCTCCAACCCTAATCAAACACACCTGAACAAGCTAATCAAGGTCTTACTAGGTGTACTTGAAACACCCAGGCAGGTGTGTTGAGGCAAGTTGGAGCTAAACTCAGCAGGGACACCGGCCCTCCAGGACCGAGATTGGTGACCCCTGCTTTAGGCTATTGGCGCCAATTGTTTTTTTTTTTTTCTTTTTACTGATCAAACTCAAATTTAAAACATTATTATATTGTCAGAATTTATGGTTGTTAGTCCAATCAATATAAACATTTCTGAATTTAACCCTTCATTTAACATTTACAACGTATATAATGTTAGCTAATTTGTAATATGCCAACTAAGCTCAAGCAAGAACATCAGACCAACATATTTTTGCTCTTGTTACTCTGCAGTATTCACTCTGCTAGTATTTGATTGTACATTTTAAGAAATTTTTTTTTTAACTGTTTTCATATTTTGATATTCACAGGTGTTTTCTGTTTATTTAAGAGTATGAATTGCATTTTGTAACCCAAAGCCGGCAGAGCACAGATCAAGACGTTGAAAATTTAACTCTGGAGTTTAACAGAGTGACTAAAATAACAGAAAAAAGTACTGGCTGTATATTACAAGGCTTTTTTAGCATAATTTTCAACACCAATCCAGACAATATATTAGGGCTGAACAATATATCATTTTGAGCGTTGATATTGCAGTGTGTGTATCTGCAATATAGTCATATTGCAGGTTTAGATTATTTATTAAAGATTAAAAGTTAAATATATTATAACAGTACAATGACGACCATGTTATTTTACATTTGATTGTACACATTTCTGTACCTGAATACTGTTAGACTCCCAAAAATCCATAAAGAACTATTTATTTATTTATTGTTTTACATTTTTTTATTTATACAAGCTTGTAATTTCTTATTTTTTTAGTAGATGCACAAATGAAACGAATACTTGATTATCCCAGTCCATCTAAATGAAGGAAATCTTTCCAAAGACAGCTCTTCAAATCATCTGGTGAAATTATTTTCATATCGCAGCAAAACATCTAAATTATTTCAAACTATTATAAATCTCAATAAAAGCCAAACTTTTTGACATCAAAAGTTATTGGAGGCAAGGTCAAGGTCTCATAATGCAATTCAAAAGCATAAATAAATGAAAAGAGAAAAAGAAAATATGGACAAAAACCTAATTAACGTATATATATATATATATATATTTGACAGTGTACATAGTCTAATAAACTAGATTTCGCATATTTATGTATAAGGCAAGTGAAAAGCCCTGATATGATTTTTGCGTGGGTATTGTCTGCACTTTCAGCTTCCGCCTGTGAAACGCAGTCAAACGCAGCTCCTTCCTACACAGGTCTACTAAAAACTGGAATATAAACACTTTCAGGCTTTGTGCTGTCGTCAAAAGCCTGGCGCAGTAAGCCTTGTTTTCATCTAGCTGTAGTGCGACTGTGTAATGGCTTTTGGTTGCTCCTGACTCAAAGGCTTCTCAGGGGAGGTGGATGTTCAATGAGAGACGAGTCAGATAAGGATATGTGTTTTTCTTTCTATTCCGCTCCGAAGTGCATGTGCTGCGTCTGCGGATTAAATCACCGTGTATTCATGCGACGGCCATCTGCGTTCCACGATCCCAAAGGAAACATTTGATTTATTTGCTTCTTTAGGGTTCGTCTCTTTCAGTAAACATTTGCCATTCATGGGGTTTTTTTTTTTTTGATTGATGGATGAGTTTTTGTAGCTTTAGCATTGGTGTAGCAAACCCTGACCTCCAACACCCATTGGTTTTCTAAAGCAATTTTGGGAGCTTTTGGATGTACACTCACCGGCCACTTTATTAGGTACACCTTACTACCTAATAAACCTGCCTTGCAAACTGCCTTAATCCCTTGTGGCATAGATTCAACAAGGTACTGAATATTTTGATCCATGTTGACATGATAGCATCATGCAGTTGCATGGCGAAACTCCCACATCCCAAATGTGCTCTACTGGATTGATATCTGGTGACTGTGGAGGCCATTTGAGCACAGTGAACTCATTGCTATGTTCAAGAAACCAGTCTGAGATGATTTGTGCTATGTGACATGGTGCATTATACTGCTGGAAGTAGTCATCAGAAGATGGTTACACTGTGGTCATAAAGGGATGAACATGGTCAACAACAAGACTCAGGCAGGCTGTGGCGTTGACACGATGCTTAATTGGTACTAATAAGTATGCCAAGAAAACATCCCCCACACCATTACACCACCACCAGCAGCTTGAACCATAGATACAAGGCAGGATGGATACGTGTTTTCATGTTGTTGACGCCAAATTCTGCCCCTACCATCCGCAGAATTCCATGTCGCAGCAGAAATCAAGACTCCAACGTTTTTCCAGTCTTCTATTGTGCAATTTTGCTGAGCCTGTGCAAATTGTAGCCTTAGTTTGCTGTTCTTAGCTGACAGGAGTGGCACCCGGTGTGGTCTTCTGCTGCTGTAGCTCATCTGCCTCAAGGTTGGACGTGTTGAGATGCTCATCTGCATACCTCAGTTGTAACGAGAGGTTTTTTCAGTTACTGTTGCTTTTCTATCAGCTTGAACCAGTCTGACCATTCTCCTCTGCACCCACAGAACTGCCACTCACTGTATATTTTGTTTTTTTCAGACCATGCGTGAAAATCCCAGTAGATCAGCAGTTTCTAAATTATTCAGACCAGCTCGTCTAGCACCAACAACCATGTCACGATCAAAGTCACTTAAATCACCTTTCTTCCTCATTCTGATGCTCAGTTTGAACTGCAGCAGATCGTCTTGACCTAAATGCATTGAGTTGCTGCCATGTGATTGGCTGATTAGAAACTTGCGTTAACGAGCAGTTGGGCAGGTGTACCTATTAAAGTGGCCGGTTAGTGTATACAAACATGTTTGGAAATTGATTTTTTTTATCAATCAGTTACCTATTATAGACGTTGCCTCCTAATGGTAATGTTAAGTCCTAGCTACGGCTGCACAATATATCGTTTTAGGATCATATCACAACGCGTGCGTCTAATAGTCACATGGCAAGATATGTAATGTTGAGTTTATTACATTATAGATTATAGATTATATTATGGATTATAGATGACAAGAATCTACAGATCCAACACAAGATTTGTGGAGACACTGCAAAATTTAAGCATACCAGAGTGAAAGTTAATCATCTCCATGTGTTTTTAAGGCTTTGTGACTGTGATAGGATTTTACGAGAGTTTAAGTGAAGTTTATTTATAAACTAATTTCGAGAGGATCACGTGCTTATGATTGCTAGCGTCTAGACCCACATTATCCAAATCACCATGCACCAATCAGATGATCCCTAAGCTACTATAAATACCCCGGGTTTCATATCACCGCTATCTTCGCTTTGAAGAATCCCCCCTTCCACCCCTACTTCTCCTTTTTTCTAGATGGGTGACACGGTGGCCCAGCGCTTAGCGCTGTTGCCTCACAGCAAGAATGTCAATGGTTCTAGGCTTTACCAAACCAGCGGGCATTTTCTGTGCGGAGTTTGCACGTTCTCCCAGTGCTCAAATGGATTCTCCCCGGGTCCTCCGGTTTCCTCCCACCGATTAAAAACATGCAGCCTAAGTTATTGATTAATCAACACTATAGACTTGCTCTCTATCTAGTACCTATCTCGTTAAAGAGAACTGCTATCTGCTTTTCAATCACTACGATGGGGGAGTTTTCGAGATCTACCGGAGCTCGATCTCCCCTCTCGCCTTGCATCGGGAGGGAGCCCCGGGCTCGAGGATCTCATGAGCTCAGGGCTCTCTCCCGGGACAGCATGCCAAACAAGCTTTATAAATAATCATCAGCTAAGTGTGAACTCTTGAAAGCATTTTAATAGTGCACAAAGAAGTTTATTAAAGATGAATTTTATTGACTTATTCATATGATGAAGACTACACAATGCTATTTTACATTTTATGATTTAATTTCTCTACCTGAATACTGTTCGACTCTCTCCAGAAAACGTATTTCACTTTAATCTTTGCTCCATTGTGTGTATTTAGAACTGCAATTTGTTTATTATATGTATGCAATATTTGTTGGGGACATTCTGCCTGCCATATTTAAATATGACAATAATTGTGAAAGATATTTGTATGAGTTCTAACTCTCAGAAATGCAATGATTTGACACCGTGTTGACCATTGCTACATTCAGCCATCTTTTATGTTTGGTGTACTTTTCTACTTTAAAAGCACACTCTTGGAGAGTTGCCATGTCCACTTTTTTTATAAGCGTGGCTTGTTAAATGTATTATGCAATCCAGTTTATGGTGTTACTAAAGTAGGCGGGGGCGGGCTGCATTATTTTGACATGTAGGTTATTTATTTCTAGCATGAAGCATTTGGTTATAAGACTACTACAGGCTTGTTCTTATGCTTTTAGCAAGATCTGGCAACACTGGCTCTCTAGGTTTCTGTTATTTCTTATACCATACAATAGGGTTGACAACAATATTGATACCATGACATTAATGCATATTCTGAAACATTTAAGCGATGAATAATATTTGTGTAATAATAATACAGCAGTAGAAGCTTTTTCTCTGAGTTCACGCAGACCTCTTTTCACTGACACTTATCTCCTTCAAGTTGGTAAGTGCTTTGTTGTTTTGGTATATTTTTTCCCACCAGTTTAATACATTCAGCTTCACTTTCAATTTCGTTTAATTGGTGTTTTCATTGATGTAAGTGAGCTGATGCTGTGAAATTAATGCTCTTTTTAAGGTTTTCTCAAACATTTCGGTGTAAGAAGATGCTGTTGTCTATGTGCAAACACAGAGACTTGCTTTTCTCAAAAAGCAAGCGAGTGCTTGTGCAATTCCTGGGCAGATAAATACATGCCAGATAAAGTCAAACCCCTCCTGGTGTGTATATTCGATTCATTTAGTTAGTCAGTTTTGTCTAAAGTGCACTTAAACAGTTAAATCGGGATGTTCATCATAATATTAAATCTATACATTTGATTTTAAAGTGTTTGTGGTGTTGAACAAAGTACCACAAAGAAAGAAATATCACTATACTGGTTTTACATGTGTTTTAGCTCTTTTGTATTTGTTTTTGATCATATTTAGCAGATTGACTTTCTTGTAACTTTTTTCACTTAGACAGTTTGGATTGTATGCCCTTAATGTTCTGAGAGGGGTCTGGATGCAGATCTGGTGCAGTGCAATCTGAGCTGCATCCAATGCTTTTTAATGCGCTCACCTAACCCTACCACTCACAGTGACGTCACTAGCTCCATTGAGTGCATTATGTCTGACAATGCATCACTGAGATATGCAGTCTCAGCTTGCATCATCAAGGCTGCATCCAGATACTATTCAATGTTCTGACAATCTACTTCTACAGTCGCACGAATCAATTTCCCTTGTGATATGCAAAATAGAAGTAATTCTCAAAATTGGAAATTAGAGTTAGACATTCCAATCCGCATGTTAAGTGGTGACGTGTTGGTGACGTATGTAATACTGTTTCCGGGTCCAAGCCGCCACTCATTTGAATTGACAAAATATTAGTTTATGATAATTTTTTATTCATATCACACATTAAAGTGAATTTTATATACAGTCATAGTGTACACAAGAATCGCTGTATTGCTGCATCAAAATACCAAAATTTTAACAATTTATAAAAAAAATGCATCACTTTCTGGCCATCAGATATTAGGCATGAACATGTACTGTATATTGCGATTGTGATTTTCAAAAGTATTACATCGCTTTGTAAACGTTTATTATTAGCATTTGATTAGTCTCCTCATTCAGTTTCATAGAGCGCTTGGACCCGGAAGCCCCTTCGCGTGACGTCACACTTAACAATCAGATATGGTGACACTGCTAACATACACATTGAATTAAATACACATGCAAAAAAAAAAAAGAAGAAAAAAAAAGGGAAAGCATATATCATTAGTTGTTCAGTTTGGTTTCATAACACTGCATGTTATTGTATTACTGCAATTCTCAATATATACAGTTGAAGTTGAATTTTTTTTTCTTTTTTAAATATTTCCCAAATGATGTTTAACAGATTCAGGAAATTTTCACAGTATGTCTGATAATATTTTTTTCTTCTCGAGGAAGTCTTATTTGTTTTATTTCCGCTAGAGTAAAAGCAGTTATTATTTTTCTAACAACCATTTTAAGGTCAAATTTATTAGCTCCTTTAAGCTATATATTTTTTCGATTGTCTACAGAACAAACCATCATTATACAATAAATTGCCTAATTACCCTAACCTGCCTAGTTAACCTAATTAACCTAGTTAAGCCTTTAAATGTCACTTTAAGCTGTATAGAAGTGTCTTAAAAAATATCTAGTCAAATATTATTTACTGTCTATAATACTATAATTTATTTATTTATTATTTATTTTTTTTGTAGTCAATTGGGTTGTTGCATGTGATTTATCATTCATGTAAATTACTGAACTTTGAAAGCATTAAAAGTTCAGGCTGGGAGATTAATTGAAATTAATTGCAAATATGATTGCGCAAAACTGCGTTTTGTCATCCACATCTTGTCATGGAAGCATGGTCTGATCAGTAACAGATCCAGAGTAAAGATTTAAGGCAGAGGACTCTCACAGAAACTCCAAAAATCTGAAGAAAAAAGAAGAATTCTTATTGGAAATGCCCATAATTGCATTAAAACAGAACATTTAACTGCTTCCATTGATTCAGTGTGACTAATAAACTCATGACTATAGAAATCATCTCCAATTTAAGTTATGTGGTGAGTTTGGAGTAAAGCCATGTAATTATATGTGATGATTCAGCCTGATCTCATAAGGAAATGCAAGTTTATTGGCTAATTCATTCAAAATCATACAAGTTCAGGTCGTATGAAAATTTACAATTTTTAAAAGGAGGCGTGGCACTAAAACCCCACCCCTAAATCCAACCGTCGTTGGTGGATGGCCAAATTGTACTAAAATGTAAGAATGAGATCATACAAATTCATGTGAATTAGCCACTAAATCCAAAAGTTACAAATTGGTGTGAGATGGCGTTTGATTTCACATACATCATTTGTAGTTCGAATTTTGAATTGGAATTTATATCCAATTTTTTTTGTTTTTTTGTTTTTGTTTTTGTGTAGCTTATCAGTGAACTATGACTCTGCAGTAAATGTTGCTCCATCTAAAACACATGGTTGAGGTTTACTAGAACCAGTTTTACTGACAAAATGCACATAAAAAATTACCTTCAGAAGGCTACTGAAAGCTGAACTAACAACCAAAATGTTATCGTTGATGTTCTCCATATAGAGGGAAATGCAATGACATCAGCTTGAGTTATATTTTTAGGTGTCTGTGTGGCGTTCTTTCCCTTGAAGGAGGGAAATGTCTTGATGTAGACGACGAGGAGCGTCTCTCATGCCTGTTCTCCGGCTCATCTGCAGCTTGACTAATTATGGCCTCCAGCATTAGGCCAGAGAACAAAGAATTTTCACAAAGCTGTTAAGCACGGCATCACTCAGACGAGCATTGTCCTACCCCTTCTGTTGCTGATCGATGGCTTTCCTGGCCAATTCGCATGGGTAGAATTTAAAAAATGTGTAAATAAAGAGCAGAGCTATACTGCAGCAGGCGAAAAGTGCTCCACGGAAGACCGAGGCTGCGCTGCATTATGCCAGAGTCGCTCTATTGCATATTCCTCTTCCCAGACCAGCTCCCCTGTGATCAAGCAACAGTTTATGTAATGCAATAGATCTCTGGCAATAAGAAGAAGGCTTTAGCCAGGATCGGGACAAGATGAATTGGTTTAATAATATCTGGTGGCTGGGACCGGTCACTCCTCTTTAAAATAAGGACAGTCATTTTTAATGTGCTACTTGATGTAATCATTGACTGGCTGGAGCCCAGGTAGCTCCTAAAGGCAGAGTAATATCGGAGAGCATGATTCGACGTATATCTCTCTGCTTCAGGGCAGCAGAGTTTCTCATAAAGCATCTTCGTAAGTAGAACTGCAGTAAAGAGGAGACTTTTTTTGATGAAATTGTGGCAGAGAATGGTATTCATTTGAAAACTTGAGACTTTGATCTTGCATTCTTGCAATCAGAACAATGTGCTCTGTCATGTCTTGCAGATCAAACGAAATATGAAACGGACATGACGCACATAGGGGACAAATAAAATATGTGGAAATCTGGAGGCTTTTCAGATAGATGGAGGGCTGAATGGATGGATACAGCTACATAATGGATGGATGGATGGAACAAAAGATTAATAGAACGATAGATTGATAGAATTCACCTTTACCTTTATTTGTTTAGTGCTTGATAGAAATGATAGAAAAAGAACAATAGAAAGATAGATTGATAGAAAGATGGATGGATTGATGGATAGAATGATGGATGGATGTATAGAATGATGGATGAATTATATAACAATGGATGGATAGAACTATACATGGATAGAACGATGGATGATGAGTGGATAAAGTGATGGATAGACGGATAGGACAGTGGATAGATGGATAGAACGATGGATGGATGGTTGGAGTGATGAATGTATGGATGGATGGATAGAACGATGGATAGAACTATGGATGAATGGATGGATGGAGAGATGATAGAACAATGGATAAATTGATGGGTAGACCAATGAGTAGATCAATAGATAGGTGTATAGAACGATAGATAGATGGCTAGAACAATAGGTGGATAGATAGAATAATGGATAGAATGATGGATGGATAAAACGATGGATTGATGGAATGATGGATAGAACTATGAATGGATAAAACGATGGATAGGATTATGGATAGAACAATGGATGGATGGATAGAAAGATGGATGGATGGATAGATAGATAGATAGATAGATAGATAGATAGATAGATAGATAGATAGATAGATAGATAGATAGATAGATAGATAGATAGATAGATAGATAGATAGATGAATAGATAGATAGATAGATGGATGGATGGATGGATGGATAGACAGATGGGTGGATGGAATGATGGATAGAATAATGAATGGATATAATGATGGATAGATGGATAGAATGATGAATAGAACAATAGATGTATGGATAGAACGATGAATAGATGGGTAGAATAATGGATGAATGGATAGACTGATGGATGGATGGACGGGTGGGTGGATAGATGGATAGACAGATGGGTGGATGGAATGATGGATAGAATAATGAATGGATATAATGATGGATAGATGGATAGAATGATGAATAGAACAATAGATGTATGGATAGAACGATGAATAGATGGGTAGAATAATGGATGAATGGATAGACTGATGGATGGATGGACGGGTGGATGGATGGAATGATGGATAGAACGATGGATGGATGGATAGATAGATGGATGGATGGATAGATAGAGGAACTGAACAATGGATGTATGGATAGAACGACGAATAGATGGGTAGATTAATGGATGAATGGATAGACTGATGGATGGATGGACGGGTGGATGGATGGAATGATGGATAGAACGATGGATGGATGGATAGATAGATGAATTGAACAATGGATGGATGGATAGAACGATGATTAGATGGGTAGAATAATGGATAGATGGATGGATGGATGGATAGATAAAATGATAGATAGATGGATAGAACAATGGAACGATGGATCATTGGATGGAATGATGGATAGAACAATGGATGACAGAACTATGGATAGAATGATGATAGATGGATAGAGCAGTGGATGGATGGATGGGTAAAATGATGGATAGAATGATGGATGGATGAAGGGATGGATAGAGCAATGAATACATGGATAGAATGATGGATAAACAATGGATGGATGGATAGAATGATAGATAGATGGATAGAACAATGGAACGATGGATGAATGGATGGAATGATGGATAGAACAATGGATGATAGAACGATGGATAGAATGATGATAGATTGATAGAGCAGTGGATGGATGAATGGATGGATAAAATGATGGGTAATATGATGGATAGATGAATGGATGGAATGATGGGTGGAATAATGGATGAATAGATGAATAGAACAATGGATAGATGTATGGATGGAATGATGGTAGAATGATGGATGGATAAATAGATACATATATAGGTAGATAGCACGAACAATCTTAATTTTTTATCATTGTAAAAACTAACAGAGCAGCATCAATATTATAGGGAACACTCTGGCCATTTCTCGTTCCTCTCAATGTCTATTGTGGTTGCTGGGCGTGCAGCCTAGTCTTTGTTTACGCGTGGACTCATATGGGAACAACAGTGCATGAGCCAGTGGATTGAACGCTTGAAAAGGACGGTCCACTAGTCCATCTATTCTCATTCATGGTCAACGGACTATACTTTAAAAAGCTTCCACGCTTAACTGTGCATGAGATGGAATGAAACTTGCAACGGGAAGTACAGTACACCTGAGTTTTGTTAGAGGTCATGCTGGTACAATTCTTAGCATCATTCGATCCAAAGTTAATCGATTATTAGATTAATCATAGTTTTATTGTAGTAACATGCAGCATCCATGCTTTATTTTTTTTTATTTAGATTACTGTCTGTATGACTACAGTTGTTAAAGGCAAACCAAGGCAAGTTTATTTATATAGCACATACACAGTGGCAGATCAAGGTGCTTTACATAAAAGAGATAAGTATAAGAAAATAAAAACATAATAAAAGTGATTAAAAAAACAGATTAAAATGTGTTAAAACAGGTTCTGAAAAAGAAAAGAAAGAAATAATAGTGCGACTGTCGGAGATACACACTGCAAATTCAGTAAAGGCGTAGCTAAACAGATGTGTTTTCAGTCTTGATTTAAATGTGTGTAATGTTGGCACACATATGATCATTTCTGGAAGCTGATTCCAGCAGCGAGGGGCGTTGTAGCTGAAGGCGAATTCACCCTGCTTTGACTGAACTCTTGGAATTTCTAATTTATATGATCCTAAAGATCTGAGTGATCTGTTAGGTTTCTGGGAGCATATCTGTAATGTATTGAGGTCCTAGGCCATTTAGTGATTTATAGACAAGTAATAATACGTTAAATTCTATTCTGAATATAACTGAATGTAACTGGCAGACAGTGTAAAGACCTTAGGACAGGTGTGATGTGCTCTGATTTTCTGGTTCTGGTCAGAATCCTGGCAGCAGCATTCTGGATGAGCTGCAACTGTCTGACTGTCTTTTTGGGAAGGCCAGTGAGGAGTCCCTTACAGTAATCCACCCTGCTGCTGATAAAAGCATGAACAAGTTTCTCTAAGTCCTCACTGGAAACTAAGCATCTAATTCTTGAGATGATAGTATGCCGATTTAGTTACTGCTTTGACATGATTACTGAAGCTCATATCTGACTCCAGAATCACACCAAGATTCTTGACCTTGTTTTTTGTTGTTTGACCCTTAGAGCCAAGGTACGCATTCACCATAAGAACCACATCTCTGTTGCCAAACGCTATGACTTCAGTTTTCTCTTTGTTAAATTGAAGAACGTTTTGGCACATCCAACTGTTAATGTCATCAATGCATTGGCAGATGGTGTCAATGGGGCTGAAGTCATTAGGCAATAGTAGATCTGAGTGTCATCAGCATAGCTGTGGTAGGAGATTTGGTTCTTTCTCATTATTTGCCTCAGTGGCAGCATATAAAGGTTGATTAGGAGAGGTGCCAGAGTTAATGTACAAATAAAAAGTGACCAAACAAAAACTAACTATATTGATTTTGTTTGCTCACATTGCTGGTTTTGTGGTTGTTAATTAATCTGTGCATGTCATCAGGAAAAATAAAAAGTCGGTCCTTGTAATCTGAAATTAAAATCTAAAAATGTACTTCCTGTTGGTTTTCAGTTAAATTCTCAGATTACGTCTGTTTGAGGTATTGATTGGGGCTAACATACAGTACAGTAACTAACATGTCAGTTTTGACAACAAACAAAAATAGTGAGAAGGAGGTGTCTTGTTAGGTTGTAATAACTCTCCCGAAACCCCTATCCCAAACTTTCTGAATGGAATGCCTACTTTATAACATCCAATCAGCTTGCAGTAGAAAAAACAAGCCACGCCCACTGTTTTCTAATGTAATATTCCGTTACTCTGGAAACTGCACCACAATACGAAAAAAAAACATTCGCAACTTCCGGTTCATGCAGACTTTAAAACCATGCAACAAGCATGTTAGCATCGTGCTAATTCATGCTTAAAATATGTTAGCGAATATTGCTATAAGTTTGCAAGCAATTTTTAAAGCATCTTAGCAACATGCTTCTGGATGGATGGAGTGATAGATGGATGGATGGATGGATGGATAGATGGATAGAACAATGGATGAATTAATGGGTAGAACAATGAGTAGATCAATGAATAGGTGGATAGAAAAATTGATAGATGGATAGAATAATAGGTAGATATATAGAATGATAGATAGAATGATGGATGGGTGGCGAATACGTTAGTGAATAATGCTAGAAGTATGCTAGCAATTTTAAAGCATCTTAGCAACATGCTTCTGGATGGATGGATGGATGGATGGATGGATGGATGGATGGATGGATAGAAAGATAGATAGAATGATGGACGGATGGATGGATAGATGGATTGAACAATGGATGAATTGATGGGTAGAACAATGAGTAGATCAATGAATAGGTGGATAGAAAAATGGATAGATGGATAGAACAATAGGTGGATAGATAGAATAATGGATAGAATGATGGATGGATAAAATGATGTATGTATAGAGATAGATAGATAGATAGATAGATAGATAGATAGATAGATAGATAGATAGATAGATAGATAGATAGATAGATAGATAGATAGATAGATAGATAGATAGATAGATAGATAGATAGATGGGTGGATAGATGGAATAATGGATAGAACTATGAATAGATAGAACGATGGATAAAACAATGGATGCATGGATAGAATGATGGATGGTGGTGAATATGTTACAATATAGTGAATAATGCTAGAAGTATGCTAGCAACTTTAAAGCATCTTGGCAACATGCTTCAAACTACTTTAAATTGAAACCTTCAACTTTAAATTTGCTAAATGTAAAGCTTTCTAGTCCTGTTTTCTTGACTTATTGTTTCCAGCAATATTTAACTTGTCTTAAATGTCAGGCTAGCATACTTGAATATTTAACATTCCCTGTTACAATGTACTACTATCTTATGTTCTGGGAGAAAATGAACAATGAAACCGCACAGATCAGCTTATGAGCTGTTAGATAAATCAGTTCTGACTGGCTTCTCATGCTCTTGCTCAATTTATTCGGCCAATCTGATCTATTAAGTGGGGTAGCTGTATTAGGAACAGCATATATACAGCCAACTTTGTTCATTAAACTGATTCCATTCATAGTTCGCTCAGGGCCCATAGCCAGCTGTTATGAGCTGTCAGCTAAACAATACCAGCATTTAACCTAATTGAACAGTGACTGATCTAGTTGGCTCATCAGTTGCTGGATTGTAGTCATTTGTGTGCTTACTGTATCCTGAAGCAGGAATTAGTTGTGAAGGGTGCATAAAGTAATTGACAAGATGTCCCATTTTGGTGTCACTATCAGATTAAATGCACAAAAGGGATTTTTATATACGTAAAGCATATTTAATGCAAGTGTTTACTTTTATACACTACCTGACAAAAGTCTTGTTGTCAATCCCAGTTGTAAGAGCAACAAATAATAACTTGACTTTTAATTGATCATTTGGAAAAGTGGCAAAAGGTAGATTTTTTTCCAAATGAATCATCTGTTGAACTGGATCCCAATCATCACAAATACTGCAGAAGACCTATTGGAATCCCAAGATTCTCATAGAAATCAGTCAAGTTTGGTGAAGGAAAAATCATGGTTTAGGGTTACATTCAGTATGGGGGCGTGCGAGAGATCTGCAGAGTGGATGGCAACATCAACAGTCTGAGGTATCAAGACATTTGTGCTGCCCATTACATTACAAACCACAAGAGAGGGCAAATTCTTCAGCAGGATAGCGCTCCTTCTCATACTTCAGCCTCCACATCAAAGTTCCTGAAAGAAAAGAAGGTCAAGGTGCTGCAGGATTGGCCAGCCCAGTCACCAGAAATGAACATTATTGAGCATGTCTGGGGTAAGATGGAGGAGGCATATAAGATGAATCCAAAGAATCTTGATGAACTCTGGGAGTCCTGCAAGAACACTTTCCTTGCCATTCCAGATGACTTTATTAATAAGTTATTTGAGTCACTTCAGAGATGTATGATGCAGTCGTCCAAGCTCATGGGAGTCATACACAATATTCATTATTTTTTTCACTGCACCATGACTTTATATTCTATACTGTACATTATTTCTGTTCAGTGACAAGACTTTTGTCTAAGCAAAGTCAGACATTACTGTCCTAATGAAATAATTAAAAATCAAGACATGATCATATTTTATTTTGGTAATCTAGAGGCCTTTGACTTTCATATAAGCCACTTCTGATACCAAATGATCAACTAGAAGTCAAGTTATTATTTGTTGTTCCTAAAACTTGGATAGGCGACAACTTTTGTCAGAAAATGTAGAGTAAAATGTTAGTTAAAAAGTGTAAATTTAAAATATGCAAAAATTATCTTATACTTATAAAACATGTACTTGTATGTATACATGAATAAGTAGTAATGAATAAGTGATAGTAATAAATGAGTAATATTTATTTTAAAATGATTAATTAGAAAATTCATCATTTTAGATGATTAAAATAAGAATTGCTTTAAATTTGCTTTGTAAAAAAAAAAAAATACAATGGCAAATTGTTAGTTATTTGCTGCTGTGCTCTGGTCCATAACAGTCTTCAATTGGACAATCCAAGTTCGATTGTCCTCCCCTTGCCACCTTCTCGCTTGGTTTGTTTTCACACTGTCTTTTTTCCTTCTGAACCCTGTTACGCTTGCGTCATCGAGCTGCTGTTGTGTGTATGGCTGCTGCTAGGTAACGGCCACAAAAGCAAAACACCGAAATTGAAAGACGTACGCACATCGCAGTCTTTCTGCTTTTACTGAATCTTTTGGTTTTGGACATTCAGAAAGCGAGTCGCGTCCATCTGCCCCAAACATATTATAAACATTCAGAACAACGCGATGTCTGCAGAAGCTGTTTTTGGAGGAGACAAGCAGACATTATCACTTTGTTTGCCCTGGCTCAGTCTCGCTTGTCAAGGTTTAGTATGTCACACACACACACACACACACACACACACACACACGCACACGCACACGCACACGCACACACACGCACACACACACACGCACACACACACACACACACAAATTAACATTATGAAAACGATAGTTTGTTGTACAGTTGGTGGTTCTCTTCCGTTATTTGGTATGATTGCGTTCATATCAGAAGTGAACTGGACCAAAGTTCGCACTGACCGTACCCCAGACCACCTCTTTCAGGCGGACTTTGATATGGTTCATGGGTATGCACCTGAGTTCAGAAGATAACGTTTACACTAGCTAACAGTACCGAACTCTGATGTCAAACGAACGCGGGTGCAGACCAAAAGTGCTAGTGTGAAAGCACCCTTATACAGTTAAAATCTAGGTTATTAGCCCTGCTGTGGTATTTTTTTATTCTTTCAAATATTTTTCAAGTCATCTTTAAAAGATCAAGGAAAACTTTCACAGTATTTCCTGTAATGTGTGCAGTATAGTCACTAAATGTATATATTTAGCATAGGAACTATGCTTTTGAGCAACAATTCACAATGATATACTTTTTTGCATCACTGATGCTTCTGAATAGAAGTCGTCCTTAATACTTCTAAGCACATGTACTTTAAAAGAGAGGATGTGTTTTGTTGTCTAACCTGCAGTGCAGTGGCCTTGGGCAGAAGAAAGGCAGACGTTGAATGAGCCACATTCTTGAGCAGAAGCCCCTGGACCTGAATTAAATCAGCTCTTAATTGGAGGTTGTGCGTGTTATTCGAGTCTCGACTTTAATGCTGTTTTTGATGATGCTGCGAGAAATCTACTTCGCTGGAAGTGCTAGCCTGTGGCAGGCGTCTCAATGATTAGCTCTTTGTGCTACAAAAAACAGCTCTGTGGGTTGACTTTGAGTCTGTGCGACTGCACTCCTGCCTGTCAGACCAGCCTCACTGTCTGATTTTATTACATGTGCTTTGATTAAACAGGATTTGCATATGACTTATTTTACATATGGATTTGTGTCTAGACTTGGAAGAAAATTAAAGAGTACACTTTCCCCACATCCAGTCATTGCTAGGGTAATGCTATTACATGCTAAGAAAACATCAGCCATGCAGTGCTCTATACATTTTAGAAATGTGTCCAAAATGCAGAAATCTAAAAGCTCAGGGTACTATACTGCTATACTTTACTGCGACTAACTGCATTTCAGCATTAAAAGTAGGGCAATTAATTGATAGTTAGTGTGTGCTCATTTTGCCAGTAAAGTTGGTTCTGTAATTAGCAGTAGCTACATTTCCAGCACATGCTTTCAGATGGAGCAGCATTTACTACACAGCTGTAGTTCACTGACAAGCTACGCAAAATCATGTTCACAATTGCAGATGATTTAATCAGGTGATTGTGAAAAAGATTCATTCTGATAATGCATGGTGAAAACATGGTGTTGCTGCTATGTCTGAAAGCATGTGAAAATACCACAGATAACATGTTTTACATTTTTTATTTACTTGATAACTAGTAAAGGTTTTGAAAATAAAACCTTCTTTGAGATGATTCTATTACTATGTCACAATCTTTTATGATCATTCATGATTGCTGATTGTTCAAACTACTTTAAAATGAGCTGAAACAACACAATTCTTGTTTTTTTTGGGACAACTTTGTCGTTTTATGTTCAATCCATTTAAACACTAACATTTAACTTAATTGATTTGTGTTGGGACAACAGAATGAATCGTGTGGAACTCTGCATTTTTTACAATGTTCATTTATTGGTGCTCAGATACAAACCCGCCACTGTTTGGCAAAATTTACCATTGTCACGGAATGGGTGGATGCAAGGATGCAAATGCAGTTTTTAATAAACAAGGGGGCAATCCAGGTGATAAACAAAGCATAATTCACGAAAAAGTAAAACTTGAAAAATACTAGAAAAGGCATGAAATAAATCTAACAACAACCAAAATGACTCACAACAGGGCAGGAGTAAAGCGAAAAGACTTCTATACACACAGAACTAAACATGATAAACACACACATCCAAAGGCAATAGACAGTCAAGGAAGCAAAGGGACATGGGATTTGTAGTTCAAATACAAAACACAAAGTCCATATGCAGTAGTGTTGGAAAAGTATAGAGTTCAGTCAGTCAATCAGCAGTGTTTTAAGAACACACTCAATAGCGCTCAAATGATAGCAGGGAATGGACGTTTTTAAAATTTCAGTACTGATTAGTACCCAACTCGATACTTTGGACAACACTAATATACAGCCTCTACACTGTAAAACCCAAAAGTCAACTTTTTCAAATGAGTGAGTGTAGTTACCTCAAAATTGACTGAAAATCTACTTATTTGAAAAGAGTTTTGGGCGATGCAGTGGCGCAGTAGGTAGTGCTGTCGCCTCACAGCAAGAACGTCGCTGGGTCGCAGGTTCGAACCTCGGCTGGGCTGGGCTGGGTCAGTTGGCGTTTCTGTATGGAGTTTGCATGTTCTCCCTGCATTCACGTGGGTTTTCTCCGGGTGCTCCGGTTTTCCCCACACTCCAAAGACATGCGGTACAGGTGAATTGGGTAAGCTAAATTGTCCGTAGTGTATGTGTGTGAATGAGTGTGTGGATGTTCCCAGAGATGGGTTGCGGCTGGAAGGGCATCCGCTGCGTAAAATCGTGCTGGATAAGTTGGCGGTTCATTCCACTGTGGCGACCCCGGATTAATAAAGGGACTAAGCCGACAAGAAAATGAATGAATTAAAAGAGTTTTGAACTCAGTGTTGAAGGTAATGAGTTAATTAAATACCTCATTACTTCAACTTAAATGGAGTAAGTTCACAGTACTCCTATAGATTAATTTTTGTTTTGTTTTTTTTCATAACAGATTACTGTGTAAGTCAAAATTCAGTCATTATCCTTAAAACACTGAAAACTTAAAGCATAAGATACAGTATATGAGGCATGCCTATGTATTACACTTACTACTGAAAGAAAGCAAACCCCCTGATAACCACTGTATAATTTGCTCACTGGCCACATCAACATGTCTGAAAGCACTGATCTGATTCCAAGTTATATAGTTATTAGATATTTCCATGAATGAGCAGTTGAATATGTGTATCTAATAAAGTAGCCAGTAAGTGTGTGTATTATGGGTGTGTTAAAAGTTCACCTAAAAAATAAACACTTTCCAATTTTCCCTTTTTCACTCGGTCAGAACTGTCTCTATCATACACTTAGGCTTTATTTGTCACCTCATTTTCCACAAAGAAGAAGGGGGGGAAAACACCTTCAGATATTACCACAAGTGCTTTCTGGGGTTTCTGCAGAGACATTTCAATTTCACGTGTCAATGAAAATGTCAACGCAACCTTACACTGCCCACTCAGCTCTTTCAGTTGTGACCGGCATTTCCTAAGATGTGTATCGTACAGAATGACATTAAGATGTTGTGCAGTCTTTGTTACCCAACTTCTCCCTGGACTCACCTCACAATTTGACATGAAATAATACACCATTAAAGAGTGGTGGGATAATAAATAAATTAGTTGTAATTTGTGGATTTTCTCTATTTATTTTCACAATTCATCACAGTTCTCTCTGGAATCGATTCTGAGCTTAGTTTTAAACAGCAGGTGGCGCTCTAGGTTGAGTTTTAATCATATGCTCGACTGATGTTTCAAGAGTTCACACTTAGATATTGCTTGATAATAATAGCAGGTTCGGCATGCTGTCCTGGTAGAGAACCCTGAGCTCTGAGATAATTGAGCCCAGGGCTCCCACTTGGTCGATGAGCATGTAAGGGAAGTATGAGATCAGGTAGTTCTCGAGAGCTCCCCCTCTTAAAGGAGAAAAGGGGGAGATGGGGTGGAAGGGGGGTTTCTTCGGAAAACAAGTTTGGATTAATCTGATTGGCTAACTAATGATTATAGATGAGGGACCAGCTGCGATCAATCATATCACATGCTCCTCTCGAAATTAGTTTGTGAAACTTCACATGGTGAGTAGTCAAATACTTGCTTCTTGAATTTTGTGCCGCAAGATTAATGTAAGCACAACTCACTATAATTGTAATTCGCTCAACTTTCTTTTAGCACTGTTGCTTTACAACAAGAAGGTTGCTAGTTTGAGTCTCAGCTGGGCCAGTTGGCATTTCTGTGTGGAGTTTGCATGCTTTCCCTGTGTTCACGTGGGTTTCCTTTGGGTGCTCCGATTTCCCCCACAGTCTAAAGACATGTGGTATAGGCAATTGGCCTTAGTGTGTGTGTGTGTGTGTGTGTGTGTGTGTGTGTGTGTGTGTGTGTGTGTGTGTGTGTGTGTGTGTGTGTGTGTGTGTGTGAATGCAAGAGTATATGGGTGTTTCCATATCCAGCTGGAAGGGCATCCACTGCGTAAAACATATGCTGGAATAGTTGGTCATTCCACTGTGGTGACCACTGATAAATAAGGGACTAATGCTGTGTTCACAGCAGTCTCAGAACATACAAATAAATCGCGTTATTTGCGCAATAATAGACGTGTGAGCATTTTGAGTTTACTCATTTCATTCGCGCGTGAAATTCCATTCAAATTCAATAGATGCCGGTTCGCGTTATAGGCAAGGCTTCTGTCTGCCCGGTGACTCTAGCTTCATTGCAAAATGGCTAACATGGATTTTATTGAGAGAATAGTTGTGTTTATGTGCTTTTGGAAGGCTGAAAAACAGCGTATATTCAGTTGAAGCCATGTCTGAGTCCACTAACTCGGCAAGAGGACTTCCCCCGGGACACCAACAACAGGCGATACGTCATAATTACGCTCCTTCAAGAGCAAGCTCCTTATTGGTTAATGCAGTGCAAATGTCCGCTGTAGTTCAGATTTTCCAACTTGATCGTTTTGCGCGCTAAGAGCGTCAATTTCACAAAATGCTCAACTTGCGGCGCTTTCTTCGCACAAATTGCGTCATTCTCACGTATCGCACTGCAGGATGTCTATTTGCGTCTTTGCATTGACTTAACATGTATATCACTCGTGCTTCACGCTTCATCCGCATCTGGTGTGAATGCAGTATAATAAGTGTTCATAAACAATTTTATAGACATAAGGCTGATTACTATATACTTGGCTAGTACTTCAAACTGATATGAGAATAGATCTAGGAGGAGTTGGGGACGGTGGAGGTAGTGTAGAATAGGCGAGCACCCAAATGCTGAAGAGAGACCAGATGTATAATTTCCCGAGTTCACACTCACAGATATTTAACTGAATAGAATATGCGTATTTGGCATGCTGTCCGGGGAGAGGGACAGCACCCTAAAAAACACCCTATCTCGTGTTATTCCCCTTATCAGGATAGAAAGAGATGGGGTCCAAGCTCAGGGTCTAGCCCGGCTCTAGAACGCTCCCCCCTCAGATTTAAGTAGATTGGATAATAGAATGATTGTCTGTGATGAATTAGCCTCATCAAAGACGGATCGTGCTCCTCCCGAAATTTGTTTATAAAACATCACTTAAATAGACCGCACAAACAGATGTCAGATCTAGATTGATAAACCGTCACCTTAGAATTATAAGGTTCTATTTGACATTTTTGTCAAAATTGAGTTATTGACATATTCTTATTAAATGACGACTTATTTACATTATGGGATGTTTTTTATAAGTTTTTTTTTTATTTTAACTAACATTTTAAGACTTTTTATTTAAAAAACAAATGTTACACACATACGGTTTGCTGTATGGCAGGGCTATTCAATTGGCGGCCCGCGGGCCGAACCCGGCCCCCGAGGCAATTTGTTCCGGCCCTCCAAATAGTGTGACCAAGACATCAAGAATAAATTTAGTTCAGTCAAAAAACTGCCGCTATAGTTATGAAGTGACGTGCGTCTGTTCAATACAGCACGAGCTGCGCAGAGCGTGAGTCACCTGACATTAAGCGAGTGGCGAGAGCAGTCGAATACATTTGAATATGTTTGTTGAAAAGGTCTTTTGTACAATGCAGTTATATCGTTATTAGGGATGCAACGATTAACCGATTTCACTATTAAACTGCGCTTTAATTCGTCACGGTTAATTAATCGTAAAGGCTTCTCTAAGCCGCATTTATGCATTTCTGTTCTGCCGCACGAAACGAAACTGCTGAACAAAGTTACGCCAAGTTGCCAACTGTGCTCTAGTTTAAAGTTCCGAGCTTGTCCACCGAAGCTAATACGCACGCACAGTGTAATAACTATAGCCGCGGGCCGTTCCCATATCACGTCTTTCCCGCGCGCAAGTTTGTTATGTCGTAAGAATATATGCCAATATGCGGGCGCAAGCGGAGCAACGCGCTCGGGGCTGTCTGGGCGCACGCAGTAGAAAACATCTCATGGTGTAGCAGTGAGAGTTGTGCTTAGCTTTCAGTGCAATGTAAACAAAAGACATGTTAGAGGAACTATTATTAAAATGATTATGTATGTATGAACGCAGATAACAACAGTTAATCTAGATATTGGCGCCGACCTTCATAACAATTATTATTATATTATTTTCTCCCTTTCCTCTCTATAAACACACACATAATTAAATTGTGTAGCCCTATAAGCACAGAAAAACCTACAGCATAAAAACTATTACTAATGAAAATGCCTTTTAAAGGTTTTTTAATATTAGTTAGGGATGTCCAGATCTAAATCGTGCTAATATAAAGCTTACATTTACATTAGACGTGATAACTGTGAAACCCTGATTATTCTTCAGACTATATAATCGTACAACCAAAATCTATAATTGTTGCATCCATAATTGTTATGCAGTTCAAAACATAACATATGAACGTATCTGAATGTAGAAGAAGCCTACTTAAGCAATACACTGATTTTGTTGTGCTGTGAAATGCAACATTTGAATGTTTGTTAAAAAACCTATTGTACAATGCAGTGATATTATATAGTTTCAAAATGAAATATATTAACATTTTAATGTAGACAAATACAACTTGGGTGTCTTAAGGAGCAAAAATACAACATATTGGCTCTTTTATGCAGTTGTGTCATCACTTATATTGCAAGTCATGTCTCTCCGGCCCTTCGTTTGGGATGCTTTTCATGAACTGGCCCCCGTGACAAACTAATTGAATAGCCCTGCTGTATGGAATGCAAAAACTTTAAAGCTCAATATCTCAATATCATTCAGAACGAAGATAGATTCTTATAATTCCAAGGTGACGAAACGTCATTTTCAGAACTGAAGCAAGCTTGATAAACGTGTCTCGTCTGAACTAATGATACGCTCGATTAATGATTATTTTAGGCTCAAGTGAAATGTGAATTGAATGTACGCAGAATATAGAGCCATCTATGGGTAAAAGTTAAGTTTGAAATGAATTCAAGAATGAATCGCAAGCCATTCTAAAAATCTCAGCATTGACACAGAACCATTTCTCTATTCCCAATCTATCTATGGTTACAGACCTACCGTATAAGCTAGTCCTAAAGGAATAGGTCACCCTGCAATGAAAATGTAATCACTATTTACTCTGACTCAAGTTTTTTACTCCGATTCAACCTTGATTTTTGAGATAATTGAGATTCACTTAGGTTCAACATTTTATTTAGAGTTTATTTCTTCAGTTAAACAGAAAAGAAGATAATTTAAAGAACCCTGGGACCCTATAAACATCGACTTCCATAGTAGGAAAAACACACACTACTGTATGCAAGTCAAGTTTTCTTCCAAATGTCTTATTTTGTGCTTAACAGAACAAAGAAACTCATAAAAGTTTGAGGCAAATATTTTTTTTAGTATTGGGTGAACAAATGATGACAGAATTTTCATTGTTGAGCGAGCTACTTTGCTAGTTCTGAAGGAGTATCCCACAATTCACTGCCTCTGCTGATGCTCTCACAAACCATCCAGCATCTTTTGCTTTAGAGTTTTGGCTCCGGCTTTGGGGCTCTGACCTAGATTACCTCTTAATGGCACCAGAAGTACACAAAGAGGATGTTAACCACTTTGGAGCCCATTACAAGAACAACCAGGGGCATGTTTGGCTACAACCCCTCGGGTGAAGTGTGTTATCTTGTCTATTTTGATTTCAGCTGTTTTGGATGGGAGCTTGTGTTGAGCAAGGACAGGGTGATTGTTTGGACTTTTAGAAGCTCTTTAGAGCCTTGTAAAGTTTTTTAATGCAACATCAATGACATGACCTCTAAATGGGGTTATATTGTAGTTTGTATAATAATGCAAACAAAAAAAAATTAAATGTGTACGTATTTCAGTTCGTTAACAAGGAAATAAATGTTTTACTATGTTATAGTCTAAAATAACATAGTTAAAACAACAATAAAACCTAATTTATACTGTAAATATATACATTTTTAGTAATTATATGATTAATAGGGATCAATATCGACCGATAATCACATTTAATGACTCTATCGGCTAATCTGGCCGATCTCACGAACCAATCGCAAGTGTTTGTTTGCGACTTTACAAGCAGAGAAAGACACACATGCGCACCAAGTTATGTATCAGCAGTGCTTATAAGTGAGCATTTTAACTTATTATACATCACATATGCCCTCCAAACTTTTTCTTCATTAATTCAATTCAATTCATCTTTATTTCTACTGCTTTTACAATGTAGATCGTGTCAAAGCAGCTTCACATAGAAGATTCTAGTGAATTGAAATGGTGTCAATTCAGTTTTCAGAGTTTAAGTTCAGTTCAGTTTAGTTCAGTGTGGTTTAATATTCACTGCTGAGAGTCCAACCACTGAAGAGTATTCCATCGATGCGCAGCTTCACAAGTCCTGAACTATGCAAAAAACTTCACCAATTGGCGAAAGTGAAGGATAAAAAACCTCTGGAGAAACCAGGGTCAGTTGGGCACGATCATTTCTCCTATAGCCAAACGTCTTGTGCAGAGCTGCGGTCTAGGCACCGGAGGCTGGAGAACGCTGGATGTGAGCGAAGACTCGTCTGTCCCTGGCTGATGACCATGACAAGGAATTGGTACTCCGTATCGGCTGCAAAAATCCTGATCGTAGGATGCTGTATATCATGCAATATATCATGGCTGTCTCGGTGGTACAATAAGTAGCACAATCGCCTCACAACAAGAAGGTCGCTGGTTTGAGCCCCAGCTGGGTCAGTCAGCATTTCTGTGTGGAGTTTGCATATTCTCCCCGTGTTTGCATGGGTTTGGTCCGGGTGCTTCGGTTTCCCCCACAGTCCAAAGACAGGCAGTATAGGTGAATTGAATAAGCTAAATTGGCCGTAGTGTATGAGTGTAAATGCAAGAGTGGGTGTTTCTCAGTGTTGGGATGCAGCTGAAAGGGCATCCGCTGCGTAAAACATATGCTGGATAAGTTGGCGGTTCATTCTGCTGTGGCGACCCCTGATTAATAAAGGGACTAAGCCGAAAAAAACATGAATGAATTACTATATGGTGATAATACACACATACTATTATTTACAAACTATACAAACAATTTTTGTTTTGATTGCATTGGTCATTTAAAACTCTCTCAGAGGTCATTTTTAATAACATGAGTCACGTTACAAGAAGTGATTCATACTTTGTATGGAATATACACATTTCGGCAGACTCTTTACATCAGACAAACACAGAACACACAAACACTGCAGTGCTTTTTAATTTTCTCCATTAATAAAACTTGTATCAGAGTTGCAGCAATGTTTTGTCAGCCTGTCAAATGTATGTATGTATGTATGTATGTATGTATGTATGTATGTATGTATGTATGTATGTATGTACAGTTAAAGTTAGAATTATTAGCCCCTTTGATTTTTTTATTTTTTTTTTCTCTTTTAAAAATTTCCTAAATGATGTTTAACAGAGCAAGGACATTTTCACAGGATGTCTGATAATATTTTTTCTTCTGGAGAAAGTCTTATTTGTTTTATTTCAGCTAGAATAAAAGCAGTTTAACTTTTTTTTTAAACACCATTTTAAGGACAAAATTATTAGCCCCTTTAAGCAATATATTTTTCTGATGGTCTACAGAACAAACCATCATTATACAATAACTTGCCTAATTACCCTAACCTGCCTAGTTAACCTAATTAACCTAGTTAAGCCTTTAAATGTCACTTTAAGCTGTATAGAAGTGTCTTGAAAAATATCTAGTCAAATATTATTTACTGTCATCATGGCAAAGAGAAAATAAATCAGTTATTAGAAATGACTTATTAAAACTATTATGTTTAGAAATGTGTTGGAAAAAATCTTCTCTCCGTTAAACAGAAATTGGGGAAAAAATAAACGGGGGCTAATAATTCTGACTGTATGTTTGTTTGTATGTATGTTTGTGTGTGTCTGTGTCTGTGTCTGTGTCTCTGTCTGTCTGTCTGTCTGTCTGTCTGTCTGTCTGTCCTCTATATAGATCAGTGGAACGGCCCCTAATGCAGTTGTTAAATATGGAAAGTACTTGCAATCTTACAACAGTCATCTGCTTCTATTATATTGGATAGGTTTTGATGTCTAAGATCACTACACATTTTATTTAATCATTAAAATTAAGTTTAAGTATTTTGTTTGTGGCATTCCTGCAACAATATAAAATTATTGGTTATTAAATCACTAGTAAGTTTTGAAAAAAGAAATCTGAGGTGTTTTCTCAAAAAACATTGTTCATTAAAGTCATTTACAGCTTTGGAACAAGTTTTTTTTTTTTTTTTATAGCGTGACATGACGGTAATCACTTCCCTGTATGAATATTTCATATTGGTTCATGCTTCATTTACAGCTATTGTTATCTGATGATCTCTTGAAGAACATTCTGAGATGCTTTTGAGAGAATAGCAAACAGTTCCCCTTTAAATACTGGATATTACAGTAAAGAACATTACAGCTTATGTTGTTAAAGTGTAGTCAGTCTTCTGATTGTGAAGACAGCTGACCCTGTGAAACGATTCAGTCAAACTGCAAAATAAAAATCTTTCAATTCCTTTTAAATGCCTATTAAGGATCAAAATTGCTAAGTGCAAGAATTAGCACATTGAATGACATTCAATATGATAGTCATCGAATGACTTTTATTTTATGGAGCATGATGTGAAGAGTCAAATGTAATACGCCCTTCATAGCATATCACGCAAGACTGAATCGATCTAATGGCTCTCACTTAGCGCTTAAATGCCAATCACTTGCAGTTATTGTTCTCACATTCAAACAAACTTTCTGCCATACACGCCGATTTAATTTGATGAAAGTCAGACTAAAAGACAGGACTTTGCATAACTGAAAAAAAAAAATGCATAAAAAGCGTTATGTGTGGTGTTCATACACGACCTCCACCCAAAAAACATTAGTTTTCAATCAATTTCCAACAAAATCCTATTTAAACATTATACTCTATGTTCTGCTGGAGAAATTAGTTCTGGATGGCGTCTTTGTCATATGTCAAGAAGCATATCTGTCTCGCTCGGTCATGCAGAAAAATGTTATTTAAAGCCGGGAATTGGAGTCACACAAACCAGGAAAGTAGGGCTGGAATCGGAGGAGGGAGGGAGAGTGAGATGACACACTTTTTTTATTTTCTTTTTCTTTTTTAATTGTGATTGACAATGCACACCTTATTCATCATTGCCAAACCTCGGACCACACTGGATTTATTTATCATTCCCCGGTGTGAATGATCCTAGTATCTGTAAAGATGGAGTAGATAAATGGTGTTGGGGAATTCATGTCGTCATTTAGAGCACAGGTGTCAAATCCAGTTCCTGGAGGGCCGCAGCTCTGCACAGTTTAGTCCAACCCTAATTAAACCCACCTGATCAAACCAGTTAAGTCTAATTAAGACTAATTAATTTTGTTTGAAACCTACAGGTTAAGCCGCGGTCACACTGGACTTTCCTCCCCATAGACTTCCATTCATACGCACGCGAATGCGTCAGACCGGAAACGCAGGGTCATGCGTCGAGTTTCGCAGGTTGCTGCGGTGCAAAGTTCATTGAGATTTGTTGACTGTGGAGGCCATTTGAGTACAGTGAACTCATTGTCATGTTCAAGTAACCAGTCTGAGATGATTCACGCTTTATGACATGGTGCTTTATCTTGCTGGAAGTAGCCATCAGAAGATGGGTACACTGTGGTCATACATGGTCAGGGTCGGCAACAATACTTAGGTAGGCTGTGGTGTTGACACAATGCTCTATTGGTACTAAATGGCTCAAAGTGTGCCAAGAAAATATCCTCCACACCATTACATCACCACCACCAACCTGAACTGTTGATACAATGCAGGATGGATCCATGCTTTCATGTTGTTGACGCCAAATTCTGACCCTACCATCCGAATGTCGCAGCAATAATCGAGACTCTTCAGACCTGGCAACATTTTCCAGTCTTCTATTGTCCAATTTTAGTGAGCCTGTGGGAACTGTAGCCTTAGTTTCCTGTTCTTAACTGACAGGAGTGGCACCCGGTGTGGTCTCCTGCTGCTAAAGGGGACCTAATATGCAAAAATCACTTTTATAAGGGGTTTAAACATGTAAATGTATGTGAATATAACCAGCTTCTAATGGCAAAAATGTATACATTTTATTTTTTAGAATCACACTTGATTAAAACAGTCAGCAGAAACAATTTGATTGACATTGTCTCTTTTGTCATCAGAGGGGAAAAACCCTGCCCATTAGTGACAATCTCTCCCTCATTAGCATAGCCTTGATTTTGAATCTGCCACTATGCTGATGCATAAACATTTGTAGCTCTGCCCTCTTCGTTTTCATAAGATCATATCTCATTTAAATTTAAGTGACAGTCACCAAAATGGCACAATTTCGATGAAAGCCTAAAAGAGTATTATTGAGCTGAAACTTCACATACACACTCTAGGGACATCAGACACTTATTTCACGTCTTAAAAAAGGGACATAATAGGTCCCCTTTAAATGTGGTCCTATTTGAGTTCCATTGGAAAAACAACATTTGTTGTATGATGTTATTTCCAATGGAACTCAAGTGGGATTATTTAAAGAATGAGTGTGATTTATTATATATAGAAAGTATACATTTTTTCAATAGACGCTTGTTTTCTATGCAGAATAATAATACAGAAAACTCCTTGTTAGACAAACCGACTATCATACAAAGAATTGCTAGTTCAATCTCTGCTCGGAGCGGGTTGGGTAGTGTAGGACTAGCAAAGTCCTAAATAAGGATTAAATGTATGCTGTGTGTAGTTTTTCTGTAAGTGGTAACATATCGGAGACTGTAAGGGTCTGTATGTGTTCATATATGTTGCATTTATTTATTTATTTATTTGATTTAATTGCAGACGTTACAGTAGGCTATTTCGCACTGTCAATGATGTGCAGTTATAATCAACTTATGTTCATAGAAAAGTAGGTAATAAACTTTCATACAGAAGTATTTATGTGTATAAAGCATCTGTTTTGTGAGAAGTGCTTCTCATATGATATGTGAGCGGGTCGTACAGCTTTACTGTAGACATTTCCTCGAGCGAAAATGAGTTGACTGAAACTTTCTGTCTTATACCACGCCCAGCAAAAGAGTACTTTTGGTACCCTTTTAGCAGTGGAAACGCAAGCCTGATAAAAGTGACCCGTACCGTACCGTACTGTACCAGTCAGTGGAAACGAGCCATAAAGGTGCTCTAGCGATAGATGCTAGGGGCCATGATCTTTAGCCTCCTTGTTAGACCAACCGACAATCATATAAAGAATCGCCTGTTTGATCCCAGCTCGAAGCGGGTTGGGTAGTATAGGACTAGCAAAGTTACACGCATCAATGGGTTTGCTTTTCAGTGTTTGGACTTTCAGCAGTGAAAATTAAACCACACTGAACTGAACTAAACTGAAACACTGAAAACTGGACTGTTTTAATTTACTAGAACCTTGCTATAGAAATAAAAATTAATTGAATTGAAAGTTTAACCCAAATTGAAAAACTTTTTTTTAGACAGTTCTGAGATTAAATCTCACAGTTCTGCTATTTTCCTCATAATTATGAGATTATTTCTCACAGTTATAAGTTTGTCATTTATTTGACTTTTTTCCCTCTTAATTCTGCATTTATGTCTTTTAATTCAGCTCCCCCCCCCCTCAAACTTCAAATTATAAACTCACGTTTGAGAATTGTGAGAAGTTAACTTGCAAATGTGAAATATTAACTCTCCATTTTGAGAAGGAAAGTGAGCATTACGAAATTGAAACTCAAAAAAAGGTCAGAATCATAAGATCGCCGTTTCCCAACTTCATTTTTATTTTTGTATTCCATGGCAGATTCAAGTTTCCAAACGTATGAGTTTGATAACACCATGTAAGTAAATAGTTTTCATATTTGAGTGAACTGTTCCTTTAAATTATTTAACACTGTCTGCTACTGGGATTATAAATATGTGCTCTTTTGATTTGAAATGCAGTGGAAAAAGTTTCAGTGTTAGCTGCCGGAGGCTAAACTCTATAGCACAGACCCCACTTGTCACATGGCAAGTGCTATATCAAGAATATATGATTACCATAAATTTGCAATTCCACTTTGTAGTCATCATTTAAATAAAGTCATAAACAGTGATGGCATAATCATTCAGTTATTTACTTCATTAGAATTAGTTATGCGTTCGGAGCTGCAGGTTATGTAGATGTTATTTTCTCCTTCAGTGCATATACTGACACCACAACTGCATTATTTAGACTTGTTGATTAAAGTCATTTATCCTGAAAGTAAAGGCAGTTTATACTGACCCTAACTTTAATACTCATATTTAACAAAGTCTCGGGGGAAATAACATCTAGGCCTAAAGTTGGCTGAGATTTATGCAATAGAATATGACATATTGATTCGACCGTTAACAAAACAATGCATTTTTAAGTTTGCGTTTTCATTATTCATCGAGTTTCACCAGATTACGTTTGAATCACTATTTCAGTCCTACTTTTCTCTTGATATTCATGAGCCACTGCTTATGAATAGTTGAATTCTGGTTTTTATTGATTTAAGGTGCTTTTTTCCCGCAGCTAATTTGCATGGCTAACACCCCAGGGGCAGATGAAAACTATTGGAGAGTGTCAGAATTTCAAAGCAAACATGGAGAATATAGGTATTGATCGACTCTTCGGCAGGCTTTTATCTGGGAGTAGCTTAATACCACGACAGGAATAAAAGACTACGAGGATGAGAAAAAGACCAGAAAGAGCCATTAGATGGAGGTTTGTGAGGCGCATCAGATTTATCCTCCATGCTCTCTGGAGAAGGATCCATGGCAGTGTAAAGCATGACAGATAACTCTGATCTGCACTTATTTGATGGCAGTCATTCTAAAAAACATTGCGGAAGACCTCTAGCCACCATATTTGCATATGCTTAACTGCATTCAGTTCTAAGTTTATGGAATTTGCCGTGTGCATCATTTGGTGAGCTCTCGAATTTGTTTGCTAACACAACCCACAGAGTGGATGCTATAGGAATATTGGCCCGACACCTCAGATATCACCTCTGTAAAGCTGATTAGTATGAATTGAAAGGCTAATACTCTATTTAGCAGCTGTGGATTGCTTTGACAACCTTTTTAGCATGCAGCGGTAGTGTCAAGCGTCGACAGTTTGTTTAACACCATCACTCCTGGAATCCTCTTCGTTTTTTTTTTTTTTTTTAAGTAGAGCCTTTCAACCCACTGAGCTTTGTGCAATGGATATCACTAAAGGTTTGGGATGTTTAAAGTCTGTGCGAAATCAAAATTGACAAAGATTAATGCGCTAGCGCACATTGTAATTCTTTAGGTGACTGATTATTAATCCGTGCAAGTTAATCCACTGAAAAAATAAATGTTTATGTAATCTTCAATCAAAGTCTTATTCAATTCACCTGTACCGCATGTCTTTGGACTGTGGGGGAAACCGCAGCACCCGGAGGAAACCCGCATGAACATGCAAACTCCACACAGAAATGCCAACTTACCCAGCCGGGGCTTGAACCAGCAACCTGCTTGCTGTGAGGTGATTGTGCTACCCACTGTGCCACCATGCTGCTCTGTTTTGAAGGCTTCAGCTACAATATTCTAAACCATGTTCATCTTGTTGACGCCAATAGCCTAGTGTTACTGTGCGCTGACATATAGCACTTCTGACGTGCTAACGTCGACCCGAGTTTGATTCCCAGCTCGAGGTCCTTTGCCGATCCTTCCCCTCTCTCTGTTCCCAATGCTTTCCTGTCTGAAATCTCTACTGTCCTATCATAATAAAGGTGAAAAACCCCTAAAAAAATAATTATAAAAAACCATGCTCATCTTACCGTTAGTTTGCTATAAGTGAATGATGCGCAAAAAGAAAGCCCCTACTCGATACTCTTTTTCAGCTGGAAGTACAACAGCATACTGTATATTGCTGGGTACTTGCTGTTTGTATTCCAAGTCCCATATGGGCACTATTTATCTTGTCGTTTGCTGATATTACTCTACAACGCCTGGTTAATTGTATTGTTTTGCTTGTTGGACAAAATGGCAGACAGTGACGGGGCACATAATATAGTTTTTATGATTGGCTGGATAACCTGTCAATTAGTTGTGTAACGGATCACAAATCTGCAGTTCGGATCACACTCCGGTTTTTGAGTCACGGATCAGACCATTTTTCGGATCAGCAAATAAGGCAAATGTCATTTGCTTTCCATTTATACAAAAATATAACTGCAAAAAACATTGCTTTTAACAAACAGTACTTAGAACCTGTAATTTTAATAAAAATAAAAACCAAGAAAGAACCAGCTAAAAAAAGAAAAGTATTCAATAAGAAATATGATCTTTGCTACTGTTGCAGATAATGCTAAATATAGAAATCTAACATCTTGTACATGTCATATTTATCTTCAATTCATAATTCAACAATTCACACATTAAACTTCATGTTTCATTATAGGTGTATTATTTTTGAAAACATATTCAGTGACAATTTTGACAGTTGTTTGTCGCCATCTGTTGGTTACACAGTGTAATTGCTTTCACCAGCGTCAAACATTCAGCATCATGTTTCATTAAAGGTGATTTTAATCTTTACCATAAACATCACTGTTCATATCTGAACTATAAACTGTTCTCCCAGTACTTCTGTGTTATTTAATTGTTTGTAACAAACTGAAAAAGAGTAAAAACTGGATCTCTCTCGATGCAGATTTGAATGCAGCGCTTTGAAGGATTAATAAACATATGCAAATCATTATCATTTATCATTCATTTTGCGCGTGTTTGAACTGAGATCACGATCTTTTAATGTCTAATTGTGCAGTTTTACACTGAATGCATAAATGCAGGCTAAACAAGCAGTGACAGAAAACACCTTATATTAATAGCCTGAGAAAGCATTTAGGTAGGTCCCACCACAACTTTTTCCGTCATCATTATATCTTACAGGGAAGCCAAAATGCTTTGATACACGTGTTTTGAATGATGCGGGAGGCGATGTCTCTGCAATTGTTATAATGCTGGATTAACCTACAAGTTCAAAAAATTTATTAATCTGCAGGTTACGTGCGTTACGAACCATGGGTTGTGATCCGTATGGATCACATCAACAGTGATCCGTTACACCCCTACTGTCAATCAAATATAAACGAAGTGGCAGTTGCAATGGTTTATTGTTTGGGAATTGAGCGCCAATCTGATTTCACCAAGTGGGACAAGTTCCTGGATTAACATCTATGTTGATCCTGGAACAACATTCCAGTCAGCAAATCAGAATTACGGGATACATTTACCTTTTATGTTAAGTTTAGGCTTACGGTTAAGTTTATGCACTTCTACATGATTGTTATCCAACTATTATTCCTCTCTGAATTTGGTAATAATTTACAGTTATGGTTGGGTTTAGGGGTAAGGAATAGATATTACATTTTCGAACAGAAATGATGTTCTAGGATCAACATAGATGTTAATCCAGGATCGCATCGTACTTGGCAAAATCATGACATGCGGAATTGAGCATACTAGTTAAAGTTTTACAAGCAGTAAATGTTTCAACAGTCAATGGACATAGTCGGATTCTACTATCAATAACGAATCTCTGTTTTAAAATTGAGATTGTATTTTCTTAAAAATCAAACTTTACAAAGCTCATCTACATTTAAAACCATGTAGTAAATAACAGCAACATACTTGATGTCTAATATCATGTTGGTTTTCCCACACAATCATATTCCATCCTTGGCAAAATATTTAGGGAGACTTCCTGCGGTGTATGATTGTCATTTATATTAGTTGTAGCATTGTGTCAGGTGTTGTTATGTGCGGTTAATGAATCCATTTACAATGGGCCGTCTGTTTTGTGAAGCCGAAATGTGTTGCTTTGAGAGCTGGGGTTTCTGATGCCTAATATTGTGCATCATCTGTTTGATTTCCTGTGCGGATAAGATTGATGAATGCATGAGCCTGGTTGGCAGGCCAATTCCCTCACTGCTCCATTCATCTACAAAGGTTCTGTTTTTTGAAGCTGCCATTCAAATGCCGGGGGGCTTTGTTTTGTTTAAAGAGGAGAGGACAGAAGAGGAAGGTGCTGGACAGGTGGCAGCCATCAGTGATTGCTCTGGATACCATCCAGCATTTGCTTGACTCTGTTGCAACTTGTTCATTCTTGAGTCTCAGTGCCAAACTCAAAGCAATTCAATTTTGTGTGTTGCAGATGTTGCACCTTCTGACTCTTCTCGATTAAACTTTTCCTCTCAGTGTCAGGCGAATCTCACATTTAGTAATTAAGAATGGAAGAGGCATGACCATCTAGATGTTTTATTTTTGTTGACTTTAGAAGTTTTGTTGTAACTTTTCCCTAACAATATGTGTAGTTTGAGCCAACCTAGGCTCATAGCAGATAGGTCTACCTTTCTGGGAACAGTGAAATATGTCGGTGGTTCTCAAGTGGGGGTCGGGACCCCCCAAAGGGTCGTGGGACAATGAAGGGGGGTTCACTTGGCGATTTCCAAAAGTCAAATTCACTTTATTAAACTATTAGAATGACCATATTTTATCCATAACCTACCGAAGAACAACATAGTAGTTATTAACATTGTTAACATGTTAATAATAAACATTAAAAACTACATGTAAATAAAAAGCCACCAGTCTTAAGTTTCTTGCGACCCCTGGGGGGGGTTTAATAAAATTACGTTATATTAAAGACAATGCAGCACAAGTTAAACTTTTTGACACCTTTACGGCACTCACATACATTAAAAATAAGTACAGACCACAAGTGAACATGGAGGATGGTCTCCGAGTGGTGTTCTCCAAAATTAAACGATGAATAGATTTGGGACTATTGGTGTGTGTGCGCCGTTGTGTGTTATATATTTATAACCACCTCAGAGAATATTGAGGGTTGCGAGTCACTGGCATTGTTATTTTGAGGGTCAAAAAAGTTTGGGAACCGCTGAAATATGTAACCGGAAGTACGTCAGCTTGCAGTTTTTGTTTTTGCAAATCGACCGGAGGCCTCTGTGTACACTTTGAGCTCAATTTTTTCTCGTGCGCCCTTTTCTTGCATAAATCCACCAGATGGCGCAATTTACAGCTTGCTGTCAATAGACTGACTGATCGTCTGACCCACTCACCCCTTTCCTAAACCCAACCGATAGTGTTTTTAATAGCAATCTAGAAAATAAAAAGGCACATGATTTCACTACATTTTCAGCCTGTTGTTTGTTTTTGTTTTTATTTTTTTGCTTTTGTTCTTTGCTGGACTCGAACCCTGTCATCATGGTCAACTCTACTCCGCATCCCAAGTCCATTGGTGTACGCGAGCTGTAGTGCGAAAAGGAACAGAAGCTGTCAGCTGCCTCATACCACCCCATAGGGTTTAATTTACAGACAAAATGGAGCCAGTCGTACCTCTGGGTACATATTTTGTGGTCTCCAGAAATGTAGACGGGGGTACATATCTACAATGAGCCTGTGTTGTTCTTTGGAACTACATTTACATTTAGTCATTTAGCAGAGGAATCTGTCCAAAGCGACTTACAATTAATGATGAATTCAGCATTTCAACAAGAAGAGGTAATAGACACAATAATAGTGCAAATTATACAAAGGAACTGTTTGTGCTCAGCAGGGGCATCGCTAGAGGGGAAGTTAGGAAGATTCTAAGGGCCCACACCGTTTTCATTCGTGACACCTAGCTCTTCACTTTTGTTAGTGACAAACCCCCTACAACCCCCCCCCTCTTTACTTTTGTCCTCGACACCAACCCCAACCCCCTGCTCTTCACTTTCAGCTGCAACGCCTTCAAAATTTTGTCAAAGGGCCCGTACTGTCCAGCGATGCCCCTGTTGCTCAGATAAGTTAGAGTTGAAGTAAGGAGTAGGACTGACGAAACAATTCTTACGACTAGCAGAAATTAATCCAAGCAAACAAACACACGCTTAATAAAAGATACCACTCACGAAATGTATACCACCGTTCTTCTGAGGTCACTCCAAGTGCTAAATGCAGAACTAAATGTATGTTACTCAATTGTGGATTGTCAATTTATGGATATATGCAGCTTTGTCCAGAGGACAGCCTTTGAATTAAATGCGAGCACTAGGGCAATTACTTGTCAGTACTTCAGGATGAAAGGAAGCATATTGGTCACTACTAAAGTCACGTGAGCCCTCTCCAGAGACTGGCAGTGATTAATTCCAACATGTCAGAATTTGTCTGAGAATTGGTAGAACCATTAGCCCAGCAGGGAGTTTCTAGGGCTGTTACCGCTCACCCGCCGAGAAGCATGGCCATGTACACAGACTCCCTCTGATTCTTCTACAACTGTGTTTGTGAAGTTTGCTGAAACACAGCAAGCAGTCCACCATCATTACTTTCATTTTTAACCTTTTATCTTTGAAATACCTAGATAATCAATAAATACAGATCTGCGACCTTCAAAAGGAAAGTGGTTTGCAGGATGGGTGGAGTTATATCAAGTTGTAAGTCAGATTTATTTATACTGTCTGGAAAAAAAATGTATACATGTTGCTGTATAGGGGGTAATATTGTCAATGTTGAACATTTGGCTATTGCTATGACATTTTTACAGTTAAACATGGTACCAGTAGTTGCTTCCCCATTGGCATTTCATTGACAAGTTCACTGATCCAAGTCTGCAATTTTAAAGGGGTTGATGATCTGGCGAGAAAAGACTACCATGCGGTTAAGGCTTGTCAAGTAGAGGACACCACTTCTCACTTACAGGGCCCAGGGACTCAAGTGCCCAATCAAGGGCACAAACTGATGCAAATCTGGCCTATCTAAATTCGTAGAAGCCCTGCCATGTTAGCTCTTCATCAAAGTTTCATCCTACTGGGAGATTGACAGACCATGGATCTGCTGGAGCCTTGACAGTGAGCCCAGATCCCTTTTGATATAACTGGCAAAACGAGGTTCCAGAAAACCAGGCGCCGTGTGTCCGACAGTCCACATAGGTCAAGACTTTGAAGGTCCAGGTTGGTGGCTTCCATATGTAGATTTTTCGATCGGTGCCATGACCCAGATGAAATCCATGGAGACCGCGTCGCCCATAGCTATTCCTTTCAAGCATATTATTAGCACAGCATAGTAATGGGCACCACCAGCACACATGCCAACTCTAGCGGAGGGCTCTGTTTGCAGGCAAGCTGGCAGTCTTTGTGCACTGACAGGAAAGGAGACTATCCGGCTCTGGTCCCATTGTGCGCCAGCTATTTCGTTTCTAAAGGAGGTCAAGCAGTCTGAGGGAGAGACGTGCAATGTGGTACTGGAGTGATGTGTGTTGGGAGAAACTTAGTGTACAAGGGGAAAAGTGGAGACGTGTTGTCACAGAGAAGTCTGAAACTGGTGCAGAGGTCGAATGTTCTGCTGGTAGTTGCAATACTTTTTCCAATAAAAATAAAACTGAATATATGAAGGGAAACCTCCATAAATAAGTGGTAGAATTGGTGCTATGGCATGCACACCGGCTTTGTCTTTTCCTCAGGAGTCTCTGATTGTTCTTTACACTTGGACAGGCAGCCAAAGCAGCCACTCATAATTAAAGACCAGCTTCCTGCTTAATGTGGCTGGCCTCTTGAGCCACTCCCAGCTGTTGCTGGAAACGTTAGGATGCCAGCTGTGAGTCTCCGCCTGTGAGTTCCCATGGGAGCCAGGCTTACAGCGAGCATCTAAACAACCGTTGTAGCCCTTTGCACACCTGTTTACCTACTATCAATCACAATCTCTTTGAAGTGAAATTCGCATCGGCGAGTTGCGCCAGACTGTTTGGATTTGATCTGCTGCTGTATTTGGCGATAGTTGCCTTGGAGATCCATCCCACCTCCTCTCTGCTCGCTTTCGAGGGACTCTCAAGGGAGGAATTATTTCAGCCTGCGAATAACCTAGAGTAATTAATTAATAGCTGCTAATTAAACGTATGAATCGTAATCATTTTAAATATAGTATTTACCATTCTGCGGTGGGTGGTTTAAAATCATTTGTCAGCTGCTTGAGCAAGGCCGGACTAACATCTATTTTAAGTTGAAGTTATCACATTAAGTTGGAGTCATCAGATCTATTGAAAACCTGCATAGTTCCCATACTTTTTTCCCCTCAAAGTCTTTGCAGGCATTGAGAGAAACTTCCTAAGTGCATGGTCAACATAAAACTTGAATAGACGGATCACTGTAATCTCCAGACAACACCATCAACCTGTTGGAGAATTGAAAGTTTAGTGGTCGCCTATAGAAAGTAGAGAATAGTCCATCAAGCCATAGTGCTGTTCAGACTGCAGTTGCACTTAGTAAATAGCGCTGTATACTTAAGTAACACAAAAAGGCAGTCAAAACTCGAGTTTTGATGTCTGTATAATCTTTCCTTCGTTCAACCATTTTCTTTCGTCTTTTACGTAAGCCCTTGTTTTTGGCTGCTCCCATTTGTCAAGTTGGATTTGGGTATTTTTTCTTTTTTTTTTTTTTACGTCAAATGCCCTTGATGTAATCTCAGTTATGGGACATACACTTGCTTCGATGGCCAGTTTAAACTACTCAGTTGACCCATGTTTACCAGACGGCATCCAGAAATAACTCCTGGCTAGTGTTGCAAAGGAAAACTTATCAGGAGTTTATGGGAATTTACATGATGAAAATTAAATGAGAAAATTGACACCGTTAATTAATATTACTGTATTAACCCAGCTGGGTCAGTTGGCATTTCTGTGTGGGGTTTGCATGTTCTCCCTGTGTTAGTGTGGGTTTCCTCCGGGTGCTCCGGTTTCCCCCGTAGTGTCTGACTGTGAATGTGAGAGTGTATGGGTGTTTCTCAATGATGGTTTGGGGCTGGAATCCGCTGTGTAAAACATATGCTGGATAAGTTGGCGGTTCATTCCGATGTGGAGACCCCTGATTAATAAAGGGTCTAAGCCGAAAAGAATGAATGAATGAATGAATGAATGAATGAATGAATGAATGAATGAATGAATGAATGAATAAGCTGTTTCCGAGATTGATGATTTGAGACTGGTGAGATGGGGTGAAAATTTAGCAAATGTATTAAAACTGATAACATAACTGTGATAATATTCATTCATTCATTCATTTTCTTGTCGGCTTTGTCCCTTGCGGGGTCGCCACAGCGGAATGAACCGCCAACTTATCCAGCACAATTTTACGCAGCGGATGCCCTTCCAGCCGCAACCCATCTCTGGGAACTTCCACACACACATTCACACTCATACGGACAATTTAGCTTACCCAATTCACCTGTACTGCATGTCTTTGGACTGTGGGGGAAACCGGAGCACCCGGAGGAAACCCACGCGAACCCAGGGAGAACATGCAAACTCCACACAGAAACGCCAACTGACCCAGCCCAGCCGAGGTTCGAACCTACGACCCAGCGACGTTCTTGCTGTGAGGCAACAGCACTACCCACTGCGCCACTGGGTTGCCATTGTGATAATATTATTTAATAATATTACTGTTTTGTTCTGGCTTGATAAGTACAAGAGACTTTTTACAAAATAGTATTGCATTTAACTGATATTGCATTAAATGCATTAAACAAAGATAATCCTGCAATATTTATATAATCTGTATTAAACAACTACATTCCCTCTCATGGGCTAATCTGTATTTTTGATTAGGTCACAGCCTTATCACCCTGCAGCCCAAGACCAGTTACTCACTGAAGCTAAGCAGGGCCAAGCCTGGTCAGTACCTGGATGGGCGACCACATGGGAAAAATATGGTCGTTGTTGGAAGTGTTGTCAGTGAGGCTAGCAGGGGGTGCTCAACCTGTGGTCTGTGTGAGTCCTAATGCCCCAGTATAGTGAAGGGGACACTATACTGTCAGTGGGCGCCGTCTTTTAGATAAGATGTTAAACTGAGGTCATTAAAAATCCCATGGCACTTCTTGTAAAGAGTGGGGGTGTAAGCCCGGTGTCCTGGCCAAATTTCTTTTGTAAATTACCCATCATCAATTTTCCCAATCATCCCCTAAATCATTCCCATCCACCAAATTGGCTCTATCACTGTCTCTCCACTTTACCATTAGCTAATGTGTGGCGAGGGCACTGGTGACGTTGTCCTGTGTCTGCCGTCGCATCATCCAAGTGGATGTTGCACACTGGTGGTGGTGTGGAGAGACCCCTGCTCATGATTGTGAAGCACTTTGGGGTATGGCCTTACAGAATAAATGCGCTATATAAATACAAACATAACATAACATTTTGTAAATTCCCAGTTTATCACCTCTAACACCAGATAATTCCCATATATTCCTATCAATTCCTATATGTTCATGTTAATTCCCATGGAAAACGTCCAGCTTTGAACATTCTCGAATTGGTCAGATGGGTCTCCAACTGGTGACCTTCTTGCTGTGATGTAACATAAAAGTTTGATTATCAACATATATTATGACAAAGACCCACAAAAAATTCAAAATGGCTACCAGACTAATAATATAGAACTATTTAAATGATTTTAATAGTCAAACTTAAAAATTGGTACCTGAGAAAAGGCTTTTATTTGCATTAGGTATTCACCTGTTATCGTTCGCTGATTATCTCAAGGGCTGGATGATTTGCATGCTCAAATTGATTCATTGTGCTACAATATCATTAAAAGTCATCTGTCAAGACAGATGGTGCGTGTCAATCATTTCACTCTCATTAATAATCATAAAAAACAGCTGCATGTCATCCAAGTTAGAGACGTTACTATGAAACTCATTTATCTGGCGTTTGCTTTTTAACAAAGTTAAAGCCCATGCTTTGCATTGAAGAACACACTCTTATATCAAGATTAGGCAAATTACACAGCATTGACAAATCTCTTCCCTTTGTAGTGGTGCTGCAGCCTTGCATTAATTCAGCCCCCCAGTGTGCTCTTGTGCAGCAGGGAAAGGAAAGCCCACCCTCTGGTAGCACTTTCCTTTGACGGGACAGTCGCAGTGCAGTTTGATGCATCACCGAGCCCTTTTACATATGCACCGTACATCCACATGTGCTCATTTGTTTGTTTCTCTTTGGGTTCACTTTCAAAGTATATCACGTTCAATAGAATATGCACAAGTTTTGATGTCAGCACAGTATGCAGTGCCATCAAACGACCCTGTCCCAAATGACGCACTTTATGTGGACTTGAAGCGCTCTGAACATTCATATTTTTAGCTTTCAGAAAGGTTTCCCGCAACTGCCCCCTTTGTGGCCACTTTGATACACATTTCTGCCTGACCTACACTGAAGCGGTTTCACAAAATTGCGGACTCTTGAGAGGCCAGCGTTCGCACAGCTCACACATGCACTTTAAATCATTCCTGCAACACTTAGTTCATCCACGAGTTGCCAACACTGAACCTGGCTGTTGTTTCACAGTTAGAAAAAAAGTTTTGGCAGGAACTGTTTCGCAAGCAATTTATATATTCTCTCTCTCTCTCTCTCTCTCTCTCTCTCTCTCTCTCTCTCAATTCAATTCAATTCAATTCAATTCAATAGTTGCTTTATTGGCATGACAAATGTTACAAATGTATTGCCAAAGCAGTTCTAAAGTTTACATGGAAAAACGTAACATATATATATATATATATATATATATATATATATATATATATATATATATATATATATATATATATATATATATATATATATATATATATATATAATAAAAAAACAGTACACACAATAGATAGTAGTAGTAGTAGTAGTAGTAAAAAAAAAAAAAAAACGTGTATATATATTATAAATATATATTATAATTAAAATATAGATAATACGTCATATTACTCAATATATCATACTTACTGTATGGTGGCTTGAGAAAATCATAACTTTCCGCCAGACTGTCAGACTTAATGTTGGGCTCATTTAACTCAGACTACCAATCTGCCAATCACCGATGACCGTTTAACTTACTAGCCACACCCTAGCAACCACTTACGCCCCCCTAGCAACTGTCCCATAGACTTCCAAAAAAAAAAAAAAAAACTGCCATTGACTTTACATTGAACATACCAATAACATACCGACTCACACTAACAATATACCAATCCATACCAGAAACACTAATCATACTAGCAACATGCTAATTCATACTAACGATATACTAATCCACACTGGAAACATACTAACAAACATACTAATCATACTAGCAAACATGTGAATTCATGCTAACGGCATGCTAGTTTACACTAGCAACATGCTACTGACATTCTAATTCATACTCAATGCTAACGACATGCTAATTTATGCTAGAAACATGGTAATTTATGTTAGCAGCTACCTAGCAACCACTCAAAACACATTAGCAACCGCCTAGCAACACCTTATTAGCCCCCTAGATTGCCCTAGCAACTGCCTAGCAACCATCCAGAACACATAAACAATAGTCTAGCAACGCCTTAAAAAAAAATTACTTAGAACACCATAGCAACCACCTAACAACGCCTTAGTAACCACTCAGAACACCTTATATATATATATATATATGCCATGCTGTTTCTCGCCTCTTATTGCCGCTGGCTCCAATTGAAAATGATTGACTTCAGGCTTCTTAGATGCTCTAGACACCTTCAGTGTGAACGCACAGTCAGAGGATGTTTTTCTCTTGAAGCATAATTAAAGTTAAATTATCTTAATTTGCATGAATCCACGATTGAAGTGAATTCCACATGGTTGTGGAAAATGCTGCCTAATTCACTTCAATCGCACCGCCCAGTGAAATTTTGCCCATGTTTGTGCATTTGCATTGACTTCGTGCACCTAAAAAAACAATAAAATGTTGACTCAAATTTGTGAAGCAACTTGCTGTACAGCTTTAAGTTGACTCCGCTTTTAACTCAAGTACTGTAGTTGGCTCAATTTAAGATGAGTAGACTCTAAAAAGCTGTGCAGCAAGTTGCCCTACAATTTTAAGTGGAGTCAATTAAGTTTTTGTTTTTACAGTGTACCTAATGTACTCGCATTATTAATTAATTTTGCTTTTGGCTCTATCCTGTTGGTGTTGTACATCTGGCAACCTGTGCGTGCATCATTCTAAGTAGAGAGGGCCTGGTGAAAAAAAAAAATCCAGTATTTTGAATTTGCACTGCAATAGTTCAACTACTAAGTGTCAATCCTACAAGCTGCATCTTTAAAATGTTTATATAAGTGAGCTTAATGGGCTTTCCTCCCTTATTTTCTTCATAGGTTATGACACCTTACCTTATTATACATATAAGCAGTGTATAAGTGGTGTGACTGTGCTCTAGTTGGCAAAGATAATAAAGGGATGTTTGGCATTTATTAAAAGTGAGAGATTTTGAAGGTGAAAAGAACCTTCTGCCATCATTCAGGGGATAGTAGAGGATGGAGAGTGAGTTTGACAGCTGAAGCTCATGGCTCTCTTCAGAGAGACCGCTTTTCCATGTTGAGGTCAAAGCAGAGGATTTCAGTATGCAGAGTAGCGTTGGTGAGTCCTTGGGATGCAGACACTGGCAGGATAAACCCAAACTCTACAATCATAGAGCTTCATGATTGGATAATTCATTTATGATTAGCACTCTGTCTACTTAAACACTGCAGGTGAAGCATCTTAATTTATATGATGGTTGTTTTGGAAGGATATAATGAACAGTTCAAGACCTGGGTCGCGTTTGCTTAATGCACTTGTTTAAATGTTGCCTAAGCTTAAATCTCTGCTTAAATAGCTACATAAAGTGTCAAAATCTGGATTAAAAAAATAAATAAATAAAGTATATTTGGGCAGCACGGTGGCTCAGTGGTTAGCTGAGGCAAGACGTTTGCTGGTTCGAGTCCCAGCTGGGCCAGTTGGCATTTCTGTGTGGAGTTTGCATGTTCTCCCTGTGTTGGCGTGGGTTTCCTCCGGGTCCTCCGGTTTCCCACACAGTCCAAAGACATGCGCTATAGGTGAATTGAATAAACTAAATTGGCTGTAGTGTATGAGTGTTTGTGAATGTGAGAGTGCATGGGTGTTACTGGGTTGCAGCTGGAAGGGCATCCACTGTGTAAAACATATTACGGAATAATTGGTGGTTCATTCCACTCTGGCGATCTCTGAAATTCTGTAGATTAAGCCGAAGTAAAATGAATGAATGAAGTATATTGGTGCAGACTTAATGTAATGTTTTCCTAACTAAGCCCAGGTAAAACCATTAGGTTAATTTTTGATAGTATTGATCAGTTTTTATTTATTAAATATCAGTTGTAGCATATTTTAATTTGTGTTGACATGTCAAGGACTGTGTTGTAATACTGTAATACTTGCATTTGGTTTTGTACTACTTTTGTATTTTTTTGTTTAAAAGCTCCTTTGGATTATGTAATGTGTATTTATATAGCGCATTTATCGTGTTTGGCCATACACACAAAGCGCTTCACAATCATGAGGGGAAGGGTTTTCTACACTCCAGCACCAGTGTGCAGCATCCACTTGGATGATGCGACAGCAGCCACAGGACAATGGCGCCAGTGTGCTCACGACACATCAGATATAGGGGGTCGAGAGACAGTGATAGAGCCAATTCAGTGGATGGGGATAATTAGGAGGCCATGATGGAGGAAATTTGGCCAGGACACTGGGGTTACACTGCTACTCTTCAGTGGCAAGTGCCATGCGAATTTTATTTATTTATTTTTTTTCACTGAAGACAGAGAGTCAGGAGCTCAGTTTAACGTCTCTTCCGAAAGACAGACATTGTGTTAGGATTAATCAAATATTTTGAATAAATAAAAACTAATTGGGTTCTAATGAAGTAGTGATATAATGCACTGTTTTAAAAAACAAATTGTGTTGCTTTAAAAAAAAAACTATTTAATTATTGTGCATTTTAAAATTATTTGTATTGCTCATATTTGACTAAAATATTATTTGTTATTATTATAAAATAAGTATTTGATTCATTAATTCAATTTAATCATCAACATTGAAAATTCCTATTTCCGTTTGTTGCCATAGTGACACTATTATACTTAAGGTTTTAAACTGGATTACTATATTTTTCATTCAACTCATTTTGAATTGCTCATATCCATTTGTAATTCTGTACACATTTGTAATTATGTTCTTATCTATCTGCACACTTCTGATCATTAATAGCAACCTTTAAACATATTCATCTATTGTTAATCATCTCTGTTCATAGCTAATACAACCTGTATATAATGTTCATAGTACATCCATCTGTAAATATTACCCATAGTTTTTCTATATTGGACTTTATACCTGTATACACTTGCTGCTATTGCGCTCCTGGCTAGACCTTAACTGCATTTCGTTGCCTTGTACTTGCACATGTGTAATGACAATAAAGTCTAAAATCTGATCTAATCTAATCTTATATGTAATGTACTAACCGGAACTTGTATGTTTACTTTAGGCCTCCCAAAGACCAGAGACAGCACACATTTAATCCGTTATTTTATTAAAATCAGAGTCATATAGAATTCCATTTATTCATACATGCATACACACATTCATTCATTTTCCTTTGGCTTAGTTCATTTATTCATCAGGGGTCGCCACAGTGGAAGGAACCGCCAACTTATCCAGCATATGTTTTACACAGCGGATCCCCTTCGAGCCACAAACCATCACTGGGAAACACCCATACACACTTGCATTCACAAACATACACTGCAGCCAATTTAGTTTATTCAATTCACCTACAGTATAGTGCATGACTTTGGACTAGGCATGGGACGATAACCGTTTTAAAGGTATACCGCGGTTTGGAAAAGTTTTAAAACCATCAAAATTTTCTGCTATACCGTTCCTAAAGTATTTGTAAGATTTTTTTATTTACATTTTTTTTTAGGTTTTTAGGATATCCAAAGATGCCATTTAAAATTGTAAAACAATCAGTGTTTTTGAAACTAATGAAGAAAGCAGAAGTCAATGATTCATTTGAATTATTTAGCCCGACATGTTTACTGCTCCAAAATATTATAAATGTTTCCTAAAATAAAATATATTGTGTACAACGGGGAAAAAGTTTTTGCTTTTAACACAGACATTTAAAATGAATATATTTTAGAGCAGTAATCACAATACCGTGAAACCGTGATATTTATATCCAAGGTTATCATACCATCAGAATCTTATACCGGCCCATGCCTACTTTGGACTATAAGGGAAACCGGAGCACCCGGGGGAAACCCACGCCAACACAGGGAGAACACGTATATAATTTTCATTTCTTTAATTTATATTTTATGAAGGAAGTCCCTGGTTAAAAGGATCACCATATTACTGGTATTACCTCCAATTCGAGTGCCATCTAAAATAATAATAATAATAAAGCACCAGCTCTGATAAAGCACCACATGTCTCCATCATATATATTTTTTTTTCATCTCTCGCACTTCCGTGTAATGTGGCACAGTTCATGAATACCACAGTGTTAAACCTCAAGTCACGACAGCAAGGATGAAGATCACGTTAATGTCACCAAGACAACAGAGCAGGGAAATATCTTAATCTTCAATCTAGAAAGACCACGACATCTTTCGCACCTCAGACAACCATTAATATGCTCTCTCGGTGTCTATAGTGGCCTAGAAATAACCGTACTTTCCTTGAGATCTGTGAATTTTCATATCATGGTGGTTCTTCTATAACTGGCAGTAGCTTAAACCCTTTGAAATCTCTTCTAATTATATCTTTTTCAGTTGTGGAGAAAAAAAAAATATTTCTATATATCTCCTCTGCATTTCTGTCTGCCTGGCAGCTGGAGAGAGAGAGAGAGAGAGAGAGAGAGCGCTGAATGTTTAGTGAACATAAATCTGCAGGTCTTTGGGTGGTTGGGATTCCAGTGGCTCTGGAGGATGTGACTTTGCAGTGTGAAGCACAGTGCGATGGGCTGATGGTGTTTAAGGAAATGAGCTGGTGGTTGGCGCTGAGTCCCCATAAATCAAAGCGCGAGTGAATAATTGGGCTGTGGATTGAAACCTGAGTGGCCATCGCCACAGGTATGCTGCGACATTGGCCTGGCAACTGCCATATATCACACACACACACACACACACACACACACACACACACACGCACATGCACACGCGCGCACACACACACACACACACGAACACACGCAAGCAAGCAGGTACCAGAAGTGACACAGGATTGTGTGTGTGCGTCTGAGTGTGTTTCACTTGGTAACATTTTTCCTTTTCCATTTTTTGCAGTTGTATCCTACAAATACTGAACCTGTGATGACACTTTATTTTGATGGTCCAGCTGAGTATTAGTAGACTGTCTGCATAATATTTGTTGATTCTGCTGCTAAACAGACATTTAACTGACTATAAGAAACTTTGCAAGTACATGTCAACTTACCCTATCCCCAATCCTGATCCCAACCTAACAGTCTTAAAATCTACTGAGAATTAGTTGGCATGTAGATGCAATGTAGCTCATATTGAACAAACGGACCATCAAAATAAAGTGTGACTGAACTGTTTTTTTAGGGCTGGGCGATTAACTTAAAAGTAATTAAAATTGACAATCAGAACCTACTGTATAATCGATTTAATTTTTCCAGATCATTTTTTTTAATTACTTTTCCTACCGCATGTGAAGTCATGTGACCCGCTTCGTGACGTTACGCTGTTCCGCCAACATGTCAAGCATGGACAACCTAAACACTGAGACAACTGAGCAACAAGAGCAGCTTCTACCAAAAAAAAAGCATGTTTACTGTACAAAAATTGTCAGCAAAAATAAATAAATAAATAAATAAATAAATAAATAAATAAATAAATAAATCGTTTATTAATCACAATCAAGTTAAAATGTTTAATTAATCTAGATTTTGATTTTAGGCCAGTTTGCCCAGCCCTACTGTTATTATAGATTATTATGTTATTAGATTATATATATGCAGTTGAAGTCAGAATTATTAGCCCCCCTGAATTATTACTCCCCCTGTTTATTTTTCCCCCAATTTTTGTTTAACGGAGAGAAGATTTTTCCAACACATTTCTAAACATAATAGTTTTAATAACTTATCTTTAATAACTGATTTATTTTATCTTTGCCATGATGACAGTAAATAATATTTTACTAGATATTTTTCAAGACACTTCTATACAGCTTAAAGTGACATTTAAAGGCTTAATTAGGTTAACTAGGCAGGTTAGGGTAATTAGGCAAGTTATTGTATAATGATGGTTTGTTCTGTAGACTATCAGAAAAAAATTAGCTTAAAGGGGCTAATAATATTGACCTTAAAATGGCTTTTAAAAAATTAAAAACTGCTTTATTTCTAGCCGAAATAAAACAACTTTCTTCAGAAGAAAAAATATTATCAGACGTACTGTGAAAATTTCCTTGCTCTGTTAAACATAATTGGATAAATATTTAAAAAAGAAAAAAAATTCAAAGGGGGGCTAATAATTCTGACTTCAACTGTGTGTGTGTGTGTGTGTGTGTGTGTGTGTGTGTGTGTGTGTGTGTGTGTGTGTGTGTGTGTGTGTGTGTGTGTGAGTGTACTGTATATACTGTATATATATATATATATATATATATATATATGTATGTATATATATATATATATATGTATGTGTATATATATATATATATATATATATATATATATATATATATATATATATATATATATATATATGTATATATATATATATATATGTATATATATACACACACACACACACACACACACACACACACACACGCACACACACACAAGTCCTGTGATCGATGATCATTTAAATTAAGGATCAATTAATCGATTAATTGCTTATTCTTATAAAAGATCCGTTTATAAAATACTTACGAATCTAGGCTACTGAAGGATGAGCAGAATATGCAATGCATTATGATCCTTGCATAATCATCACAGCAAAATAATAAGCTAAGCATGAAGTTAATATATAAACTATACAAATAAAAAAATAAGATATTTTAAGTAATGCAACATTATGTGTAACAAATACAAACTATTATACAGTATAGCAGGCTACAGACTAAATACGTCAGAGGTGAACATGCAGCATGCTTTTCTGTTAAAGCTTACTTGAAGAACAGACTAGGCTAGGCCTATGACAGACCAAGGCTATCTCACGAAACAAATTGAAAAAATTTGGAACTAATTTCGGTTGATGTAATTTATATCTTAATTTGAGTGTTTTTTTTTGTTGTTGTTGGTCAGTTATCTACTAAATAAATAAGAAGAACTAATAACATTTGAGGGAAAGTGCTTCAAAACAAGGTCTGCAAAATTCGCAACACTGGACATGTTCCCCAATTGAAGGTGATTGAGGATGAGAGAACTCGATTCGAACTCGAAAGCGATTTTTTTTTTGCCAGTCTGTAAAGGTTGCTTAAAACACCTCAATATTTTAGAGAAAGTGGTTAAAATTTGCTTTCCCAGAAATGGGTTGCGCCTGGAAGGGCATCCGCTGCGTAAAACATGTGCTGGATAAATTGGCGGTTCATTCCGCTGTGGCGACCTCGGATTTATAAAGGGACTAAGCCGAAAAGAAAATGAATGAATGAATGGTTAAAATTTGCATAACCAATGATTGATCGCATCCACGCACGACCCACCCATACTTAAATATCATGTAACCTACTTTTTGATTACCTGACTCGTGGATTAACGGCACCACCTGCGGGTATAACCGAGATCCTCGTATAACAGGGTTTAATGCGTTGCCCAATATGCAATGTCAAGAGAGTGACTCCACAAGGTCATGTAAACTACGCACACTTGATTATGTAATGTGTATGGACAAGTCTCACAGCACAAAGCATAACTTATCCTTTAATTCTCCACGCTTAATTGGTCATCGATAAGGCCTATTGATTAAAAGCTTAATGACAATTAATCAATGATCGAGTAATCGTTAACATCCCTAATAAATATATATATATATATATATATATATATATATAGTCTGCATTGTGATTTTTAGCTAAAGTTTAAATCGTAAAATGTATTTTAAGTTATTATAAAGTCTTTGATAGTTTCATTCACAATTAAGGGGAACAGGTTCATAATGTGTATATACTGTAGTATTTTGTATATTTGTTTTTGTTGACTAAGGCTGTGTTTGGTCTTGGCATAAGATACTGTACATTTTTGTTGATCCAATCGCAAGTGAACCACTCTAAATACTGGTACTGTATGAACCAGGTGGAAAACATTTTGAGCTTGTCCACTTTTTTTAAACACTTCCAGAGGCAGTAGAAAATGCATTTGACTGGATTGCTTTCATAGAGTGGATGCTCATCTGGCACAATACATTCAAAAAGCCGTAAAAGACCACTCAGAAATAAAGGTATGAGAGCTGGTACTGTGGTGATACCTTTTTAAAAGGTGCACATTTGAACCTACAAGTCCATATTGGTACTTAAAAGTGCATTTTAGTATCTATAAAAAAACAAGAGGTAAACTTTTGTACTTTTAGGTACTAATATGGACTCTTTAGTTACAAATGTAGAACTTTTGAAAAGGTACCAACTCAGTGACCGCTCTTATACCTTTATTTCTGAGAGTGTACTATCTACTGACCGCATTCATAAATATTACAAGACGTGTTGCTGAAGCTCTCTAGCTATACAGGGTTTAAACTTTACTGTCTGGAATTGTAGGTGCACTGTGAAAAATGCTGGGTTCCACATGATCGATTTGTGTAAGGACAACAGGAAGGAATTCAGTTAATGGATTACTTTTTACTTATTTAAGTGAGTTGAACATAAAACATAAGCTTAAAACTGAAGCTCAATTAAGTTGTCCCTAAGACAAACTCAAGAATTGTGATGTTTCATGTTTTTTATATAAGTAGTTTGAACAAACATCAAACATATTTTTTGAGTATGATTTGAAGATATAAAAATATAAAAAATACACTTTTCTCTTACCAGATCAGATTTTAACAAAGCCACACACAATATTCAGCAAATATGTGTAGCATCAGAGTAGAAACATAGGCTGCTGATCCCTGTATTGTCTCTTATTAAATAGATATGTTAATTGTTTAAGGCTTTTTTTGCAGTGTTAGATTGAAAGTAAACGCATCACCCAAACACCCTGTTCTCAATGAAATCATGAAATTGGAAAACAAAGTCTCATTGAAATGGCAGGTTTCATTGTAAATGGTAATGTGTTGACCAAAAATGCATCTTAATACCAAGTGTAAATAGGGCCTAAGATTTGAGAGTTGCTATACATTAGGTTATAGATTCATAAATAAGGTCAAATATGATTATCCTGTCATGTACTGTCAGTCCAAACCTGTCATTTTCAGAGATAAGGAAGGTGGGGGTTTTCGTGGAATGTCATAAACTGTCATGAAATTAAATTGAATGCTGCCAATGACGTCCAAAGTCATCATCGGTTAATCCTAGTGCATGTCTTGATGCTTGAAGTTTATTTATGTACTCTTTCAAAGTAAAGCTTAAAAGGGGGTTTTGGACCAATGCCATTTGGATGAATAATGTTCGTAAAAGCCTCTTGACAAGAACCATTTTTCTTAATGTGAAGATCATCTTTATACTGTAACCTGTTTTGGAATCCAAAAGTCTTTTTGACAGAAAATTTTAGTTCACACCAAAATAAAGAATTACTGTAGTCATCAGGCAAGTCTGTCGTTTATTTTCCAAATACAAATCCATACATTTTATTATTTTGTTAATATGTTTTATCATTTATCCCCCATTAAAGGACTATTCTGCCAATCTTTGACACAATATATGTATGAAGAGATGAAAAAAATAAATGTAAATTAAGCAGTTTATACATGCTTGACTTACTAGAATACATATTATTGGTTCTTGCTGAGATTCAAGCCTCATTGGTTCCCTTGGAAGCTCATTCCAAGGAGGAATGCTCAAGTCATTGGTTCTCATGAAACAAGCATGTGGTTCCATGATCAAAACTGAATTCAGTGGGTTTATAAGTTCTCATGCAAGCTCAAACTTCATTAGTTTTTGTGTAAGTTCAAACCTCATTGGTTCTTGTGGAAGCTCAAGCCTCATTGGTTATGTGGAAGCTCAATCCTCATCGGTTTTTGTGGAAGGTCAAACTTCTCTGGTTCTTTCTTTAACTCTATACTTATTGGTTCATTCATAAACTTAAACATCATTGATTCTTGCAGATGCTCAACCCTCATTGGTTCTTGTTAAAGCTCAAGCCTCATTGGTTGTTGTGGAAGCTTAAACCTCATTGGTTCTTGTGGAAACTCAACCTCATTGGTTCTTGTAGAAGCTCAAACCTCATCGGTTCCCATGAAAGCTCAAACCTCATTGGTTCTTGTGGATACTCAAACCTCATTGGTTCATGCTGAAGCTCAAATCTCATTGGTTCTTGTGGAGCTCAAACTATATAGTTTTTTTTGTGGAAGTTCAAACCTCATTGGTTCTTTCGTAAACTATGCTCATTGGTTTGTTTGTAAACTCAAACATCATTGATTCTTGCAGATGCTCAACCTTCATTGGTTCTTCTTAAAGCTTAAGCCTCATCAATTTATTTTGGAAGCTCAAACCTCATTGGTTCTTGTGAAAACTCAAACCTCATTGGTTCTTGTGAAAACTCAAACCTCATTGGTTCTTGTGGAAGCTCAATCTTCATTGGTTCTTCTTAAAGCTTAAGCCTCATCAATTTATTTTGGAAGCTCAAACCTCATTGGTTCTTGTGAAAACTCAAACCTCATTGGTTCTTGTGGAAGCTCAATCTTCATCGTTTTTGTGGAAGGTCAAACTTCATTGGTTCTTTCTTCAACTCTATACTCATTGGTTCGTTTGTAAACTCAAACATCATTGATTCTTGCAGATGCTCAACCTTCATTGGTTCTTCTTAAAGCTTAAGCCTCATCAGTTGATTTTGGAAGCTTAAACCTCATTGGTTCCTGTGGAAGCTCAAACCTAATTGGTTTCCATGGAAGCTCAAACCTCATTGGTTTTTGTGGAAGTTCAAACCTCATTGGTTTTTGTGGAAGTTCAAACCTCATTGGTTCATGTGTAAGCTCAAAACTCATTGGTTCTTACATAATTTCAAACATCAATGATACTTGCAGATGCTCAAACCTCATTGGTTCTTGCAGAAACTCAAACCTAATTGGTTCAAATGATAACTCAAACCTCATTGGTACTTGTAGAAGCACAAATCTCATTAGTTCTTCATTTGTTATTACACATCAAGCAAGCATGTGCTTCTGAATACTGTAAACATAGTTCTCTGATAACTGTCTATATGTGAATTAAAGCCTCTTAAATAATATAAAAGCATCACATTAAGCTGCCATGTTTCTTCAGAAGACTTGGTTTAAACCGCTTAATTCCTATGGATTTATGTTTTGACGTCTTAATGAGTGTCTTGAGGCTTTAGAGTTTTGGGTGAATAGATAGACTTGTGGTGGAACAACAGAATTTCAGATCTGATTCATTTCTGAGAAGGCTTGATTTTCATTGATAAACAAATTTCTTCTGTGTTTGGAACAGCATAATGGTGAATAATCATAATATTGGGGTGATTGAACCCTTTAGAAGTTCCACAGTTGTCATTTTAGAGAACCTTTATTTATAAGAGTTATATATTATATTATTTATTCATTCATTCATTTTCGGCTTAGTCCCTTTATAAATCTGGGGTCGCCACAGAGCAATGAACCGCCTATATTATATTATATTATATTATATTATATTATATTATAATATATTATATTATGTTATATTTAGGGCAACGCAGTGGCGCAGTAGGTAGTGCTGTTGCCTCACAGCAAGAACGTCGCTGGGTCGCAGGTTCGAACCTCGGCTGGGCTGGGTCAGTTGGCGTTTCTGTGTGGAGTTTGCATGTTCTCCCTGCGTTCGCGTGAGTTTCCTCCGGGTGCTCCGGTTTCCCCCACAGTCTAAAGACATGCAGTACAGGTGAATTGGGTAAGCTAAATTGTCCGTAGTGTATGAATGTGAATGTGTGTGTGTGGAAATTCCCAGAGATGGGTTGCGGCTGGAAGGGCATCCGCTGCGTAAAATTGTGCTGGATAAGTTGGTGGTTCATTCCACTGTGGCGACCCCGCAAGGGATAAAGCCGACAAGAAAATGAATGAATGAATGAATGAATGAATGTTATATTTAATTATATTATATTAATTATATTTTATTATATTATATTATATTATATTATATTATATTATATTATATTGTATTGTATTGTATTGTATTGTATTGTATTGTATTGTATTATGTTATATTTTATTTTATATTTTATTTTATTGTATTATTCATTTATTCATTTATTCATGTTCTTTTCAGTTTAGTCCCTGTATTAATCTGGGTTCACCACAGTGCAATGAACCACCTATTTTATATTATATTATATTATATTATATTATATTATATTATATTATATTATATTATATTATATTATATTATATTATATTATATTGTATTATATTATAAGATTGAACCTTTATTTATAAGAGAGATATTTTATATTATGTTATATTTTATTTATTTAATTTTATGTTATTTTATTATTCATTTATTCATTTTCTTTTTCGGCTTGGTCCCTTTATTAATCTGGGGTCCCCACAGCGGAATGAACCGCCTATATTATATTATATTATATTATATTATATTATATTATATTATATTATATTATATTATATTATATGATATTATATTATATTATATTATATCATATTATATTATATTATGTTTCCCAGAGATGGGTTGCGGCTGGAAGGGCATCTGCTGCGTAAAAATGTGCTGGATAAGTCTGCTGTGACGACCCTGGATTAATAAAGGGACCAAGCCGAAAAAGAAAATGAATGAATGAATATTATATTATATTATTAATTCATTTTCTTTTCGTGTTATATTTTATTTTATTTTGCTATTTTATGTTATTTTATTATTCATTCATTCATTCATTTTCTTTTTTATTAATTTGGGGTCGCCACAGCGCAATGAACCGCCTATATTATATTATATTATATTATATTATATTATATTATATTATATTATATTATATTATATTATATTATAAGAGTGAACCTTTATTTATAAGAGTGATATTTTATTTTATTTTATTTTATTTTATTTTTCATTAATTTCCTTTTCGGCTAAGTCCCTTTATTAATCTGGTGTCATTACAGCGGAATGAACAGCCTATATTATATTATATTATATTATATTATATTATATTATATTATATTATATTATATTATATTATATTATATTTTAAGAGTGAACTTTTATTTATAAGAGTGATATTAAATGTAAAATAATACTAATACTAACCAGACTTTCTATTTAAGTAAGTATATTATGTTTTCATACCCAAACGTACAATCATAATAAATCACCACATCTTGTCCAGCGTTTTTGTCCATTGTCCGCCAGGGTCTATGAGAATGACAAATAGATTCTGTGAATTGGAACACATCTAAATAGAGCATGGGCTCGTCTTAAAAGCATGCTGAGCAGAAGTGGGCTCGACCTTCTCTTCCTCATCTCTCTGCGGGCAGTTGCCAGGATAAGTGTTTTTGCTTGATGAGCCATTTAGAAAAAAGAAAGGAGAGGAAAAAATGTGATAAGGTACTGATTTGGCGCTCTGCAATCTTCTGTCAGTGCCACCGCAGGGGGAGAAATGAGCAGAGGTCATTTCTTCTCATCTAATAAGCTGTTTGAAAGCGCGAGGTGGGCTCGGGATGGCGCGGGCTTGAGGGACTTAGAAATTCAGATTAAACAACATTCTTTTAAACTTATTTTTTTCCCGTACTTCTTGCACTTTGTTGCTCTGACCTTGAGTGTTTTTTTATGTATAGTTATGCTCTGTGTTTTTTAAGCAGGACTTACTTCTGCTCTCCACGCTTCTCATCTCGTGGACCCTTTGAAGTCCTGTGGGAGAAGACTTGAGCACACCTGTCTCTCCTCTGTCCTTACCTTCTGAAATCTCCACATGAATAATAAATGCTGAATTTCGCAGAAGCCCCGGCGCTCAAGGGAACGCTTCTTTGTCATCTTTTCTCGTGGCCTCTGACTCCGGCAGATCTTGGGTTTGTGATTGGCTTCACCTTTGAGTTATTCATATACTGTAGAGCGCAGGGCTTGATCTACCACATCGTATTTGCAACTTTTATTTCTGCCTTTTTTTTTATTTTCTGGCTGTACATATCAGAGCTAGTGAGGTGAAAAGTGTGGTACTGAACTTTGAGAGGAAAAACTTTTTTCTTTAGAATTTCTTTTCTTTTTTTGCTTTAAATATATGTGATGTGTTGATTCAGACAGGAATAATTCCACAATTGCTACATTTCAATATAGTCAGTGTTGGGAAGTGACTAGTTACATGTAACGTTGTTACGTAATTTAATTACAAAATAAATGTAACAGTAATTCGTTACAGTTACTAAGAAAAAATGTGTAATAAAATTACAGTTACTTATGAAAATGTTAAAGATTACAAATGGGGTTACATCTAAAAAATTCTTTAAAAATCTGGGATATGTTAAATAATATTAATCTGTTTCTTTGCCTGTTTTTGATATGCACAATGCTTTCGGCTAAGGCCATTTATTAAAGCGGTGCTATTCCGCTATAACTATATTTCTCAGTAGCGTGGCGGTAGTGATTCTTACTTTCTAAATGAAATAGCTTTTCAGTAGCAAAACAATTTTTTTAGTCAAGTAGCGCAGTAGCGACCACACAAGCTACATTTACCCATCACGGATCAATAAGTGACGGCACTGACATTCACGAAGCTGTGAGGAATGAAATCCATATGATGGCAAGCATGACGGTTTCTTCTTCCTGTTTTTCGGTGGTCGACAATAAACGTTTTGGTGTGTTGCACCTCTCGCTCTGGTCGATGACGTCGACAACCAATTAGGCTAAAACGAGAAATTTGCTTGATGGAAAGAGGACTGAGGGAGAGGAGGTCTATATAGATATATAATGTGTATTTATATAGCGCATTTATTGTGCATAGCTATGCACCCAAAGCGCTTTACAATCATGAGGGGGGTCTCTCCACACCACCAGTGTGTAGCATCCACTTGGATGATGCAACGGCAGCCACAGGACAACAGCGCCAGTGCGCTCACCACACACCATCTATTAGTGGAGTGAAGAAACCGTGATAGAGCCAATTCGGTGGATGGGGATGATTGGGAGGCCATGATGGGTAAGTGCCGATTAAGGGACTTTGGCCAGGACACCGGGGTTACACCCCTACTCTTTACGAGAAGTACCATGGGATTTTTAATGACCACAGAGAGTCTTGACCTCGGTTTAACATCTCATCCGAAAGACAGCGCCCACTGACAGTGTAGTCCCCTTTTACTGGGGCATTAGGACTCACACAGACCACAGATTGAGCCCCCCCTGCTGGCCTCTCTAACACCACTTCCTACAGCCACCTAGTTTTCCCACGTGGTCTCCCATCCAGGTACTGACCAGGCTTAGCCCTGCTTGGCTTTAGTGAGTAACTGGTCTTGGGCTGCAGGGTGATACGGCTGTGGCATATATTATATTCATGATAGTTACTAATGATACTACATTATCTAGTGTAATTTATTAATGAATATACATTATATATATACAATATGCACAATTTAGATTTTTGTATCAACAGTAAACATTGTTTGGTTATAAGGTCTGGTTTTGTGGTGGCTGTACTTTAAAATTAAATTAATATAATCTTAATTCTGATGAAAGATTTTGAAATTCTAACAGTAAACAGAGCTACTGTAAGGTCACACCTGCTTGGTATGAATGCTTGAAAATGTTTTAGTTGAAAATATCCATTAGAAACTTAAAAGTAATCAAAAGGTAGTCAGATGTAATCAGTTACTTTACTTTTATAAAGTTATTGAAAAGGTACACTACTCATTACATTTTAAATAGGGTAATTTGTAATCTGTAATCTATTACATTTCCAAAGTAACCTCCCCAACACTGTATATATCACATATGAATGTCTACTATTTGATGTATTTTATCTTATATTAATTGATGTACACTACCTGGCAAAAGTCTTGTCGTCGATCCCAGTTGTAAGAGCAACAAATAATAACTTGACTTCTAGTTGATAATTTGGAAAAGTGGCAGAAGGTAGATTTTTCCGAAGACTCATCTGATGAACTGCATCCCAATCATCACAAATACTGCAAACCTTTTGGAACCCGCATGGACCCAAGATTCTACAGAAATCAGTAAAGTTTGGTGAATAAAAAAATCATGGTTTGGGGTTACATTCAGTATGGGGGTGTGCGAGTGAGAACAGTCTGAGGTATCAAGACGTTTGTGCTGCCTATTACATTACAAGCCACAGGAGAGGGTAAAGTTCCTGAAAGCAAAGAAGGTCAAGGTGCTCCAGGATTGGCCAGCCCAGTCACCAGAAATGAACATTATTGAGCATGTCTGGGGTAAGATGGAGGAGGCATTGTAGATGAATCAAAAGAATCTTGATGAACTCTGTGAGTCCTTCAAGAACGCTTTCTTTGCCATTCCAGATGACTTTATTAATAAGTTATTTGAGTCATTGCAGAGATGTGTGGATGCAGTCCTCCAAGCTCCTGGGAGTCAGACACAATATTAATTCTTTTTACACTGCACCATGACATTATATTCTAAACTGTACATTATTTCTCTTAAGTGACACGACTTTGGTCTAAGCAAAGTCAGACCTTACTGTCCTGATGAAATAATTAAAAATCAAGGCATGATCATATTTTATTTTGGTAAAATAAGCGTATTCTAGAGGCCTTTGTCTTTCATATAAGCCACTTCTGATACCAAATGATCAACTAGATGTCAAATTATTATTTGTTGTTACCAAAACTTGAATAGGCGACAAGACTTTTGTCAGGTTATATTATATTATATTATATTATATTATATTATATTATATTATATTATATTATATTATATTATATTATATTATATTATATTATATTATATTATATTATATTCTTAGTCATGCAGCATGTCCGAATACACAGATTAAAATAACTGACATTAATAACACAAAGGGGGAATAAAACTCTCCTCTACATCCTTTAAATATTCTCGTTAATCTCTTTAGGGTTTTACGGCACCCTGCGAAAACTTAAAAATCTGGGATACCGTATAATATTTAATAGACTAAAAGACCTTTCATAGACCGTGTGTCAGACATGCCTGATTATGGCTGGGTCTTATTTGCACCTCCAAAAATGGAGGGCACGGAGACCATGATTAAGTTCAATGGCTGAAGTAATCATATTCCACATATAATGGAGATGAAGATGAATGTGCTCCTTGTTTTCATGAAGTTCCTCATAGAGAAAGAGTGGAGGAGGTGCCGTGAAAAGGCTGAATGACATTCAGCATGTGAATGTCAAATGTGAATAAAATGACGAGGGATGAAACATGCACAGAGGGAAATAATTCCTGATTCAAGTTTCACTGAATAATTCTACCGGCTCAGTAATGATTTTATTAATGAGTCTTTAAGTAGTCTGAGGAAATAATACATTGAATTAATTTGAGGGAGCATAGTTTTTAGGATTTTTGGATGTTTATTTTTTTCTGTATAAGTATTCTTAATGCATCAATTATGTCTTGTAATCATATGACCAGTGTTTTAATTAAAAATACTTAGTTAATTACTTTGGAGTATTTTGTATTTCATATATTACTGGACCAAAAAAAGCACGTGTAATTTAATTTGTAATGATATCACGAACTAACAGGCCACTTTATTAGGTACACCTGTCCAACTGCTCGTTAACGCAACTTTCTAATCAGCCAATCACATGACAGCAACTCAATGCATTTAGGCATGTAGACATGGTCAAGACGATCTGCCGTAGTTCAAACCAAGCATCAGATTGGGGAAGAAAGGTGATTTAAGTGACTTGGCATGGTTGTTGGTGCCAGACGGGCTGGTCTGAGTACTTCAGAAACTGCTGAACTACAGTGATTTGCACGCACAACCATCTCTAGGGTTTACAGGAAATGGTCTGAAAAAGAGAAAATATACAGTGAGCGGCAGTTCTGTGGGCGCAAAAATGCCTTTTTGATGCCAGAAGTCAGAGGAGAACTGGTTTGAGCTGATAGAAAGGCAACAGTAACTCAATTAACCACTCAATACAGCCGAGGTATGCGAGGTATATTTCTTCCAATGTATGCCGTCTGATTAACACACCCTTATTGAATTACAATAATGAACAAATTGCAAAAAACAAACATGGAAATTTAAAAGTAATACACTATCTACAAGTACACTTTAAAGACAATCACATTTATGAAAGAGAGCAATATGATATGCTTTAAGGCACAGTTTGTCACCTGCTTTATTTTAGGTTTGTTAATGTATTAATAATTTAAGTTAAATATGCTGTGTATGGGGTTTAATTTTTAATTGGTCATTAAATCAATCAGCTATTTAGTTTACTGACTGGTTGAAGCGTCAAAAAATAAAAGAAGAAAGAAATGAACAACCACAGATTTGGGACGTACCTTGCGTGACGATCAGCTGTACCAGATTATTTCGTTCACTTGGTGTAGTATTCAAAAAAATTAAACATTTATATTAAGAAGGTATTTAGATTATTTTATTTTTATTTTTTTTAAACTGGGCTCAATTGAGGTGTTTTTTTTTTTTTTTTTTTTTTTGATGAACTGCTACAAGTCTTTCTATTAAATATTTCGATAATAAATTGATGTTTTAACTTTCTGTCTCCAAGATTGCTGTGTAATTTTCTAAATTAGGCCTATCTAAACTAGACAGTTAAAAAATGCTGTTTATTATTATTTTTGACTGCTGATGATTTACTGCTGGTTTTGTCTGACCAGAGTAAAGTGTGTGTAAAGCGTGATATGATACAGCATGTTTAATTCTTGCGCTATTTTAAGTGAATATAAATGGAGTCGAACACCCCTACTTTCCTGTATATACAGTTGAAGTCAGAATTATTAGCCCTCCCTTTGATTTTTTCTTCTTTTTTAAATATTTCCCAAATTATGTTTAATAGAGCAAGGAAATTTTCACAGTATGTCTGATAATATTTTTTCTTCTAGAGAAAGTCTTTTATTGTTTTATTTTGATTAGAATAAAAGCAGTTTTTTATTTTTTAAATCCATTTTAAGGTCAAAATTATAAGCACCTTTAAGCTATTTTTTTCTCGATAGTCTACAGAACAAACCATCGTTATACAATAACTTGCCTAATTACTCTAACCTGCCTAGTTAACCTAATTAACCTAGTTAAACCTTTAAATGTCACTTTAAGCTGTATAGAAGTGTCTTGAAAAATATCTAGTCAAATATTATTTACTGTCATCATGGCAAAGATAAAATAAATCAGTTATTGGAGATGAGTTATTAAAACTATTATGATTAGAAATGTGTTAAAACAATCTTCACTCCGTTAAACAGAAATTGGGGAAAAAAAATTAACAGGGGTGCTAATAATTCAGGGGGGCTAATAATTCTGACTTCAACTGTATGTAGTACAACATATAATATATACAATGCAAATTCTTAAAATATTTTGAGACTATTTTTTTGCTTAAAATACCAAATCAGTTGTGTCATTTTATAATTTAATGGAGTGACTTGATCAGGCTTAGTAGGGCTGCTAAATTTTGAAAAAAAAAAATCACACGACATATTATGCTCATATAATGCTGTCATGTAAAGCTGTTATGGCAACTTTGAGAGTAAAAAAAAAAGTAAACATACAGGTTAAGAACAAAATAATACCTGTGGCTTCTGTTGGAAGACTAAAATATATGAAATGAAAACCCAGTCTTTCATAGCTGGACTGTTACAGTTTCAAATGAAATGGTATAAATAAAAACCAAAGAATATAACTTTTCAGTCATAGATAGATTATTGTTCATTTGGAACTAGATTATATACATTTATATTCCCACATTCCTGACTGTACAGTGAGGTCTTCTAAAGCAATCAGTCTATACATTTGATTTACATTTATTCCTTTAATCTACATAATTTCTGCCACTTTGTGGTGTAAATCCAACAGAACAGCAGATGACAGGATGTGTGTGACTGAATGCAGACGAGTAAACAGTGCCAACACAAACACACTGTAGAGCCTGAGGTGTGGCATCAGCTGTAAGCTGATACAGTACACACACACACACACACACACACACACACACACGCAGCACTTTACACACATGTTTATCTGAGGGGAGCAAAGTGGTGAATCCTCTACCCCAGTACTGTGTTTTCCCTATTTCACATGTTATATTTCCCAGCTTGGCAAGCAGTAAACAACGCATGCCCTTTTTGTGTAACAGTTTGTGTAACAGTTTATAAAAACTGTCTGAAGCATAAAGTATTATTATTTGGTAGTTTACACCATAAGACTGATATACTGCAAGTGCATTGACTGGTGTGAAGTTTGTTTTAGAAAATTGGTTTGCAGTTTGTTTTATTACAAGGCTTAACACAGTGAACTTTGTGTAAAAATCCTGGTCAAGAACTTCAAACTACTATTGGTCCTTGGAGAATGTGCATGGGCGTTAGAGAGGGTGTATGTGGGTGGGATACTGTGAGAACTATCTAGTTTTTAAGAATGACATTGGACTCACTCACTCATACTGTTTCTAATTCAATATACAGTTGAAGTCAGAATGATTAGCCCCCCTAAATTATTAGCCCCCCTGTTTATTTTTTCCCTAATTTCTGTTTAACGGAGAGAATATTTTTTCAACACCTTTCTAATCATAATAGTTTTAATAACTCATCTCTAATAACTGATTTATTTTCTCTTTGCCATGATGACAGTATATAATATTTTACTAGATAATTTTTAAGACACTTCTATACATCTTAAAGTTACATTTAAAGGCTTAACTGGGTAATTAGGTTAACTAGGCAGGTTAGGGTAATTAGGCAAGTTATTGTATAATGATGGTTTGTTCTATGGACTATCGAAATAAAAAATAGCTTAAAGGGGCTAATAATATTGACCTTAAAATGGGTTTTAGAAAATTAAAAACTGCTTTTATTCTTGCCGAAATAAAACAAATCAGACTTTCTCCAGAAGAAAAAATATTATCAGACATACTGTGAAAATTTCCTTGCTCTGTTAAACATCATTTGGGAAATATTTAAAAAAGAAAAAAAAAATACAAAGGAGGAATAATAATTCTGACTTCAACTGTATATGTCTCTTCATGAATCTATTTTCCTTGAGGAGTGTCCTAATAAATAAACTCCATTCCATGTTTTAGCTACAGTGTTGACTTCTGCTTCTTCAAATCAACTCCACTTGTCTCATTCAGTCCATAGAAATAAACGCTAGAACTACTGAGGAAGTCTTTTTGACCATTTTAACATTTTGTAATTTAATACTTTGTTAAAATAAAGTTAATATAACTGTAGTACCCTGACTTCTCCAAAGTGTATATATTTCATTCGAATCAGAGTATTTCTATCTTGAATGGCCATAACGGTCAGATTTATTACATGCATTTTAGTGGCCACTACTTTTTACAGTGCCTTTTGAATATGTATATCTCTGTTGCCTAGCAACTTCCTACTAACAAAAGCATAACTTTCTGAAAGCAAAAACATAGCTAGAACGAAATATTTCATGCTTTCAAAAAACATCATTTTCCCTGTGGTGAAAAAAAAAAAAAGCTCTACCATTTGCCAGACAAAGTGAGGAATGCACCTTTTAGGCTCATTTTACACCTCCCCTACAGTTGAGTTTATCCATTTTATTATTATTTTTTTTTGTTTTATTTAGCCAGTCTCTGGGTCTGGCACATTTAGCTTAGCTTACAGTAAACCACCAATCCCGCACACTATTAATACATCCTGAATACTATTTTTATTATATGACATTTAGGTCCCACGACCTTCATCAGACATACGATTTTTTATTTCCCTTTTGCACATTTCCATTTCTCCCAGGCACCTATCGGTGATTCAGGTGTGCTGAGTTTACCTGATTGATAGCTTAGCTTAGCATAGATCATTGAATCCAATTAGACCATTAGCATCTCATTAAATAAAGAGTTCCGATATATTTCTAAGCTTGACATTTCTGTAGATACAGTACATTTTGTACTAAAGCTGTCTTTCCACTGCACACGACAAACCACAAGCGACAGACCAAAAGTCATTCATTTGCAGTGGAGAGTAGTCCGGGAGCTGCGTGGAATTTCAATCATCTCTGTATGCTGAAAATTTCGACCCGATTTGAGCTGCGAATATGTTGAAATATTAGAACTCCTGCGACTAGACTGTATGCAACCGGCTGACCAGATGCGATTGTATTCCAGTGTTGTCTAAGCAGGTCCGTGCGCAAGATGAGATGAGATGAGAAATACGTTTTTTTTCATTATTGTTTTTATCAGAAACAGTCTATATTGAAAAAAAAAAAACATTTCTATTCATAAATGAGTCATAAAAATATATATTTTTTAAAGTTCAATTCATCTTTATTTGTATAGCGCTTTTACAGTGTGGATTGTGTCAAAGCAGCTTCACATAGAAGATTACAGTGAATTGGAAATGTCAGTTCAGTTTAGTTCAGATCAGTGTGATTTAATATTCACTGCTGAGAGTCCAAACACTGAAGAGCAATCCATCGATGCGCAGCTCTACAAGTCTCGAACCATGCAAGCCAGTGGCGACAGCGGTGAGGAAAAAGCTTGTTACATTACAATGCTACATTCCCTCTAAAATGTTTAGTGGTTTATGAGTTTTTAGTATTCATTCATTCAACCATGATGAACACACAGAGAATAAAGGCTCTTGCTTTTGCACTCCTTTATTTCAGACACTGCGAGAACAGCTTCTCTCTCTCATGATGCGTATTCCGACAGTCGTGTTCACATGTCGTGTGCAGTAGAAAGGCGGCTTAAGACTGAAGTAAATCAAAAAGTTGCTATTTTCTGACTAGTATAACTAGGAACCGTATTCTAATTTTGACGTAATGTATAGGTACTTTGCAGTCATCCCATGGCTGAGGCAGGCACAATGATATCATGAAAATAGTCACTTGTTAGGTATCTAGATAACAGTGCTTCGAAATTCAAATTATTGAAACTTTTGGTCTAATCCGATTCAATGATGTATGCTAAGCTAAGCTAATAGCTCTCCCACCAGACCCGGAGAGCATCGAAATGGATCAAATGGATTTAAATGTTAAAACTCAGCTGTTTAACTTTAGGCAACTTATTAATGAGACAAAAAAAGTGGAGTGTTCCTTTAACATGAATATTAAATGTTATCTGCTATATTGGCAAATGTTTTTGATTTGTTGTTAATGAAGTAGTACTTGAGCAATTTGTTGTGCTGGTACCTTTTGTAAAGCGTCTGTACCGCGTCCAGGTTTGCCCACATTCCTCAAGTCGAGGTCAGACAGCTAACTCTTCAATTAGTAGCAAGCGTTCGACATGTGTCTGTCGGGACAGTCTGTGCGTTTGAAGCACTGCCATTTCAATCAACGGGGCCTGTTGTTGTTTTTGTTTAGCAGACGGGACATATCTGTCCGTTTGCCACATGTGTTTCATCACGCTTCTAATTGGATCTGATTCTGTCTTCAGCAGCTTCGCTGCAATTAATTCACGCCACTCTCTCTCCAGGCCTTTTTCATAAAAGAAGAGAGAAAGGTGGGGATTAGAGAATGAGCGTGCATATTCATGAGGGCTCGCCCAAGATGTGCCGGATTGGATATGATAGGAATATGAAGTAGGTTTCGGTGGCTTCAGAGTGCAACATAAACTGCAATCACAGAGATCTTTTATGGTGATGTTAGGGATGGTCTGCTTTATCTGAGATTTGTTTGTGTGTGTATAAACTAAAAATATTTTTATATTGAATATATGGCTGTGCAATTTGGGAAAAATATCTCATTGCGAATGTTTTTTAATTATTTTCTTATGACAGATATTGGGATTTTGATTTACGATTTAATTCAAGCTTCAAGCTGATTTTAATTTAATTCAAGGCTCAGCTCAATAATCTTTAAGCCGTGTCAACAATTCTGCGACAGCTCTTAAAACCTATTTTTGTTTGATGTCTGTGACTTTGAAATCAAAATATTCCCATATTACAAATGCTGTTTTTCTTTGATATTAATTCATCTGTTAATGCTTCTAAAGCAGCAGACTCCATAATCCCAATTGTCAGTGCTTTCCTGTTTATTTTCTTTTTTTTTTTATTGCGGGCATAGTTTAGTTGTGCAATTCTAATTGGACAGAGCAAAAGTGTGCTCACTTAGTTGGCTAGTTATAAAGCCCTGGTCAGATCGCGCGATTTTGGCTTGATTTCATTGATGTAAGAGGTCGTAGGAAGTCGTAAACAACAAATGGACGTCATGACACAAGATTCAATCGTTTATTCTCGTGTAATGTGGCATAGATCATGACAACCGATATCATGTCTGCAATGCCTCATGACACAATTGCATAATCTCTGTTTTGAAGATGTAATTCTTTATTTTTGTTTATACATATATATATTATATTGTAGCCTCTTGTGATTAACTAATCGCAATGTTTCAAATTGCGATTGTGATTCGATTTCGGTTAATCGCACAACCCTAATTGAACGCGTGTGTGTTTGTATTGAGTTGTACATTTGAAATAATTAGGATATTATGACAATATTGAACTGAATACTTGTGTAGAATACACATTTTTAACACTTGCACATATAATTGAATATAATAGTATACTTATTAAATGCATCTTTTTATTATTCAGTAAATATCTGTTGAAAAGGAATATATTCATGTTAAATATGCAGCTATATTAATTAGATATTCACAGGTAATTCACTGAAGCATTGTGTTTAATGTTTAATTTAAATTTAATTTAGCATGATTAAACTGCATATAAAAAAGACAGCTATGGAAAATAATAATAATTAGAGGCCACTTGTTGTTTCCATGAATACTCAATTTATAGTTTGTTTTATAGTCAGTTTTTCATTACGTGTTTGTGTAAAACATTTTATTTAAAGTTTTACTTATATTAAGTACTGATAACATTTCCAATTTTAAAATAAAAATTGTCTCTTTTGTTGCATAAAAGTAAGAGGTAGCGATGTCGCCTCACAACAAGAAGGTCGCTGGTCCGAGCCTCAGCTGGGTCAGTTGGCATTTCTATATGGAGTTTGCATGTTCTCCCCATGTTTCCTCAGGGTGCTCCAGTTTCCCCCACAGTCCAAAGACATGGGCTATATAGGTGAATTGTATAAACTAAATCATCCGTAGTGTATAAGTGTAAATAAGTGTGTCCACAGCAAAATCCTCTGAGTAACGTTTACTTAGATTAGATAGTATTTGGTCCCTCTCTAAATTGAGTTAAAGTTACTCAAGTTAATGAGACAAAGGATTAGGTGATGGTTGAGCACTGATGATGAACACAGAAAAGAACCACAAAACTACTTAGACTAGATGAAATCAGCTGAAATATAATACATTGAATTTCTCAAAATCTCAGCCGAGGATCATTAAACAACTCCACAAACAGCAGCTTTACTTATTACTAGGGCCAGACGGAATCTGCGGACGTTTTTTGCAATTTCTGCAGAGAATTTTGGTAAAAATCTGCGGATTTCTGCAGAATTATTTTGGGAGTCTCATAACTAAAACCTTAATATGTGAAATATGTGTAATTTAAAAAGTGAATAAATTCAGAAAATACCATAATACCAACCTGTTTGCCCTTATTTAAAGAGGGACCAAATGCTCTCTGAACTGAGTAAATTTTACTCAGAGGTTTTTGGTGTGTATGGATGTTTCCCAGTACTGAAAGGGCCTCCACTGTGTAAAACATATACTCTATATGTAGGCCCACACGGAATCTGCGTGGGCAGAATTCTGCAGATTTTTAGCCCATCATTGATTCTGTTTATTTACTTGTGTAAATGTGTGTAAATTTATATTTATTCTGTTTTTAAATTAATTTCAGTAATATTATTGACCAATATGAACATATTCATATAATTTATTTACAGTACAGTTTGTAAAATAATATTTTCTGTCTTTTTAGTAGATATGTTATATGAGAGACTTGCTTTGTTTACCAAATAAAGTGGATGTAATTGGATTTGCATTGTAAACATTAAGCAAAAATTAAAAAAGTATTATTTTCTATTTCACATATTAAGGTTTTAGTTATGATACTCTATGATTTTTAACAAAATTCTCAGCAGAAATAGCAAAAAAATGTCAGCAGATTCTGTCTGGCCCTGTCTATAAGTAATGCAGTTCAATCTGCTGTGGCAACCTCTGATGAGTAAAGGGACTAAGCCGAAGGAAAAAGAGTGAATGAATGAATGAATTAATTTAATAAGCTTGCTAAAATGAAGTTTATATAACCATAGTACCCTGACTTTTCCAAAATGTGTATTTATTTCATTCAAATCTAAGAGTACTTCTAACTTGAATGGCCATAATGGTCAAATTGACCACATGCATTTCAATGTCCGCAACACAGTACCTTTGGATATGCATGCCTCTGTTGCCTAGCAACTTTCTGCTAACAAAAGCAAAACTTTCTGAAGAGCAAACAGCTAGACGGATATTTCAAACTTTTAAAAAGATTTGGCCAAACAAAGTGAGGTATGCACCTTTTAGGCTTTTTTAGAACTCCCCTACAGTACCACAATTGAGTTTATCCAGTTTTAAAAATGTATTTAGTCAATCTCTGGGTCTGTCAGAAGCACTTTTAGCTTATCTTACGCAAAACAATGAATTCCACACACTATCAATTCTTGCTAAATGACATTGACTTCAACCATCATGTCAAACGTCATATTTAATGAAATATTTATTCAGCAAGTATTGATACTGTGCGAGATTGTTTGTTTCCCTTTTTCACATGGTGATTTGTCCTAGGCACCTATTGTTGTTTCAAGTGTGCTGAGTTTATTTGATTGACTTCATGATTAATAGCTTATTTTAGGTTAGCATAGATCATTGAATCAGATTAGGGGCTCTATTTTAACGATCTAGGCGCAAAGTCTAAAGCGCAGGGTGCAAAAGCATTAAGGGCGTGTCCAAATCCCCTTTTGCTATTTTAAGGATGGAAAAATATAGAAAGAAATATGCTGTGGCGCATGGTCTAACAGGGTTAAGCTTATTCTCTTAATAAGTTATGGGTAGGCCTACAATGAATCTGGTCACGCAGATTTTCTGCAGATTTCCACAGATTTTTAGCCCATCATTAATTCTGTTTATTTACTTGAATAAATGTGTGTAAATCTATATTTATTCAGTTTTTTTAATTAATTTCAGTAATATTATTGACTAATATGAAAATGATCATCTGATTTATGCACAATGCAGTTTGTACAGTAATATTTTCTGTTATTTAGTAGATATATTATATGAGAGACTTGCTTTGCTTACCAAATAAAGTGAATCTAATTGGATTTGCATTTTAAACATTAAGTACAAGTTAAAAAGATATTATTTTTTATTTCACATATTAAGGTTTTAGTTATGATACTCCCAAAATAATTCCGCAGAAATCCGCAGATTTTTACCAAAATTCTCTGCAGAAATAGCAAAAGACGTGTGTCATCTCCCATTCCCTTTAAGAGTCAGTTGCGTTGCTCCATGGCACATTTGCTATTTACATAGCGGACTTTGTAAGTGGAAAAACTGAACACTTCACTAGTGAGAAAACAGTTAAACACCATCTGCAGCGCGAGGATAAAGAATGAGCCTCCTCCATTCGTCCTTTACTTTCTCTTTCTCTCTTTCGTGGATAAAGAAAGGGTGTTGTACACACTCCACTGAAGACATGCATTAGCCTACATAATAATTTTGTTTGTTAAGCGCAAAGATTTGTTTCAAAACTATTTCTAAATTACTAATAACTAATTTCTAAATTAATTTCCAGCAAAAGAATAAATGAACAATAGTAATGAAGTGGTCAAAACACTGAGTTGTATCCAAAGATGCCTCATATGGTCCAAAACCTGACAGGTGGACAAATTTAAGCTTGTTTTAGTAAAACAAATATAAATATGCATATAATAAATAATACTAATGATAATAATAACATTACAAAAAGCAAGTTGTCATGAATAAACTGAAAAAAGCCCTCCGAGATGAAGGCATGAAAGCAGTGGTTTTTATATTTATGTAGAAAATAATAATTTTTGTAATAATTTATTTATTTAATTCTTTTTCATTTGTAAAGATATTTGTGTATTGCTGTACATCCTGTGTGTATTAAGCAATGTGTAAGCTAGGTGCACAACTGACGCGCTCCTTTCAGCTGGTCTATTGTGCAGTCTATTTTAGTTCCTCAAAATAGCAACGCGCCAACAATGCGCCTTAACACACCTCTTTTCTATACCGAAATACCCATGAGTCCACAAAGTGGCGCAAATGGATTTGCTATTTAAACAACGTGACGGAAAATGGGAAAATTAAGGTTTCGTTGGTCTGAAAATAGTAACATGTTGGGGCAAACACGTCTTGCGCCTTATTGCGCCGGGTGTATGATAGGGCCCTTTAGCCTCCCATTCAAAAAAGAGTTTCATTATATTTCTTATTTAAGGCTTGACCCTTGTGTAGTTACATTGTGTACTAAGATTGAAGTAAATCAATAAGTTGCCATTTTCTATGTCAGTATGGCTCGTAATTATATTCTAATTCTGACGCAATATCGAAGGATACTTTGGTACTTTGCTGTTGTACCATGGCTGCAGCAGGCGCACTAATATTATGCAGTGCCTGAAAATAGTCCCTAAATATATAATAGTGCTTTGAAATTCAAATGATTTAAATATTTTTGGACATGATGCTAATGGTCTAATCTGATTCAATGATGTATGCTAAGCTAAGTTAATAGTCCTCCAACAAGACCCGGCGATCATCAAAATAGATCAAATGGATTCAAATATGTTAAAATCCATCTGTTTAGTGTTCCTTTATCATGATTATTAACAGTAATCTGCTATATTGGTGAATGTTTTTGATTTGTTGTTAATGTAACAACAATTTGTTGGCTCGAGCCTCGGCTGGGTCAGTTGGCGTTTCTGTGTGGAGTTTGCATGTTCTCCTCGTGTTGGCGTGGGTTTCCTCCGGGTGCTCTGGTTTCCCCCACAGTCCAGAGACATGCGAATTGAAGAAGCTAAATTGGCCATAGTGTATGTGTGTGAATGCAAAAGTGTATGGGTGTTTCCTAGTGTTGGGTTGCAGCTGGTAGGGCATCCGGTAAGTAAAACATATGCTGGATAAGTTGGCGGTTCATTCTGTTGTGGTGACCCCAGATAAATAAAGGGACTAAGCCGAAAAGAAAATGAATTAATTAGTCTCTATGTTTGTGTGTGGTGTGTGTCTCCACAGTATGTGTGTCTGCATGTGTGTGTATCTCCATGCATGTACGTGTGTGTGTGTGTGTTTGTGATTCTCTGCATGTATGTGTTAGTGTGACATGAAGTAGCCAGTGGAGTGTGTAGTTAAACACGGCGCCGCAGAGGCAGTGTGTAGAGGAGATGGACTAATGCAACGCTTGCGCCATCGATTATGACACGGCAGAGCTCTCTGGGGTAGCAATGGTCAGGCTATTTGTTTGACAGGAGAAAGACTGCAGGGAAGTCAATTACAGCAAGAGTGTTGCTCTGCTCTGAGGCTGAAGCTGATCTGTGAGAGAGTAAGAGAACGTCCAGCTCACTTTGACCTCTGACCTCCCACAGGTCCAGCAGTGGCCACTGTCTGTCAGAGTCCAGCGTATACATACAGGTCAAACCCTGGGTCAAGATCAAGGTGGATCATTTCAGCTCATTGATGGTGTTTATTTTGCCCAGGGACAATGCCTTGATGAATAACACTTAAAAAAAAAAAACTCAGAAAATGTTCCTATTCATAAATGTGCTGCAGTTTTCAGCCGAAATGAACATTGGAGGCAAAACACTAGTAACCTTTATTACATCATGGTGAATCTTCATGTGCCATTTCTGCTCACTGATGGAATAGTTTTACCCAGGGTCATTGAAAAGCATGGATCTTTTAATATTTTTCAAAACCCTCTTTTATTAAATATGCAGCTCTATTCAATTAGATATTCAATTATTAACTGAGTTTTATTTCACCGCACGCATTCTGTTTAACATATAATTTAATAGAAATGGATGAAACTGAATATTTATCAAAATGTACAGCTATGAAAATGTTGTATGTGTATATATATATATATATATATGTGTGTGTGTGTGTGTGTGTGTGTGTGTGTATACAGTTGAAGTCAGAATTATTAGCCCCCCTATGGATTTTTTTTCTTTTTTAAATATTTCCCAAATTATGTTTAACAGAGCAAGAAAATTTTCTCAGTATTTCCTATAATATTTTTTCCTCTGGAGAAAGTCTTATTTGTTTTATTTTGGCTAGAATAAAAGCAGTTTTTTTATTTTTTTTAAAGCCGTTTTAAGGTCAAAATTATTGGTCCTTTTAAGCTGTATTTTTGTCGATAGTCTACAGAACAAACCATCATTATACAATAACTTGCCTAATAACCCTAACATGTCTAGTTAACATAATTAACCTAGTTAAACCTTTAAATGTCACTTTAAGCTGTATAGAAGTGTCTTGAAAAATATTTAGTCAAATATTATTTACTGTCATCATGGCAAAGAGAAAATAAATCAGATATTAGAAATGAGTTATTAAAACTATTATGATTAGAAATGTGTTGAAAAAATATTCTCTACGTTAAACAGAAATTGGGGATAAAAGAAACAGCAGGGCTAATAATTCAGGGGGGCTAATCATTCTGACTTCAACTGTGTGTGTATAAATATATATATATATATATATATATATCTTAAAACTGAAATCTTAAAACTGAAAGTCAAGAAAACATTTTCATAGTTGTACATTTTCATAAATATTATAATGATAAATATTATATTTGATAAATACACACACACACACACACACACACATCAAAATTATTAAAAAAGAGGTCAAAATTATTATTATTATTATTATTTATTTTATTTTTTTTTTTAAGATTTCCCAAATTATTTTTAATAGAGCATGGAATGTTTTACAGTATTTCCTATAGTATTTTTTTTTCTTTTGGAGAAAGTTTTATTTTTTATCTCAGCTAAAATAAAAGCTTTAGTTTTTTAATTTTAATTTATGGTCAATAATATTACCCGTCTTTTTTTTTTTTCAATTATCTGTAAAATAAACAATCGTTATACAATGATTTGCCTAATTAACCCAATTAATTTAGTTAAGCCTTTAAATTCCATTAACAATTGTGGTGACAACAGAGTTGAGGGTCCAAATGCAGTTTAATTACAACTTAGTCAGGCAGGCAATGGTCAAAACAGGAGCAAACTGTATAATGGGGTAACTAGGGATGGCTGACATGAAACTGACTCTTCGACTCAAATCTGACGTGTCGAGATCCCAAAGCACAAGTGTTTCGAAACACTGCACTGAAGCATGATCCGAAACACCCAGGTCACACCCAGGTCACGTGACTAAAGCAATGCAAAGCGTCGGTCGTTTCAAAAGTGTTTCGAGACCCGGTGAATCTGTTTGACTGACAGGGTTGGAAAAAACTCCATATCGTGTAGCCTAGTGGACCGTGTCCACAGAGTAACTGTGCTGCAAATGGCGTTCAAATCATAATTTGTACAATTACTCTTAAATTATGACTATTTTAATAATGTTACTTTTTATGACCAAAACGAGACCTATTTATTCACGAAGTGTTTATTCGAATGTCAGACCAATGTTAAAACAAAACATGTTACAAGAACAGAGCAATTAAAAACTAACATTTATAGCTGCATCAGCCTGGATTCAAACCCATTTATTTTTTCAGTTTGCCCAAAAAATAAACAAGTAAAACATGTAGCGTTACATTTACCTGAGGCAATGCATTCATTTTCTACAGCTTGTTAGTTCCCTAAATAAATGAACTCTGCCGAAGAGCATTTCTATAAATAAAAGCACTACATTTCACTTTAACACTATTGTTTAGATTCAGGAAAAGGTTTAGTGTAGGTGGTATGTTGTGTTATGTTTTACTCATCCTACAATAAAACATTACCACAGTTAATTGTGTGCATGCTCAATAAAAAAAAAACAAGTACAAAATAATACGTTTCAAGGTATAAATGGTCATCATGACCACAATGGCTAGCTTATACAGTATGTTATGTTTATTTAAAGGTGGCATAGCTGACACAGTGTAACTATTCATTTAAAGGTTGTGTTCTGTTCAAATTGACTACCCTTTCGTTGTGTTTGTGGCTATTTTTGCCCTATTGACGTCCATTATGACCACATTTTTTGATTGCAAAACCATAACTTTCAAAATAATTCTGCATTATTGTTGGTGGTGGTGGGTGGCGCAGTAGGTAGTGCTGTCACCTCACAGCAAGAAGATCGCTGGTTTGAGCCTCGGCTGAGTCAGTTGGCATTTCTGTGTGGAGTTTGCATGTTCTCCCTGCGTTCGCGTGGGTTTCCTCCGGGTGCTCCGGTTTCCCCCTACAGTCCAAAGATATGCAGTACAGGTAAATTAGGTAGGCTAAATTGTCCGTAGTGGATAAGTGTGAATGAGTGTGTATGGATGTTTCCCTGAGATGGGTTGCAGCTGGAAGAACATCCGCTGCTTAGAACATGTACTGTATAAGTTGGCGGTTCATTCTGCTGTGGCGACCACCGATTAATAAAGGGACTAAGCCAAAAAGAAAATGAATGAATGAATGATTGTTGGTTGTTTTATCTGTTGGGAAGAGGTAACACTTGCAATGATTTTAGTTTTACTGTTGATTTTTAATTCTACTGTTGAGCATGTTGTTAGGACACAGTGTTAGAAAATAAAAAAAACTACACTTTTTCTTCAAAAATGATAAAAATCACAACATGTACTTATTTTTCATGAACCTGGGTTAAATATAATTGTCATGAGATGCAGTTTGTTCCACTTTAAGATCTCCCGAGCTCACAGATGTAGCCTTGACCCTGTTTCACTTTCAAAATCGCTGCACTTTTTGACCTAAGCGTTTAGAAAAGAAAAGTCACACCGAACCCCAAATGACAGAGCGCAATCTACTGTGTGATTGTTTTGCATCATTTTAGAAAGCGCTTTGTTTAAAGGTTATTGAGAGAAAGTTTTGTCCCCGAGCTCAAGTGCAGAGAATGAAATAACGGGTCATCAGAGAGAACATTACATGGTGTTTTTTTGCTGACTCTAAAAAACAAAGCATGTCTCTGTGACTTCATGGTGTCTAATGCGCAGTCCATGCATGCAGGTAAACTATTTTTAAAGCTACAGTGCTTGTGGTGCTCTGTTGCTCAATAAATAAATCATGCTTCTTGCAGGAGAAACATTGTAGCAGGAGCTATTTCTCTCTATTTATAGATGCAGTATGTAGAGACAAAACAGATCTAAAATAGTCCTAATATAAACTCGTTTATATCAGGGAGGGGGGTTGAGCTCTCTAATTAATGCTTGATCATACTGAAGGATGTCAAAAGATGTATGTGGGGTCAGACCTTTAAATAGTGAGACATGGTTTGCTCTGATCTGTATCTGAAATAATAATATTAATAATTACAAAAATGGATAATATAAATAAACATTTGGCCACCCCTATAATGGTTCATACCATGGTGAATGTATACGTGCCAGGCAGTCTCTATAAGAAAATATTCATTCAACAGTACATTTGACCACCCCTATAATGGTTTTTACCATTGTGAATGCATACGTGCCAGCAGTCTCTGAGAAAATATTCATTCAGCAGTACATTTGGCCACCCCTATAATGGTTCATACCATGGTGAATGTATAAGTGCCAAGCAGTCTATATAAGAAAATAATCATTCAGCAGTACATTTGACCACCCCTATAATGGTTTTTACCATTGTGAATGCATAAGTGCCAGCAGTCTCTGAGAAAATATTCATTCAGCAGTACATTTTAACAACCCCTGTAATGGTTCATACCATCATGAATGCATACGTGGCAAGCAGTCTATATAAAAAAAATATTCATTCAACAGTACATTTGACCACCCCTATATTGGTTTTTACCATTGTGATTGCATAAGAGCCAGCAGTCTCTATGAGAAAATATTCATTCAGCAGTACATTTTAACCACCCCTGTAATGGTTCATACCATCATGAATGCATACGCGGCAAGCAGTCTATATAAAAAAATATTCATTCAGCAGTACATTTGGCCACCCCTGTAACGGTTCATACCATTGTGAATGCATAAGCATCAAGCAGTCTCTATAAGAAAATATTCATTCAGAAGTACATTTGACCACCCCTATAATGGTTCATACCATTGTGAATACATAAGCGCCAGCAGTCTCTATAAAAAAAATAAATAAATAAAAAATCAGCAGTACATTTGACCACCCATGTAACAGTTCATACCATTGTGAATGCATAAGTGCCAAGCAGTCTATATAAGAAAATATTTATTCACAGTTCATTTGACCACCCCTATAACGGTTCAAACCATTGCAAATACATAAGCCCCAGCAGAAAATATTAATTTACTGTACATATGATCACCCCTGTAACGGTTCATACCATTGTGAACGCATTAATGTTGGAGAAATAGACATACGGCTGGCAGACTTTTGGATTACATTCTGGGTAATAATTGGTGATTAGGTTTTGTTATCATACATTGAATGGATTTAAAAAAAAATTATAATACACACACACATTCATGCATACATACAGTTTTAATAAGTCAATAACTATTTGATTTGATTTTGATTTTAGCACATTGCCTCACAGCAAGAAGGCTGCTGATTCGAGCTTCAGCTGGGTCAGTTGGCATTTCTGTGTTGAGTTTGCATGTTCTCCCCGTGTTCGCGTGGGTTTCCGCTTGGTGCTCCAGTTTTCCCCACAAATCCAAAGACATGCGGTACAGGTGAATTGGGTAAGCTAAATTGTCCGTAGTGTATGTGTGTGAATGAGTGTGTATGGATGTTTCCCAGTGATGGGTTGCAGCTGGAAGGGCATCTGCTGCGTAAAACATATGCTGGATAAGTTGGTGGTTCATTCCGCTGTGGCGACCCCAGAATAATAAAGGGACTAAGCCAAAAAGAAAATGAATGAATGAATGATTTAGATTTTTCATGATCTCCTACGTCTACAATTTTCAGCATAGGTGCATTTCCACTGTGGGAGACATACTCTAAAAATAAAAATCCAGAAATTACATTTTTTAAAACATTTTATTTGTAAATTACTGTCAAATAAGTATTTGATCACTTGAGTCAAAAAAAATTATATTTGGTACCGAAGCCTTCGTTAATAGTTTTCAAGAGTTCCCACTTAGTTGATGATTGATAATAAAGCTTGTTTGGCATGCTGTCCCAGGAGAGAGCCCTGAGCTTGTAAGATCCTCGAGCCCTGGGCTGCCTCCCATTTGCAGGTGCGAGAGGGGAGTTTGAGCTCAGGCAGATCTCGATAAACTCCCCTGGCTTATTCTAGCTGAGCGGTGGAAATAGATGACTGAGCAGAGGAGTGCTTTGAGCTTGACTATGGTATTAAATTTGTGTGTTAAATTTACTTAGAGTGCGTGTTATTTGGACTGTGGGAGGAAACCGGGGAACCCAGGAAAAAACCCACGCGAGCATGGGGAGAACAAGCAAACTCCACAGAGAAATGTCGTCTGATTTATTAGGGAATTAAACCAGTGGCATTCTTGCTGTGAGGCAACAGTGTTAATAGAGGTGGGTGGGGGGGTTCTTCAAGACGAAGATATTGAGATAAGAAAACTCTGGTTATTTATAGTGAGTTAGAAGTCATCTAATTGGATAATCGATCATAGGCTAATGCAGGAACAGCTGAGAGCAATCATAAGCACGTGATCCTCTCAAAATTTGTTTATACATAAACTTCACAAAGAGGTCAAACTGTTCCTGCAGTTCTTCACCCGGTTGACACACACTGCAGGAGGGATTTTGGCCTAATCCTCTATACCAGGGGTCACCAATCTCGGTCCGGGAGGGCCGGTGTCCCTGCTGAGTTTAGCTCCAACTTGCCTCAACACACCTGCCTGGGTGTTTCAAGTACACCTAGTAAGACCTTGATTAGCTTGTTCAGGTGTGTTTGATTAGGGTTGGAGCTAAAATCTTCAGGACACCGGCCCTCCAGGATCAAGTTTGGTGACCCTTGCTCTATACAGATCTTCTCTAGATCTGACAAGATTTGGGGCTGTCGCTAAGAAACACAGAGTTTTTCTATTGGATTTAGTTCTGGAGACTGGATAGGCCACTCCAGTAGTTTTCATTCAAAGATGAAAACTAGTTTGTAGAAGACAATGAAACAGTAAATATAAATACAAGCTATGATATAAACAACTAACATTATAAGCAACATTACAATGATTTTTAAAACTCAAAACTGAATATATAAAAGCCTTTAAATGAATAATAATAATAATAATAATAATAATAATATTATTATTAATAATAATAATAATAATAATAACAATCCATCATCATCATCATCATAATAATCTAATTTAAAAAAGGTTATTTACTAAATAAATGTTAATTATTAAAACCACTTTCTATGGATAAAATGTGTTTTGCAGGATAGGAGCAATGTAAAATAAATTAGTATTACATAAAGTACATGTTGTATCCACATATACAACATCTTTAGTGGCTATCTTCTGTAAATGTTTTATTATTTTTTGCTAAGATAAATAAATAAATACCTTATGTGCTTTCTTTTTCTCTCAAAGCTGTTTATTCTTATATTTCTGCTCTGCAGCCAAGATCAAATCGAGCTTTTAAAAATCTAATGATTATTGCACAAAATGTAGAGCTGTATGTAGGGCTTTTTGTCTCCGTTTTATGCATTTATCCATCTTTCCTGAGAGCCAGGAAAGGAAGCAATGTTGTTTGTATCTGAGGCTGTATTTATGGCTTTTCTCCGGCTGCTGGAGTGAGTGTGCGAGGGTCAATAACTGAACAGAGAGAGAGAGAGAGAGGAAGCTGAGCTCTTTTCAGCTCTTTGGCTTTGAATTAAAAGCATTTTCTCTCAGTGTGTCCAGTTTCTACAGCCTGTTTGTGTCCATCGACTCTCCGGCTCTTAATCAATGGGTGCCCTCTCAATGTGTGTTTGCTGTCCAGTTGGAGGTTAGACCTTCGTTTATGTTTTGTACAGTATATATCATCATTGCTGATTCCAATTTGACAGGCATTTTTTGTGCTCTATTTAAGTGTCTTGCATAAGCTCTTTGTCCAAGAGCATCCTTGACTTGTCAAAATTATTATGTTGGGATTATTTATGTACTATTCATTCATTTTCCTTAAGCTTAGTCCCTTATTTATCAGGGGTCACCAAAGCAGAATTAACCGCCCACTTTTCCAGCATATGTTTTACACAGCGGATGCCCTTCCAGCCGCAACACAGTACTGAGAAACACCCATACACACCATTCACACACGCTCATACACTATGGCCAAGTTAGCTCATCCAATTCACCTTCAGCGCATGTTTTTGGATTGTGGGGGAAACCGGACCACCCGGAGGAAACCCACGCCAACACAGGGTGAACATGCAAACTCCACACAGAAATGCTAACTGGCCCAGCCAGTAATGGAAACAGCGATCTTCTTGCTATGAGGTGACGGTGCTAACCACTGAGCCACCTTGCCGCCTTCTTTATGCTCTATTGTGAGTTTAATTAATATTGGGAATCACATGTTTTAAATATTCATTTTGATTGTATGTAATAATTAAATATGCTGTCAGTTTTATTACTTAATTTTTAAAGGTTAGAGTTAAAAGGTTGAGTTTTAATTAAATTAATTTAGTTTTATTTTACTTTTAACGTATTTTCCCTGTACAAGGTTGCGGCTGGAAGAGCATCCTCTGTGTAAAACATATGCCGGAATAGTTGGTGGTTCATTCTGCTGTGGCGACCTCTAAAATAGAGACTAAGCCGAAGGAAAATGAATGAATGAATCAGTCTTTACTGTCAAACATTATAATAGATGTTTGTGTGCAACAATGAAACAGCATACTTATTCTATATTGTTTGATTTTATATGATTATACAGTATTAAATAATATAGTATGCAATAATTATTCAATTTTAAAAGCTCAATTTTGCTTTTAAAATCGAAAAAGCAAGTGGAAAATAAATAAGACATAACAGCTGTAAGAGAATGAAGTTGACAAATTGCTTTTAAATAGTAAATGGCTCAAAAATTTACAGAAATGTGGACTGAAACATTCTATACTTTAAAATAAATAGTCATTTATTTTACATCATACCTGTCAACCCTCCCGTTTTTCCTGGGATTCTCCTGTATTTTACAGTTCTTTCCCGCTATCATCCAGTAAAGGTATTTTCCCGTATTTCTCCCGCATTTTCAGTCTTTCTTTGAAGGGTGGCAATAAACATTAAAGAGCCGTTCCTCCCTATACACAACCCATACCGCCGTACCACCAGGGGCCGCCCTTTGCTCTTAAATGCGAGTCTGTTCTGTGCTTTCGTTTTGTTTAGGCATGAAAACACTTCAAAATAAATATAATAATGGCGCAATTCCCTTCCTTTCCATTACAGGCACCATTGCCCCTCCTATGCAATCCTCAAAGCAGTCATATATAGCGGTGCGTGACTGTCAGACGCACTACATAGTGATAAATAGATGCTGTTTTCCAAACGCATTCTATACACGCGATTTGTCTGGTTTTTGGGTGCGTGTCTGAAAAGACTCATACACATAATTAATAATAATAACATCTAAATATGTCGATCTTGGTGTTTTTTTTTTTAACAACTAATTTTGTCCTAAAGGAGCTTAAAAAGTTAGGAAAGCAATTGAATGCTCTCATTATAACATTAGAGGTGTGCATTTTTAAAGTGACACCTCTGTTTATTAATGTAATCAAACAAAAAATCCAAAGAAATGAGATTCATTTGTTGCTCTTTAATTAGAATGTGTAAGTTATACAGTGAAGAAAAGATTGCGATTTGATAACTTGATTCTATTTCTTTATATTATTGTGCTATTAATTTTAATAAGCTGAAGGGTTTATTTATTTGCAGCATGTACACCATTTATTTTTTCTTTTGTAAATAACAATAATAAAACATATTCATGATCGCTTAACAGTTTATTTACAGGGAAACGGCTCCTGAAGAACATATTTATTAATTTGGGGATTTTTTTAGGGTTGGGAGGGGGGGAGAACCCTTATTATGGCGGGTATATCCATTATATCCAAAAATAGTTATGAATAATTTTTTTACACTAATTGTGGGAGAAGCACACACAGATAGTAAGCACAACAAATTGTCTATCAGCAATCACATTAATCATCCAATCAGAATCAAAGCGAATTCCCTTAAATAACCAACCATTTCATCATTTCATCGACTTTGCATCCCTCCTCCACCCCAACTCCTCACCTTTAACCAGATCCATACCAAGCACGGGGAGGGGGAGCTTTCTGGGATCAGGCTAGATGCTCTCTATCTCTCTTGATGGAGAGAATGCCCTGAGCTCAGACATTTTTCCAGCCTTAGAGCCTTCTCCCTGAACAGCATGCCAAATATGCTTATTTTGATCTTTTTTCTATGTGTGGGTGTGAAGTTGTGTAATAAGTTATGCTAAATAATATTATTAAGTGTTATTTTATCTGTTTTAGTTTTCATTTTAATGTTGCTTATAATGTTTGTTGTTGTTGTCAGGTCAGATTAAGTGATCATGATGTAATATTCAATGATTTTTTTTTGTATAAAATGCTACAAAACATAATGGTTTGAAGCATTATTAACTGTAAAATTATAGATATCTGTATTTTGGGAACTGTATATATATATATATATATATATATATATATATATATATATATATATATATATATATATATATATATATATATATATATATATATATATATATATATATATATATATATATATATATATATATATATATATATATATTTTTTTTTTATATTTAGATTTATAGATATTAGCTAATGTTACATAATAATAATAATAATAATAATAATAATAGGGGCGTTCTAGTTGGCGTTTCTGTGTGGAGTTTGCACGTTCTCCCTCTGTTCACGTAGGTTTCCTCCGAGTGCTCCGTTTTTTTTTTTTTTTTTTTTTGTTTTTTTAAATATTTAGATTTATAGATATTAGCTAATGTTACATAATAATAATAATAATAATAATAATAATAATAATAATAATAATAATAATAGGGCCGTTCTAGTTGGCGTTTCTGAGTGGAGTTTGCACGTTCTCCCTCTGTTCACGTAGGATTCCTCCGAGTGCTCCGGTTTGCCCCACAGTTCAAAGACATGCGCTATAGGTTAATTGAATAAACTAAATTGTCTGTACTGTGTGTGTGTGTGGGGGTGTTTCCCAGTACTGGGTTGCAGCTGAAAGGGCATCTGCTGCATAAAACATATGCTGGTGATTCAGTCCACTGTGACGACCCGTGATAATCTGGGACTAAGCTGAAGGAAAATGAATGAATGAATGAATAATAATAAATATACATTGACTTTCTGCTGCATCATCTTTTGTTATGTTGAACAACATGAATAAAGGATGTCAGACATTTTATTTCTGTCTTAATTATCCTTTTAAATCTAATAAAAACAACCTTAATTTTTTAGACTTTCCCCAAAAGTCATTTTAACCAGCTCTAACTGTCTTCAGTTTTTAAGTATATTTAACCGCACACAAACCCATCATCTAACAATGCATAAGCAGAGCTGCAAAGACCTAAAATGCCCATACACTTGGGAAGAAACGAACCTATTGCTACGGTATTTAAATGAATTGATTTAATCTCCTCAAATGCGCATTAAGTTCTTAATGTCATTGCTAATTATCACACTGTTTATGTGCCCTGGGGCTTCAGGAAGAGATAGAAAGCTGGAGCAGATGTCGAACAACTCCTTCCCCATTGCTTTTGTCACTTCACAGGTGAGAAACGAATCTCGGTAACACACGTTTTACCATCGGCCCACAGGCAAACGCTCCATTATTAAAATATAAGCCATATTAAAGCCTACCCTGTCCACTGTCAGTCTTGGTATAAGGCTACACGATACACTAGCCTCCAGTAATATCCAATTTAAATGCTTGCAGGTGGCACAGCAAATGGGCGCCCATTTCCTTTCACTTATTTGTTGCCCACAGAGGCCAGTGTTTGTGGAGCCTGGATATGTTCTGAGGGATGGAGAGATATTTAGAGTCTGGTTGTCAAACCACTTTTGTCATAACCATATCTATCAACCCATTTTTGCTGGGATTCTCCTGCATTTTATCATATTTTCTATCTTGTTGTTATCCCGCTTAAATATTTCCTGTATTTTTTATCTTTCTATAAAAGTTGGCAGTAACATCTACTGTGCAGCACACAGAGCTGATCCTCCTTGCACTCAAAAAACAAACAAACAAACAAACAAACAAACAAACAAACAAACAAACAAACAAACAAACAAAAAACTTTTGCTGCTTGTTTAAACTTTTTATTTAAAATGAGTTGAAACAACACAACTCTTGAGATTTTTTGTGACTACATAATCGTTTTTACAAGTTTAAGTGGATTGATTAAAAATCAATTAAACAAATTAAGTTAAAATTAACTTAACTGTGTACACTGTAAAACATGCAGGCCTCCACACAATTCATTCATGCTGTCCCAACACAAATCCATTAAGTTAACATGACTTAATTTATTTACTGAACAAAAAACAAGTATGTTGTCCCAAAAAATGTCAAGAAATTAGATTTTAAATAGGTAACAAGCAGCAAATATATTTTTTGAGGGTAAATACCACTTGTTAGGCCTGGCTGATATGGCTTAAATTCCCTTTTTTTATTAATTATTATTTTTTTTTTTTCCAAAATTCAATTTAGAATTTAAATCAAATTTCCCCCCTCTACACTACAAAAAATTATGGGTTGGTCTGTTTACTTTTTTTTTTAAACAAATTTAAGTGGATTAAATAAAACAAAAGTTGTCCCCCCAAAAAAACAAACAAACAAACAAACAAACTTTTGAGTGTACTTAAAATAAATAAATGATGAAGGTGAAAGGTTATTAACTTATATAGCCTACTTATAGGATATTCATTCATTCATTCATTTTCTTTTCGGCTTAGTCCCTTTATTAATCTGGGGTCGCCACAGCGAAATGAACCGCCAACTTATCCAGCATATGTTTTACGCAGCGGATGCCCTTCCAGCCGCAACCCATCACTGGAAAACATCCACACACACTCATTCACACACATACATTATGGTCAATTTACCCAATTCACCTGTACCGCATGTCTTTGGACTTGTGGGGGAAACCGGAGCAACCGGAGGAAACCCACGCGAACACGGGTAGAACATGCAAACTCTACACAGAAATGCCAACTGACCCAGCCGAGGCTCGAATCAGCAACCATCTTGCTGTGAGGCGAACATGCTACCCACTGCGTCACAGCTTATAGAATATATAAAAAAATATTTTCCTTAACAATCTATTTGTAATTTAAAGATCTCAAAAATGTTACAATATTTATTTACAATTGAATACCGTTGCAATCAGAATTATTCAACCCCCTGATTTATTAGCCTCCCTGTTTATTTTTTTCCCCAATTTCTGTTTAACGGAGAGAAAAAATTTCAGCATTTCTAAACATAACAGTTTTAATAACTCATCTCTAATAACTGATTTATTTTATCTTTGCCATGATGACAATAAATAATATTTTACTAGATATTTTTCAAGATGGTTTGTTCTGTATACTATTGAAATATATATAGCTAATAATTTTGACCTTAAAATGGCTTTTAAAAAATTAAAAACTGCTTTTATTCTAGCCGAAATAAAACAAATAAGACTTTCTCCAGAAGAAAAAATATTATCAGACATACTGTGAAAATTTCCGTGTTCAGTTAAACATAATATGGGAAATATTTAAAAAAGAAAAAAAAAAATTCAAAGGGGGTTCAATAATTCTGATTGCAACTGTACATGGATTCTGTAAACTCAATTTGAAAAGGAGCTAAACTGAACGCTTTAGAATTTGGCTGTGTGTTTATTCAAACAAATACATGTAGTAATATGTTAACATTTCTTTCTTGGCATGTTTTATTTTAAACACATTTAGTCTTAAATGAGCACATTACATAAAGTTTTTGTGCTTTCATTTATAGATCTGTGGATTCTTAAAGTGACACCTTAGTTATTTAATGGTAATCAAGCAAAATATATACAGTTAAAGTCGAAATTATGAGCCTTCTTGCATTATTAGCCCCCATGTGTATTTTCCCCCAATTTCTGTTAAACGGAGAGTGGGCATTATGTGTAAAAAATCATCACATTTCTAAAAATAATAGTTTTAATAACTCATTTCTAATCATTTATTTTATCTTTGCCAGGATGGTAGTACGTAATATTTTACTAGATATGTTTTTAAAATAGTACTACACAGCTTAAAGTGACATTTAAAGGCTTAACTAGGTTAAATAGGTTAACTAGGCAAGTTAATTGTATAACGATGGTTTGTTTTGTAGACATTCGAGAAACAAATATTGCTTAAGGGGGATAATAATATTGACCTTAAAATGGTTTATAAAAAAAAAAAAAACTGCTTTTATTCTAGCTGAAATAAAACAAATAAGACTTTTTCCAGAAAAAAAAAAAAAAATTATAGGAAATACTGTGAAAAATTCCGTGCTCTGTTAAAAATCATTTGCAAATATTTCAAAAAGAAGAAAAAAAAACAGGCGGGCTAATAATTCTGACTTCAACTGTGAATAGGAAATGCGTTCGCTGCTCTTCTTTAAATAACTAGTAACTTTAATCAGAATATATATTTAAATGAACCCTTGTTATATTTATATATTTATATCCCAAATGTTGACAGATATGGTCATAAAAGAGTTGTGAAATGCCGGTTAGATGTAATTATTAGCGCTCACTGGATTAACCGACCACCTGTAAATGGTTTCATATACATCAATAGTGTGCATTATGTGTGAAGAGGTTTTTGTGTTTGCGAATGGGACGAGGCCACGTCGATACTAACCTTGCAACATGGTGGAACTCCTCTTCTCAAAGACTCCCATTGGTTTATCTGCCGTATAGATCGTTTCATGCTTATGGATTGAAGTGCTGTTGTAAATTCAACTAGAGGTCACCTGCAGGTTTTTTTTGTATCCATATTTCCGTCTTTCTTTTTCTTTCTATTTCTCTGCATGATGGATTGCCGTAGGTGCTGGCTCTCAGGCAACCTTGAGAATATAAGCTGTTCTGTTTCAATATACGTTCTGACTGGGGATTTGATGACTTTGCTTCACCTTTGGGAATTGAAAATGATTTTTTTTGTGTGCATGTTCATGTGCGCTATTTGTGCGTCAACCTTTATCTGAAGTGCTTTTGTTTCCTGTTGGTACAGTATTCAAGGAGGTGGTTCAAGACTTTCTTGAGGCATTGCTTTTTTTTAATGGTTTGTGCTCCATCTTTCAAGTGTTTTTGGACGGTCAACAAACAAACATTCTCATTCAGGATGCAATGTATAAGAGAATATTAAAGGTGCATTAGGTGATCTGCCAAATGCTATCCGTTAGCATATTATCTTTGAAACACAGTCCTGCACACCTTAAATATGCACACCTTAAATATGACAGTAGACAATGGTCTAGATCATGTCATTCGCAAGTTAGAAAACCTTATAGTACTTTAGAATACTACAATTATGAACGAAAAACTATTATATCGAGCACATTTTCAGTTGTGTAGCAACTTAGGCCCAGTTTCACGAACAGGTATTAGCTTAAGCCAGGACTAGACCTTAGTTAAATTAGACTATTTAAGCCACATTTATAAAAACAGCTTTAGAAAAATACATTACTGGTGTGCACCTGTTGACAAAAAATGACACTGACATATTTTAAGACATCTCATTCATTCATTCATTTTCTTGTCGGCTTTGTCCCTTGCGGGGTCGCCACAGCGGAATGAACCGCCAACTTATCCAGCACGATTTTACGCAGCGGATGCCCTTCCAGCCGCAACCCATCTCTGGGAAACATCCACACACTCATTCACACACATACACTACGGACAATTTAGCTTACCCAATTCACCTGTACTGCATGTCTTTGGACTGTGGGGGAAACCGGAGCACCCGGAGGAAACCCACGCGAACGCAGGGAGAACATGCAAACTCCACACAGAAACGCCAACTGACCCAGCCTAGCCGAGGTTCGAACCTGCGACCCAGCGACGTTCTTGCTGTGAGGCAACAGCACTACCTACTGCGCCACTGCGTTGCCTTTTAAGACATCTCACTGCAAGTTATTTTCAGTTGAGACAGCTCAGACAAGCAATTTAATCCAAGACTAGCCTTAAACTTTGTTTGTGAAACCAGGGGTTAATGTCTTAAATCTCAAAATCTAAAGTTTAGGCCTTAAAAAGTCTTACTGACTTACATTTACTAAAATATTGTGTTAAATCCTAAATCTTTTTAAAACCGGTCTTAATTTTCCTTTGTTCATGTACTGCTACCCAATCTGGCCAACAGCCATGCAATCACCAACAATCCATCTCAATAAAACGTTAAACTTTTTATTTTAAAAGGTCATTTTTAACTCTATTTATCATAATAGTTTATTTTAAGAATTTATTTTTTTTCCTTAACACTTGTTTAAAAGTGCTTCATGTATTTACTGCTGAAGACACCGACATGGACAGATTTTTGAGCATAGATTTAGTTTATTATGGTTTTTAAAACTTTTAAAACATTTGTCCTTTTTATTTTAGTTAAAAGAAAGTTTATGTTGGAAAAAAAGTGGATACAAGTAGAGCTTGCTTGTTTTACATGATATTTAAAATATTTTGCAAAGAAATATCTACATAAATATCTACAATATCTACAGAAATATTTACATTTTTTAATAAATAATTTATTATTGTAATATTAAATGTACTCAATTATCATTTTTTTTTGATAGGGCAAATAAAAATCTTTTCCATCTGGGCCATTTGATAAATTCCTTAGGATTTAGCGCATTAAGTGCATAATGGCCTTAAAAATGTCTTAAAGTCTTAAATTTAACTTGGTGCAACCTGCAGAAACCCTGCATAATCAGGTTAAAAAACATAACATTACCCGTCTGAAAGAAATACTTCAGCCGTGGTGTCATCCTTTCTCCAGTGTGTAAAAGTAACTTCAATATTATTTCAGTATTTTTTAAGTTTTGATTGAGATTTTGTTTTTACTGCTGTCACTCTCTTGTGTGCACATAAACGTGTGGCATGCGGGCACGTGCAAACTGTGGATCTGTGTGAACGGGAGCTCAGATGTACAAAAATACATTTGTTAACAGACAGTTTGGGCTGCTTATCAGAATTATGGGAATTGTCGGCCTGATAAATTTTAATTAGATGAACGTTTTTTAGTTTTATGCCTTACCCAGAATATAAAATACATATAAATACATTTAGATCATTTATTTATCATCACTATTGGAATGTGAAGATACTTTCTACCAGCACAACAAAAAATATTTCTGTAGACAATCACCTACTGCACCTTTAATAGGTAGCATCCGTGGCATGATAGTGATTACAACCAAAATATTTGGATGCACCATCCTTCCTTTTAAAGACCCCTGTGGTGAAAACCATGTTTTTATCTTTGTTTAGGTTTGTCTTTTTATGCTAAACCATGTGCAAATAATCAATGCCATTGCCAAGCATTTTCTGCTGAAAAGTGTAGTGTCCAAAAGATTCTTTACAGTGCCGTTTAAAGCAACTGTTCATATCATTAAAACTGAATTTTCCGCGAACCGCTTATTACTACCTATAGTTACATTGTAAGCTAATTGCTCTCCATCCTGTGAAAATCCACAAAGAAAATAAGTGCTTAACCATATTTATTCATTTTCCTTCCTAGTCCCTCATTTATCAGTGGATGCCCTTCCACCTGCAACCCAGTACTGGGAAACACCTATAAACTTGCATTCACTCACACACACACACACACACACACACACTCATACACTACGGCCAATTTTATTGTACCCAATTTACCTTTAGTGCATGTTATTGGACAGGGGTGGAAACAGGAGCACCCAAAGAAAACCCACGCGGACATGCGGAGAACATGCAAACTTCACACAGAATTGCCAACTGACCTAGTCGGGACTCGAACAAGTGACCTTCTTATTGTGAGGTGACAGTGCTAACCACGGACTCACTCCTGCTTAACCATATTTTGTGAAATCATAATATGGGCCCTTTAATACCAGCCGGAACAGAAATATATCTCGGCTGGTCACTGAATCACTAAAAAACATGGTTGAAATGACCTCAAACTGATTTTTAGTAAAAAGCTTTGGCTATTCGCTAGCGTGCGACTGAATAGTACAACACTCATGAATACAGTCCTTCTGGTGGTTTTAATTTGGCCCTCTCTGAAGCTCTCCAAGAAGCTCTTTTCTTTCAGTGAAATTCAGATTTCACCAAGATGCCATTCTCCTTACAAAATTGAAAATGAGTGAATAAAGCATGTTTTTTTTGTATGAATATTATGTTATTTTATATGCGTGTTCAAGTGCCTAAAATCTGCGCTACCCTTTATCCAAAGCGTCTTTGTTTCTTGTCAAGGTTCAGGGACTTTCATTGAGGGCTTTTTCTGGAGTGTGATTTGATAAACTATTTCAAAATTGGCTGAACTTGACAGAAGTCTTCATGCCTTTTATGTCTCAACTCAGCAAGTGTCATATCCCTGTCAAAGAGATCTAATTAAGCCTGGAGTGCTGGCCTTGGTTGGAGGTGCTGTTCAGGTTATTCAGCCTCATGGCGACACATTGCGAGGAGGTATGGATGTCACGCGCACAAGAAGCCTGTGAAAAATGAGCATGTTCGCCAGTCAAACCCCACTGTTTCCCGTCTCGCTGTGAACAGCCGGAGCTGCCGTAACCTCCCGAGCTGGAAGTCGGCCAATCAGGAGTGATGAACTGGTGTGAATGTCAAGAAAGCTTTTTGATAATAGAGAGTTCACAAAGACGTCTCAGCGTGACGCTGAGCTGAGTTTGTGTTTTCATCCGCATCCCTGCAGTATATTTCCCGGCGAGTTACTTCTTAAACGCCTTTACTGTCCTAAATAACCGATGAAGGGTCAAGAATGAATCAAGAGTAAACATTTAGTTTTTCTGCTTCAATACGCCAGTACGGATTGTGCGATGATGAGTCTCTTTACGGTTGGAAGGAGTGTCAGGCCAGAGGAGTAATCGTACAACTGGGTCTGAAGAGTTCTGGGTGATCTGTTGTGGTTGAGTTTTAGTTAATATATACCACAGTGTTTCCCAGCTCTGTTCCTGGAGGCACACCAATAGCACATATTTTGGTTGTCTTCCTTATCTGACCCATTAACTTGAGGTTTTGAAATCTTTTATGTTCTGATAAGTTGATTCAGGTGTGTTTGATTAGGAAGAGATTAAAAATGTGTACTGTTGGTGTGTCTTAAGGAACAGGGTTGGGAAACACTGATATACTGTAATGTAGCATGTTGCTTTCTATTTGTGTGGTTTTATATTAGTTCCATACCTGTCAACCCCCCTGTTTTTCCCGGGATTTTCCTGGAATTTACAATTCTATCCCACTATAATCCCTAAAGGTATTTTCCCATATTTCTTCCATATTTTCAATCTGTCTATGAAGAGTGGCAATAAACATTAAAGGGCCGATCCTCCCTATACACAACCCATACTCCCGAACCACCAGGGGACGCCCCTCGCTCTTAAATTGAATCTGTTTTGTGCTCTTATTTTATTTAGGCATGAAAACACTTTGAATTAAATATAAAAAATATAAATATAAAAAATATTCCCTTCCTTTCCATTACAGGAATCCCTTCCTTTCAATACTTACCGTTGCCCCTTCTACACAATCCTCAAAACAGTCATATATAGCGGTGCATGACTGTCAGACACACTCCATAGTGATAAATAGACGCTGTTTCCCAAAAGGATTTTGTACACGTGATTTAAAGCAGAGGGAAAGTGGACACTTTGGGTTTTGGGTGTGTGTTTCAACAGACATAATAATAATAATAATAATAATAATAATAATAATAATAATAATAATAATAATAATAACATTATTACAGTTTCAATTATGATTGAAACCCAGTCAGGCAGCGGAATACAGAGAGTGAATCAAAGCGCATCAAATGATCGGTAATTAAAAGGGAAAAAAAGAAAAATAGAATAAATATATATACTTTAATATTAGACACACATTTGATGCGTGTATTTGCAGCAGCTCCACGCCCACAACTTCACGCATTGGGTTAAATTAGGCTTACAGTCTCCGCGTTCACTCCTTTACTTCCACTGTGTCTGTTCAGCTGAGAGAACTGAACCAACCCCGTGACGTCAGACACAGTGACATTCCAAGATGGCGATGGCCTAGCTCTAAAATCTATAGTAAAACATGCCGGTTTATTCTAAATGGTTACATTAATTGAGTTTGTTTAATATATTTTCATTATAGTGGAATCCAATGTACAAAATAATGTAAACTTGACTGAGTGCTTTACTTCCCTTTACAACTATAAGTTGCACAACATTTCAAATTATAAAACAAATCCTTGATAAATAAATACAGTACAGGTTTTTTTTCCCTGCTTAACACTATAGACAGCACTGCTGTGCAAATAACAAAGTAAACATAACCGTAGAAAACAGCTACATTGTCAAAGCAAAAAAGAAACACATTTAAATAGTAACACAACAAAAAGTATTATAGGATAGAAAAGAACCACAATAAATGTAAATATGAAACACACAGTATTTTATGTCACAATTACAGTGTTGTTATAAGTAATCCTGTATACCACAGGTGTGTGATTCATAAACAACAATTAAATCAGCTTTATATGTTTTTATTTACACATTTACATATATGTATTGTGCACAATTATTAAACAATGCACATATCCATGATATCTAAAAAGAAGTCCTACACTTTTTTTCTTTTGACTAAACTTGTTTTACTAAATATTAAATAAGGTGATGAAAATGAAGAGACTATAGATATGAGAAGTAACGAAATTGTTTCAGAGTACTCTGATGAAATGCTGGTTAAGCATATTAATGTAAACAGTCATTATAACAGACCAGAATGCAGAGCTAAATGTGTTAAAGTAAATGTAAAGAAGAGACCGTCGTGTAATAAATACTGAACTTCTAATCAGTGAATATGAGGTGGTTTCACTTTCAAAATGCGGTATAAATTCGTACCATTCAGGTGTTGCTTGTCAATTTGACAAGGCTTCTATGTTCGTTCTTGCTGTCAATTGCGAAAGAAATGATCGATAAAAGGTTTCTGATAAACCTCTGTGACAGCTGCAGGTGCTGTGTGACGGGTATGCATGCGAGGGGGAGTCAGAGTTGTCCGGGCAGTCAGATTTCGATACAACACCGTATCGTCGCGTCAGTGATGGGTCGTTCTTGAACGATTCGTTCATTTTAAACAAATCTTTTGTATGGCTCATGGAGTGAATCATTCATTTGCGCATGCGCACATTTGTGGAGCTTGCGTGCTACCTTGGAGAGTGGTCTGTTTTGCGCAGAATGAGCACGTGTGGCCTCAAACCATATCGATATGAACGATATTGGATAATCTCGCATCGCATTGGAGAATCATATCAATATATCACCAGAACCCGATATTCCGCCCAGCCCTACTATCAACCACCTAGGAAGAAACATACCAATTCATACTAAAAACATGCTAACATGTATGTACTTATATGCCAACTGTTTCAAACTACTTCAAGTATTTAAACTTTGAAACTACTTCAAACGTTCAGACTAGGCTTTCTCAAGCCACCATAAAGTTTGTCTACAAACTTTACTTTTGTAGTTATTCAGTTACTTGTCTGCTGTTTTAGGGTTCTGTCCTGGTAGCATTTCAGTATCAGCGATATGATATTTGAGTCTGTTATTCTATCAAAGACATCATTTTGGATCAAAACAACACTGATTATATTTGTCTATCTCAAGATTGATTTATTTATTTTCTCTAAGCCAGGAATGGTTTTCATCCGAGCACACACAAATATGAGTTTGGTTAAGAGTACTCTGGCAATTGTGGCTATATTTTATTTTTTTCTTCAGAACTCTCAGTGAGCAAACATCTGTCAGTCCAAAACAGCATGCAAAGCTTGAAGAAGAAAGAAAATATTAGCATCAAAAAACAAACCATGGTGTCCAGACCTACGAGCGACAGCAGAAGGATTATAAGGCTGTCAGAACAAGATAGAAGAGACTTGACAGGCATTTCTTTGCCTTTAACACATTTAGGAAACATCTGAGACTGAAAAGAGAAGTTGGAGGACAGCAATTTTCAATGTGAATTTTTATAAGATTGTCCATCCTTCTATCTGTCCTTCTGTCTGTCCGACCATCCATCTGACCCAATCCATTTGACCCAATCATCCCAATCCGACCCAATCATCCCAATTTGATCCAATCCATTTCATCCAATCATCCAATCCAATCTATCCAACCCAATCATCCCAGTCCAATCCATCCAACCCAATCATCCCAATCAAATCCAATCCAATCCATCCATCCAACCTAAACATCCCAATCCAATCTACCCATCCATCCATTCGACCATCCATCCATCCATCCATCCAACCCAATCCATCTATCCATCCGACCCAATCATCCCAATCCAATCCATCCAACCCAATCATCCCAATCCAATCCGTTGATCCATCTGACCATCCATCCATTCGACCATCCATCCATTCGACCCAAACCATCCATTCGACAATCCATCCATCCGACCCAGTCCATCCATTTGACCATCCATCCATCCGACCCATTCCATCCATTCGACTATCCATCCATTCGACCATCCATCCATACATCCAACCCATTCCATCCATCTGACTATTTATCCATCCATCCAACCCAATCCATCCATTCGACCATCCATCTATCATCCATCCATCCAACCCAATCCATCCATTCGACCCAATCCATCCAACCCAATCCATCCATCCACTTGACCCAATCCATCCAGCCATCTATCCTTCCATCTGACCCAATCATCCCAACCCAATCAATTCGACCCAATCATCCCAGTCCAATCCATCCGAACCAATCATCTCTGTCCAATCCATCTGACCCAATAATCCCAATCCAATCCATCCGACCCAATCATCCCAATCTAATTCAATCCATCCATCCGACCCAATCATCCCAATCCAATCCATTGATCCATCTGACCATCCATCCGACCCATTCCATCCATCCGACCCAATCCATCCATTCGACCATCCATCTATCCGACCCAATTCATCCATTTGACCATCCATCCATACATCTGACTATCTATCCATCCATCCAACCCAATCCATCCATTCGACCATCCATCTATCATCCATCCATCCGACCCAATCCATCCATTCGACCCAATCCATCCAACCCAATCCATCCATCCATCCACCTGACCCAATCCATCCATTCGACCATCCATCCATCCATCCAGCCATCTATCCATCCATCCAACCCAGTACATCCGACCCAATAATCCCAATCCAAAAACATGCATGAATGAAAAAATTAAGGAAATAAAACACACAGTCGATCCCAAAACTATCCATACCCCCTGAAAAACTCAGACTTTATTTTTGTTCAAATCTAAATAAAAGATGAAAAAATTATTATTGTCCCCACATGTATAGTAATACCAGTACATTTTGGAGACCTCATTATCAATAGGCTCATTAATCACACATAACAGAGTCTGAACAGCATTAAAATCACTAAGTCTATGACAAGACCTCATAGAGATAGCTGTATAAGCATGTGTGTGTCATTTATTTGGGTCTGTAGAGCTCTTAAAGGTAAAGTCAATGGAAAGCTCTCTCTAGATATGTCTGTAGCATGCCAGTGAATGTTGCAGAATAGTGCACAATCTTTTCTGGCACGTTCAATGTTGTGTTTACTCTCATACTGTTCATAACTCCAGATTGTCCTGAGGCGCTATGCATCATCTTTGTTTATGGCAGCCGCCTCATGGTGGGCGAAATTTTTATTTTTTTTTCTGAGCACTCACTTGATATCTCTCGTCATGATTTATGAGTGAAAGTTGCATGATACGTTTTCAGTGGTTGTCTCTCTTGAGCGATCTGACATCGGTTATTCTGCTCTCAGGTCATCTTCTTGAGCATGGTGAATGTTTTTTTTTGATATGAAGTGTGAACTCTGACAAGTCTTCTTGACCGTGGCATCTTATGATGACCCGTGGCCCTGGCGAGGTGACCTGTGGAAGGATTAGAGTGGAGTGAAACATTTTTTTTTGCAACATGTCAGGGGTAGTGGAGATGGAAAAGGGCAAAGGGCATCGCATCTGCTCTCTCTACATTCATGTAGGTTCATACAGGAGGCCGGAGATGCACAAACACCATTGACAGCAGTTTTCCCCTTGCATACACACACGTCCTTTACATATTTCGGACTTCAGACACTTCGCTGTACTTTTGAATGCTGCTGATGGGTCCTGTTTTGCTTGAAAAAAAGTTTCCTTTTATTGTGTAATGTATGGAAGCATATGAGTAGCATAATTCATTTTTAAATATAATATGCAAAATGATGTTAAAAGACAATGTATTTCTGTATTTCAGTTAGCATTTTCCAAGCATATGTGCAATGTTTGCTGCAAAGTGAAAATGAAAATGAAAAAAAAAAGAATCCTTTTTCATTTAATACATCGCGACGAATGAAAGCCGATGTGAAATTAAAATTGCATTCTGGCCTGGCCACGCCCACAAACGGCGGCCATTGCTGCAAGGCATGTATTAGATTTTGTCATCACGGCTGCAGCTAGGACTATTTGGGACATATGGCAGCATAAACATGGTGAAGTCTGTTCCTCAGCTGCTTCGTGAAGCTTCTCAAGCCCTCGAGCGTGAACTGGGAAATACTTTAGAAAACCAATCACCTCCTAGCTCAGTAAAGTTGGTTTTAGGTTTGATATTGGCCGGACATTGGCGCGCACAGTTTAAGGGATCATCTGCGAATTACATCGACAGAACAAAAACGCACAGTAACGCAAAGCAGAAAAAAGTATTTCTAGAAGTAAATTACTGTGCATTTTTGTTCTGTCGATGTAATTCGCTGATGATATCTTAAACTGTGTGCGCCAATGTCCGGCCAATATGTCAACAATATGTTAAGATGTCAACAAGAATAGTTTCCAAATTGGATGCACCCATCGAACTGACATTGCAACCAGTATAGCCACCTTTGTTTGCAAGGACACTCAAAAGCCTGCCCTCCATGGATTCTGTCAGTGTTTTGATCTGTTCACCATCAACATTGCGTGCAGCAGCAACCACAGCCTCCCAGACACTGTTCAGAGAGGTGTACTGTTTTCCCTCCTTGTAAATCTCACATTTGATGATGGACCACAGGTTCTCTATGGGGTTCAGTTCAGGTGAACAAGGACGCCATGTCATTAGTTTTACTTCTTTTACACCCTTTCTTGCCAGCCATGCTGTGGAGTACTTGGATGCGTGTGATTGAGCATTGTCCTGCATGAAAATCATGTTTTTCTTGAAGGATGCAGACTTCTTCCTGTACCACTGCTTGAAGGTGTCTTCCAGAAACTGGCAGTAGGACTGGGAGTTGAGCTTGACTCCATCCTCAACCCGAAAAGGCCCCACAAGCTCATCTTTGATGATACCAACCCAAACCAGTACTCCACCTCCACCTTGCTGGTGTCTGAGTTGGACTGGAGCTCTCTGCCCTTTACAGATCCAGCCACGGGGCCCATCAAGACTCACTCTCATTTCATCAGTCCATAAAACCTTAGAAAAATCAGTCTTGAGATATTTCTTGGCCCAGTCTTGACGTTTCAGCTTGTGTGTCTTGTTCAGTGGTGGTCGTTTTTCAGCCTTTCTTACCTTGGCCATGTCTCTGAGTATTGCACACCTTGTGCTTTTGGGCACTCCAGTGATGTTGCAGCTCTGAAATATGGCAAAACTGGTGGCAAGTGGCATCTTGGCAGCTGCACGCTTGACTTTTCTCAGTTCATGGGCAGTTATTTTGCGCCTTGGTTTTTGGTTTGGTTTTTCCATGCGCTTGCGACCGTGTTGACTATTTTGAATGAAACGCTTGATTGTTAGATGATCACGCTTCAGAAGCTTCGCAATTTTAAGTGTGCTGCATCCCTCTGCAAGATATCTCACTATTTTTGACTTTTCGGAGCCTGTCAAGTCCTTCTTTTGACCCATTTTGCCAAAGAAAAGGAAGTTGCCTAATAATTATGCACACCTGATATAGGGTGTTGATGTCATTAGACCACACCCCTTCTCATTACAGAGATGCACATCACCTAATATGCTTAATTGGTAGTAGGCTTTCGAGCCTATACAGCTTGGAGTAAGACAACATGCATAAAGAGGATGACGTGGTCAAAATACTCATTTGCCTAATAATTCTGCACTCCCTGTGTGTATATATATATATATATATATATATATATATATATATATATATATATATATATATATATATATATATATATATATATATATATATATATATATAATGAAAAGTAACTATTAACTATTTACTTGAGTAATTTGTTCATCAGATACTTTTTTACCTTTACTCGAGTAACTTTTAAGATTACTACTTTTACTTTCACTTGAGTAAAAATTTCTGCAAGTACTTGTACTTTTACTTGAGTATAGATTTTGGATACTCTACCCACCTCTGCTCAATATAAAAGTTCAAATTCTATTGTCTATAATGTGTTTAGATTAATATAGATTTATATATAAATTAGTGGTGGGCCGTTATCGGCGTTAACGTGCTGCGTTAATGCGAGACTCTTATCGCGCGATAAAAAAAATATCGGCGTTAATCTATTCTTAAAATTGGGTTGAGAGCTGGGTCTATTCTACGCAAGCTATGGGGACTTTCACTTTGAAAGTTTAGCACGGATGTACACCTGACCGGTGAGCCGTCTGAGAATGAAGTGCCCTTCTGAATCAAATCAGCAGGATGCCTGACTTTAACTGCAGTTCGCCAGTTTCACTTTAACTCATGAACATTTAATTCATGCCTTCGTGACAAACTGGGGTATTAAATGAGTAAGGACTGGTGACAGTGTTATGGAATTTAATAACGAATGCCAAATGAGAAGAAAAAGAAACTTCCGCATTTCGCGATGTGTGTGTGTGTTTGTGTGAGTGCGTCTGTACGTCTGTGCGGTCCTTTACTGACAGCTGCCTGTGTGGATCTTGTCGGAAAATATGGCGAAAAGTCCTACATGACGGTGCTAGTTTGTCAGTATTGCCACTAATATCTGCATACTCCACGTATTAATTCCATTTCTGTGTAGTTCAGTTATGACTGAACTACATAACTACAGTTATGACTAGTTGCATTAAGTTAATCAAAAATTGCTGTTTACATGGTAGACTCTTAATCAGAGTATTGTTTTAATCATATTAAAATCGTATTAAAGTATTGTTGCCCATGTAAACATACTCAATGCTTGACACCGTCAGGACTCTGTGAACTTGCCTTTGCAAAGCAGCATTTTCTGTATGTACGTACATCAAAAGAAAGTATGAAATCGCTGGTTGGAGCTTATGTAGGACTACATTTTGAAATACATGTTTAACTGCATAAACAGTTAATAAACACAAGTACATCTTATTGAACATCATTTATTTTCATCACCAATTATCATAGTAGAACAGTTTCCCTGGTCTAATGCGCCACCTGGCTTGAGAAACCCATTCTCAAAGACTTATTATTTGGGTAACACACATATTCTGAATGCCTTCGGCAGAATTCAAATGAGCCATTTTAATCTAGATTAATCTAGATTAATTTTGAAATTAATCTAGATCAATCTAGATTAAAAAAAATAATCTATGCCCACCTATAATATAAATATATAAAATTTATATATAAAATGTATGTATAAATATATATAATTAATATAAATATAAATAAAATAGAAGTACTATTAAGTCAAGTTATCCAATTGACTAATTGAGTTACTTTTCAGAAAGTAACCAGAAAAGTAAAAAAAAAAGAAAAGTGCTATTATTTTTTTTAAATAAAACTAAAAGTTTCAGTTAGACCCAAATAAAAAAAAAGTTCAATTTCTATTGTAATGGATTAAGATTTATACAAATTTTAAGAACTATTTTAAGCACTGTTTAAAGTACTGTTGTAAGTAAAGTAATTCATTTGAGTTATTGAGTCACTTTTCATAAAGTAACAAGAAAAGTAATCTAAACCTAATTTTTGTGATGTATTAAATAATTACTTTAAAACTGGTTGTAGTACTTTGGGGCATATGATCAAAAAAATTTGAATACACAAGATGTGTCACTCGTATAGTATTGAATGGGCAAAAGTGGTCAATATGGTGAGTTGAGCCCAGCCTTCTAGTACAAGAGCCAATCATCAATTGTTATAGACTGACAATTCTCCAGGGGAAAGCTTGGACCAGACGTGTGTTTTTACAACAGTTTAGTGGTCAACAAACACACTGGGATTTCAGCGAATACTTGCTTCACAGACATATTTTATTTGTGGTTCCAAATATGTAATCAAGAGTTTGACAAACACTTTTAGAGAATTTGAGATTTCCCAGTTCAGATAGAATGCCCGAGCATACTGCCTGAGAGGTGTTTCAAAGATGGCCAAGTGAAATGACTTGCCTTAAAGGGACTTTGATGTGATTTAGAGTGTTCAGAAAGCTTAACTTCCTAGTTTTTGGACCAAATGGATAAAGTTTGCAAACTTATCGTAAACTTTGTATACGTTGTGTGTTTCTCCATGCCTCTCTCTGTTTTTCACTCGCCCTCCCCATCTCCGTGGCTCTTCTCATTTGAATGCTGCTGAGCTGTTGTCTGGATGATGCAGCAGCCATTGATCTGATCTCCACGTCTCCTACAGCAGATCAAATATACAACACATACCTGCAGCGTCAGCAGCACCACAACCACAGCACGCTGCCAGACAAAGAGAGACTGAGGGAAGGTGCTCGCTGTTTACACAAGAAAGGAATCAACCAACAGAGCAATATAAATAATTACTCCTACATCAGATCAAAGACATGTGGTGGCGAGGGAAAGTGCTACTGCGGACTGTGCATTGTGGGTAGATTTCAGTCTGACTTTTACTGTCACCGTGTCCAAAACTCAAAGCTTCTGCTTTGCTGCCTAGCTGCCCAGTCGGTAAATATCGTAATAGGCAGTGTTTTGTGTGTGAAAGCACCTCCTAAGGTTTCAAACAGGCTTCCAAGGCACCATAATGTCACGTCTAATGATCTAAAACAAATTTCCAGAGAGCTTTGGAGAAAAGCAAACATTTAATGAGTCCCATTCTCATTACCCTGTAGAAATAAGTCATACGTTAATATACAATCACATGTACTGTACGTTTTTAAGGCTGCAGAGGACACATTTTACAGTCTATGTAAGCACATTAACCACATAAGCACTGTTTTGTAAAGAATTTGAGTAAAATGGAACAAGTTAAACTGCAATTTAAAGTAGAATGACTGAATTTACTAAAAAGCTATTCTAGGAAATCTATTGCTCTTTTAAAATTATTAACAAGGTAATTAAATCAACCCAGGCTCATTCTAATTAAGTACCACTGTATACATTTCTGGAGAGCGCCAAATACATCCCAGGAGGTACATTTTTTTCGCTGTTTTTGTTTTCGTAAATCCTCCAGAGGCCGCTGTCGACTGACTGACGGACTGTCTGACCTATCGAACCCCCCCCACCCTCCTCCTTCCATAAACCCAACCGATAGTGTTTTAAAAAGCACCAATTGACCAGCGCCCATCCACTTGCCTACACCCAACCGACAGTGTTTTCAAAAGCATCCAAGAAAAAGAAAAGCCCTTGCGGCAGCCTGATTTTTACCACGTTATCAGATTTTACCACATTCTTACCCTGTTTTTTACTTGTTAATTTTATTTTTTGGCTTTTGTTATTGTCTTAAGGCTGGCTCACACTGCATTTTTTATTTTTTATTTGTAATAATCCTGAACGATTGTAACATGTCAGACTGCACAAACATGGCTCTCATGTCACACTGTACTACTATCCCGCGTTCTGAAATGATTCCTCACAGCAAACGTAAACAATCTGTAGCGGCAATTTTGCACACGGCGTGTCTCTAATAAAACCGGGAACAAAAAACTGTTTTGACATTTCATTTGACCGGTCATTTGAATTGTCGCATGGACTGCGTCATCAAATTCTCCTCTCCTATTGGTTCTTGGATTGACGCTCATCACAGCTGTTGCCACACTGCAGGAAAGTGTCCGAAATCTTCTGACACTACCAGAACTTCATCGGAGGAAAAATCGGATCGCAACGGGCACTTAGCGGCTGTCAGTAAACATGTCACACCAACCAAGGATCAAAGATTTTTCAGGAATCTTTTAGGATTTCCCAAATTTGTCTCAGATGACAAATTCATGGCTGAAATCTCACAGTGTGAGCAGGGCTTTTCTTGCTTATTGGAAGCGCTCTTCACCATATTCAACAAAGAAAACAATTTTAAGAAAACAAAATATCGTTTTAGCAATGTCAGATTTTTTTCAATATTGTGCAGCCCTGCTATCAACTTTTTTTTTTATTTCAAACAGTATTTTAATGTCATCAAATGATACATGTTCTTAAAAAATGACTGAGAAGACGTTTGGGTATATAAAGTTGTGCTTGTATATATAGAGTATATGCAGCCTGAAGGCTGTTCCTGCAGTTCTTCTGTCATATAATTGTATTGGCGCTGGGTTGAGTGGACTAAGGGTAACAGTCTGTGTCATTAGCTTTCTCTTTTGTCCAGCACCCATAGAAAAAGCAGCGAAAAAACCAATAACATCGCAGCAAAGTCCCCTCTAAGGGGTTTTATTTAATTTCTTCTCCTTCTCGACCCCTTTAATCTTTATTTCTCTTCTCCTCTTTCTCTCTCTTGCATACACTTTATTCCATCTCGCCAAATGAAGCACTTTCTCCACTTGCGACTCTAATTTGGAGTTTTAATTTAGTCCTAATGTAAGCAACCTCTCTCTCTCTCTCTGTTTTGTGCTTGGAGTTTTTTTGTGTCTCTCTCATCGACTGAGAGTGCTATTTGGAGGGAGGTTTTGATGATTGAGTGTGGAGGAGAGAAGCTCTCTCTATCTTTCTTTCCCTCTGGACTCTTTACTGGCTTGCATCCATTTGTGTGGCTGTGCCAATCACAATGTAATGACACTTGCGAGGCAGCGCACACATCCCTCAATAGACAGGTAGTGTGGGTGCATCTTTACTCTGTCTAGATGGTTTTGAATGTCGGAGAAAGCTTTAAAGCACCAGTACTGGTGAATTCAAAATTACCTCTAGGAGCAGTAATTTACATTTTAATGTGTATACACATTCACACACACACACATGTTGGTGTTAGTGGTTTATGAGGACTCATATGCGTAGTGTTTTTTTATACAGTAAAAAATGCTTATTCTATAGCCCCACAATTACCCTTAATCCCGACCCTCACAGGAATCCTGTGGCAAATTCTGAATTTGAAAAGACCACATAAAGTATAGTGTCATACATTAATGTACTAGGACAGTGTTTCTCAACCACCTTCCTGGAGGACCACCAGCTCTGTCTCCTTAATCAAACACACCTGACTCATATCATCAGCTAATTAGCAGATACTGAACGACCTGTAATGGGTGTGACAACCAAAAGAGACCCGAGGGGGTCCTCCAGGAATGTGGTTGAGAAACACTGTACTAGGACTCAATGTTCCTAGGACACAATGGACACAACTAGGCATGCTCTTAATAGCATAAAGCTTAATAGAGTACAAGGTCATACACATGTCATTCTACAAATTTATGTCCATGTAAAACACAAAAACAAATACACACACACTGGACTACTTTACTTTGTACTAATGTATGTGAATTTTGCAAACATGCTTAAGTTATGTATTGATTGTCTGTAAATTTATGCATTGAATTATAATTTGAGATGCACTAAAATAAAAATGTTAAGCTTTAATTAATTACTTTATTCATATATATATATATATATATATATATATATATATATATATATATATATATATATATATATATATATATATATATATATATATATATATATTAGTGCTGGGCCGTTATCGGCGTTAACGTGCTGCATTAACGCGAGACTCTTATCGCGCGATAAAAAAAATTTCATCGTTTATCTATTCTCAAAGTTGGGTTGGGATCTGGGTCTATTTTACGCAAACTATGGTGATTTTCACCTTGATATATTAGCGCGGATGTATACCTGACCGGTGAGCCATCTGCCCTTCTGAATCAAATCAGCAGGATGCCTGACTCTAACTGCAGTTCGGCGGTTTCACTTTAACTCACGAACATTTCATTCATTCCTTCGTGACAAACTGGGGTATTAGACGCAAATACGGAGTAAGGACTGGTGAGAGAGTTATGAAATTTAATAACGCACGCCAAATGGTAAGAAAAAAAACATCCGCATTTCGCGATGTGTGTGTTTGTGTATGTGTGTGTGCGGTCCTTTAGTGACAGCCGCGTGTGGATGTTGTCGGAAAATATGGCGAAAGGTCCTAAAGACCGTGGTGTTTACTTCAATAATGCCACTAATATCTGCAAACTTCACGTCTTAATTCCTTTTCTGTTTAGTTCAGTTAAGACTTTTTTCAGATTAAGGTCATCAGAAATCGCAGTTTGGAGCTTATGTAGGCCTACAGTTCAACATTGATGTTTAACTGAATAAACAGTTAGTAAACACAAGTACATCTTATTGAACATCATTTATTTTCATCACCAATTATTAGTAGAACAGTTTCTCAAGCAGTTTGTAATGCATTTTGGAAACAGGAGATGAGCCCCTGGTCTAATGCGACACCCGGCTTGAGAAACCTGTTCTCAAAGACTTATTATTTGGGTATTCATATTCTGAATGTTTTCGGCAGAATTCAAATGAGCCATTTTAATCTAGATTAATTTCGAGATTAATCTAGATAAAAAAAAATTATCTATGGCCACCTATATATATATATATATATATATATATATATATATATATATATATATATATATATATATATATATATATATATATATATATATATATATATATAGATATAATTATTATTATAATTTTTTTTTTTTTTATCAGGCGATACAAACTATGCCTATTACAACTCCAGTGAACCAATAGGATCACACAGGGTCCTAGATGGACCCAATTGTCACCGTGTTTTTTTTAGCCCTGTTTTTCAAGAGTTCACACTTAGCTCATGATTTATCACATAGCTTGTTTGGGATGCTGTCCCGGGAGAGAGCCCTGAGCTCAAGGGATCCTCATGCCCAGGGCTCCCCCCTTTCACATAGCGAGGGGAAATTGAACTCAGGTCGATCTCAAACTCCCCCGCTGCTGAGGCCAAGGTGAACTTCTTGACAGTAAGACATTAGAAAAAAGATTTAGGCTTATTTTATCTATAATATAGAGCATATTTGGATGGTGAGAGGAAACCGGGGGACCCGGGGGACCGGGGGGAAACCCACGGGGACACGGGGAGAACATGCAAACTCTGCACAGAAATACCAGATGGCCCAGCAAGGACCTGACGCCGTTGGTATTCTTGCTGTGAGCCAACAGTGCTAGTCACTGGGCCACCGTGCCGCCCATTCTGGACAAAGGTGGAAGAAGGGGAGGAGGGGGGGTTTCTTCCAGATGAAGATAGTTGTAGAAAGGAAATGAGGCTATGTATAGTGACTTGGGATCCTTTGATTGGAAGATCGTGATTAGCTAATTTGGGCCAGCTGGGTCAATCATGAGCACATGCTCCTCTCGAAATTAGTTTAATATTATACTTCACTTAAAGATTACATTCCAAGTGACATCCTCATTTGACGGCCGTCCTGTTAGATGCTCTTGCGAAGGGATTGTCGCAGTCTCGGCTTGGGCTTGCAAATGAGATTGCAGCATTTGCAGAGAAAGTCTCAGTCTGGCCGTTCATGGCTCTGCCGCGTCACAATACATTCTGCCTCCATCTGAAGCTGTCGACTCGCTGCACACTCTTGCCTGCTTTTGTTTGTCTCCTTTGGCCTGCGATGGAGATGGTGAAGGTGTCGAGTCTTAAATGAAGATCTTTTCACCCGGCCTGTCATGATGAGCTCTCGCTGGAGCATTAAAAATTGTCAGAGCTGTACTGTGAGAGAGCTTCATCCTGATGGGGTTTGACTAGCCTCATGGCGTCTCAAAAAAAGAAATAAATAAACTCACATGAACTCGGTGCAATTTGATGCTAAAGAAACATTTGGGAATTTATGTCAGAGGAAACAGCACATTCCCAATCCCAGCTGAATCATTTCCATTTTTCATTTTTAAATCAGCATGGAATCAGTGTTAATACTTGTCTTTTTAGTGGAATATTGTTATGATTTATTAATTCAATTAAATATGAGTGCACATGTGTGTTTTGCAGACATGCTTAATTCATGATTATTATTATTATTATTATTATTATTATTAATTTTATTTTATTAATATTCAAACTGGACTAATTTACATTGTAAGTTCAAATATATGCATTTTATTTTATTTTTCTTATTTTATTATATTTAAATGTTTAAATTAAATTTAATTTAATTGTATTGGTTACATTTAAAATAGTTTTTTTATTTTATTGTTAATTTTTTATTTTATTTTATTTTATTTTATTTTATTTTATTTTATTTTATTTTATTTTATTTTATTTTATTTTATTTTATCTTACCCTGATCTGATTGGTCAGCTGGCCTGTTTTGAATTGTCTTTCCAATCTTAATCGCTCTCTTATATGAGTGTCCATGGTCTGAAATGAAACACCTACTATATTTGAATAGCTGTTTACACAACCATTCAGCCAAAAGCAGAAAACTTTTTATGCGTTTAGCCATGAATCTTCACTCATCTTAATTTAATTTAATTTAATTTAATTTAATTTAATTTAATTTAATTTAATTTAATTTAATTTAATTTAATTTTAATTTAATTTAATTTAATTTAATTTAATTTTATTTTATTTTATTTAATTTTTAATATTTTTTATTTTTCATTTTTCATTTTTTATTTTTTTTATTTTTTATTTTTATTTTTATTTTATTTTATTTTATTTTATTTTTAATTTTATTTAGTTGTTTTATTTATTTTTTTATATTTAATTTTATTGTATTGTTTACATTTTAAATACTTTTTATTTTATTTTATTTTCTTATTTTATTTACTTGTTTTGTTTAATTGTTTTATATTTAATTTAATTTTATTTTATTGTTTCCATTTAAAATTGTTTTTATTTTATTGTTTACATATTTTATTTCATTGTATACATTTAAAATTGTTTTTATTTAATTTTATTGTTTACATTTTTATTTTATTTATCCAACCCTTATCTGATTGGATATTTGTCTTTCCATACTTAATCGCTGTCTTATATGAGTGTCCATGGTCTGAAATAAAACACCTACTGTATTTGAATGGCTGTTTACACAACCTTTTCAGCCAAAAGCGGGAAACTTTTTATGCGTTTAGCCATGAATCTTCACTCATCTTTATTTATTTTATTTTATTTTATTTTATTTTATTTTATTTTATTTTATTTTATTTTATTTTATTTTATTTTATTTTATTTTATTTTATTTTATTTTATTTTATTTTATTTTATTTTATTTTATTTTATCCCACTCTGATCTGATTAGTCAGCTGGCCTAGTCTGTTTTGAATGGTCTTTCCATACTTAGTCAGTGTCTAATCTTCACTCATCTTTATTATATTTTATTTTATTTCTATAGGATCTGGACTACTTTGAAGCTCAGATAAATATGTATTTCACAAACATGTTTAAGTGATTGTATTTTACTTTCAGTCATTTTCTACACATTTTTATATGGTTTATTTGGATCAATTCTGGGCTTAAGGTAAACTCCTCCCTTCAATGAGCCAACCCTGATCTGATTGGTCAGCTGGCCTAGTCTGTTTTGATTAGTCTTTCCATAGTTAATCGCTGTCCATGGTCTGAAATGAAACACCTACAATACTGTATTTGAATGGCTGTTTACACAACCTTTTCAGCCAAAAGCAGGAAACTATTAATGCATTTAGCCACAAATCTGAAATGTTGAAAACAACGGGTTATCTGAGTAACCTGGTCAGTGTATTGGTGTGCATGAAAACATATTCCGTGCGCAGCATGTATATGTTGCTGGTCTTGGAGAAAGCATCAGAACATTGCTGGTGAATAGCTGAGATTAATTGGGTCAAAAGAGAGCTGAAGTTAAGGCCACCATTCAGCATTTACAGAAAAACCCCATCGCTGCAGAGCTCGTGTTGAACAGGCCTGCTAACAAACGCAGAGACTCATGCTAATAAATATGCACCCTTTGCTGAGGGGAGATGGAGCTTTTTTTTTATTATTATTCTCTTTCCAGCTGCTCCATTAGGCCTCGGCTAAGAGGGAACTTTGTCTTGGTGCACGTTTGCAGCTAACAGATGGTGACATTTCAGCCCTCGCCCAGTGTGAAAAAAGGTTGGAGGGCATGGGGTTTGGGGTTGGCACGCGGACGCTGACACAAGGTTCATGTGGGGTCGGATGGACAGGTATGACCTACCGCAGATGGACACAGATGGAGGAAAAGTCTCATCAGTGCTTTCCATCTCATTGGTTAAAGCAGTTTCAAAGTGGCACACTAAATTTGTAGGACATACGTTAAAAAGATAACTTTGTTTTATTTAAAAAATATTGTATTTAAAAATACTTAAATTTTATTCCTATAAAAACCAAACACTTGCAAATATAAGTGTATTTTGCAGACATGCTTAATTTATCAATATTTTATTTTAATTTATTATTTTATTTATTCCTCTACAAACTGGACTGCTTTAAGTTCGAATATGTGTATTTTGCAGAAATGTTAAATTTATGTTTTATAGCCCTTTAAAACGAGTCATTTCACTCGGCGGCCATCTTTAAAACATCTTTCGGGCAGCCCTGCAGGCACAGGACGTCAACATTGTCATACTGACATTGTACCCCAACATTGTGGGGTTTTTGTTTGGAAATGAAAATCAGTTTAAAGTCAGTACCCAACATCAGGCCGACGTCAATGTCCAACGTCCAACATAAAATCAACCTAAAATCAACCAAATATCAACGTCTAATCATGTTACAACTTGACGTTGTGTGGACGTTACCACTATGACATCTATCAGAAGTTGGATTTTGGTTTCTTTCCAAGACAACCTAAAATCAACTAAATATCAAGGTAATTTGACATCAAAATAACGTTGTTCTTAGGCGCTGGCTAGACATTGAATTTTGGTCACCTGACGTCATGACCTAAATCTAACCTAATATTAACGTCTTATGATGTAGTGTGCCTGCTGGGAGTATTCTCTGGCATTCTGTCTGAATAGGGAAACATCAAATTCTCCAAAACTGTTAGCCAAGCTTACGATTACATTAGATATTTGGAATCAACAATAAAATTAAACAACAACTGTCTCGTAAGTTTCGTTTCTAAACGTCTGAATCAGACAAAATTGCATTTTTTTTCAGGTTGCCCAATTCGCATGCGCACTTGAAAAGAACGAGATCACGACACCAACCTCATTTATAGCCGTTTTACACATTGTCATCCTCTGAATAATGATCCTCTGATCGGCTGCTCTTCTAAAGTAATTCACAACTTGGTCTTGATGTCGAATCTCCTCTAGAAGTGACAGCGACTCTGTTTACAAGTTTGTGAGCATTTGAGTAGTTGCTGTCATGTGATGTGCGTTTGACAGGACGGACTGTACCTGGCGTTGGTTTCATACAGATTACAAAACCAAAAAACGTTTGTTTTCATATTTAGTTGGTTCACGTAAAAGTACAGATTTCAAGGTTTATGTGGATATCTTATGTCTGTGAAGCAAGTATTCGCTGAGATTCCAGTGAGTTTGTTGACCACATAAACTGTTGTAAAAGCACACGTCTGGTCCGAGCTTCTAGCCTGGAGAATCGTCAGTCTATAGCGATCGATGATTGGCTCCTGTACTAGTAGGCAGGGCTTCATTCAACATATTGACCACTACACTTTTCCCCATTCATATCTATACAAATCTTGTGTATTCTATAGTCTTTGTTTATAGGTTATTATTATTATTAATATTATTATTTTACAATTTGTCTATTTTATTTTATTTTTACAATCTGGACTACTTTACTTTGAAGTTTAAATATATGTGTATTTTGCAGACATGCTTAATTCATGATTTTTATTATTATGATTTAATTAAATCATAATTTTTTATGTTTTATTATTTGATTCTATTTTTTATTCAAATTTTATTTTATTCCTATATGAGCTGGAGTATTTTGAACTTTAAATTTGTGTATTTTGCAGACATGCTTAATTTATTACGTCTATTACTATGTAAATTAAGTTAAAATTAATATAAATTAAATATTTTTTTACAATTTAATTTAATACATTTTTTTATTATTTATTCATTCATTATTGTTTTCGGCTTAGTCGCTTTATTAATCAGGGGTCAAATTTCGCCACAACGGAATGAACCACCAACTTATCCAGCTTATATTTTACGCAGCGGATGCCCTTTCAGCTTCAACCCATCACTGGGAAACATCCATACACACTCATTCACACACATACACTTTGGACAATTTTTTAGCTTACCCAATTCACCTATACCACATTTTTTCGGACTTGTGGGGGAAACCGGAGCAGGGAGAACATGCAAACTCCACACAGAAATGCCAACTGGGGCTCGAATCAGCAACCTTCTTGCTGTGAGGCGATTGTGCTACCCACTGCGCCACCGTGCTGTCCTTTTTATTATTTTATTCTCTTTTTATTACATTTTTAATATGCTTTAATTTTTACAATCTGAACAACTTTACTTAGCAGCTTATTTTAGAAACATTTTCTGTCATTTTATATAAATTTTAAGCCATACAAAAAAAAAAATAGACAACTTTTTTTCCCCCCAAACTAGCTTAGATTTAATAGGAATGTCTTTATTTGGCCTATATTAAGCAATCATCTTATCTTTAAAAAAAATTCATAAATTCTGATCACAGAAATTTCTCAAAGTGGCTGTCTTGTAGAAGGGTCAATCATGATCCTCAACTTCAGTCTGATTTCAGGGGGTTTCATCATGTACGCAACATGTACGCCCCGGTTTAATAATAACTACAGAGATCCCAATCCTGTTGGAACTGACTACATGAAAGCCTTGCGTTAAATTTTTTAACTCACCTGGGATTCGGAGAGTAATGCGGTCTGAATCAAGCTTTTTGATATGAGCGAGACACGTTGCAGGTGTCATTGGTTAATTGCGGCGTTGGCCAGAGTCTGGATGATAAGAGCAAAGACGACACCAGAGAGAACGGCTTCACAGTCACAGATCACAGCATCTCAAACGGCCTGCTTCACCATCTATTTCAGTTTTTGATGTGCCAGATCTTTTCTGTAGGAGTCTGCTGCGGTTTGTGTGTCTGCCAGTGTGTATTCCTGACCTGAAGTGTCCTGAAATGCTCCGCTTTAGTTTGATGTCTGATATCAGTTAAACTGAAGCCTGAAGACAGGGCGGGGCATATTAAATAGCTCCTCCCCCTTTTAAAATAGCATATAGCATTTTTTTATATTACATGAACCAGAAGCTGTGATCGTTTTTTTTTTTTTTTTTTTTTTTGTATCGTGATGCAGAGAAATGGAATATTATATGAGAAAATAGTGGGCGTGGCTTGTTGTTTCTGCTGCAAACTGATTGGATGTAGTAATGTAGGTGTTTCATTCAGAAAGATGGGGGAAAGAGTTTCAGGAGAGTTGTTACAACTTACTGTAACAGACACCTCCTCCATTTCTGTTTGTTATCAAAACTGACAGGTGGAGTGGTTTGGTTAAGTATGTGATGCTGCGTTCACACCAGACGTGGAAGAAGCGTCAAGCGCGAGTGATTTACATGTTAAGTCAATGCAAACGCGCAAATAGGCATTCTTCGGCATGATACACGCGAATGGTGAGGCGCGAATGATGCGAATTGCGCGAATGGCGCGATACGCGTGAATGTCGCGTGTGCAAATTGAACGTTTTCCGCGTTTGACGCGCTTATCGCGCAAATCGCTCGAGTTCAAAAATCTGAACTTCTGCGGACATTCGCGCAGCGTTAACCAATCAGGAGCTTGCTCTTGTGGGGGCATGATTGTGATGTAGTGCCTGTTGTTGGTGTCCCGGGGGAAATCCTTCAGCCGACACCGACAACAGTTCATCAAATTGGGCTTGGCTCAGTCAGAAGCACCGCTGAAAGCCTCCGTCATCCAGGTTAAGTTTCTGGAGGAGTTCATGAGCTCACAGAGCTGGGTGCACCTCAGAAAGTATCGAGTGGACTCAGACACTGGTCCAAATGTATCGTCGCTGTTTTTCAGCCTTCATAAAGCACATAAACACAGTTATTTTATCAATAAAATCCATGTTAGCCATTTAGCAACGAAGCTACAGTCACCGGGCAGACAGAAGCCCTGCCCATGACGCGAATCCGCGTCTGTTCTGAAGTGAATTTGATGGGCGAATGAAGGGGAGTTTGACGTGCGAATGAAGCAGAGTCTGACGCGCAAATGAAGCGAGTAAACTCAAATGTTCACGCGCGAATAGTGCGATATAGCCGCGCGTTCCGCGTCGGGTGTGAACACAGCATAAACTTCTGCGGACATTCGCGCCGCGTTGACCAATCAGAAGCTTGCTCTTGTGGGGGCGTGATTGTGACGTAGCACCTGTTATTGGTGTCCGGGGGAAATCCTCCAGCCGACACCAACAACAGTTCATCAAACTGGGCTTGGCTCAGTCTGAAGCACTGCTGAAAGCCTCCGTCATCCAGGTTAAGTTTCTGGAGGAGTTTATGAGCTCACAGAGCTGGGTGCACCTCTGAAAGTATATAGTGGACTTAGACACTGCACCAAACGTATCGACGCTGTTTTACAGCTTTCATAAAGCACATAAACACAGTTATTTTCTCTATAAAATCCATGTTAGCCATTTAGCAACAAAGCTACAGTCACCTGGCAGACAGAAGCCCGGCCCATGACGCGAACCCGCGTCTGTTCTGAAGTGAATTTGACGCGCGAATGAAGCGGAGTTTGACGCGCGAATGAAGCGGAGTTTGACGCGCGAATGAAGCGGAGTCTGACGCGCGAATGAAGCGAGTAAACTCAAATGTTCACGCGTCTATTTACGCGTGAATATCGCGATTTAGCCGCGCGTTCCGTGTCTGGTGTGAACACAGCATGAGCCATGCCCAATATCATGGACAGTTAATTTGAGTGTTAAATGCAGAGTTCAGACTGTATGATTTTAGCCCAGATTTTGACTCGTCGGTTTTGAGAAATCGCCTACAAATGCCTGAAATCACAGACAAATCGGAGCTCATTCACATAACAATCACACAGTGTGAACTATCAAAGACCCGATCTGAGAGAATCGCCAGTGAGTCGCAGACACCTGTGAGATATTTGGCATGCTTAATATCTGGAGCTGTTGGCGAATCAAATCATGCCGTGTGAAATGTGTTCTGATTGAAAATAGCATCAGCGATTACCTACAGCCAATGAGAGAGCAGCATCCACTAGCAAAGGTGTCTGCAGGCCAGAGGGAGGTTGGGGGAGAAGTTAAAGAGCTTCTTTTTGATTTATTTGCACCCAAGAAATGAAGGAAAAACTAGTGGAAATTTGGCAGGAAAAGAAAAAAAAAAAAGAGAAATTGCAAACTCCCTTCAAAAGCCAGGTGAACAAAATAAGTACATTTTCTACCCCACTAAAAGCTTCTTTGTCATTATGTAGTGAATAACAAAAGATATAGTACGTGACCTCTCATTGTTTCCATGTCACTTTTCACGTGTGTTTGGTTGTGAGACATATGCTGCGTCCCAATTCGCATCTTACCCATCCTAAATAGTCTTTGAAAATAGAATTTGTATGTCCCAAATTGTAGTAAGTTGAAAAGAGTATGCCAAAGGTTCCCGGATGGTTTACTATTTCTGCTAAAAATGATAAGTGTAGAAGCGTTCATACTCTAACCGCTGATATTACAATACACAATACATTGCGTGTTGGACGTAAATTCGATTAAAACTACAAACGTGTAAATAAACTACAAACATGATGGACGTGAGAGACCAACCGTCAAGTAGAGAGGCTTCGGTAAAGATGTTTGTGCGACTTAATATCTAGCCAACTGGAACATATTTAAATCACGTTTTCTGTGTTATATTACATCTGCAACAACAACTCTGAACTTATATAAAGACGTGTTTGGACATGAACATCTGAATGCAGAATTATCCAAAGACTTGAAGAGATTTCTCTGCATGAAAGACTGGTGAATGACAGATTAACCTGCTGCTGCTTATCCAATAAGGTAGGAAATTAAATATGAAAGAAATGTGGATGGTGTGTGGATGATTGACAGGGGACATAACTAAGCGACACAACGATCTGTTAACGAGGAAGTAGTGTGTCCCAAAGCTTGCATACTCTTCTGTAGCACACTCAATTTTCCTTCACAAAAAAGTACATACTTTTAGGGTATATGCTAAGAATTGGGACGCAGCATCAGTTTGCGGACAAAGTTGTCTGCGATTCTCCTATTGTAAAGTCATGCAGTGTGAAACCCCCTGTTGCTGGTCCATCTTACAGTGTAAACACAGTTCAATTCAATTCATCTTTATTTGTATAGCGCTTATACAATGTAGATTGTGTCAAAGCAGCTTCACATAGAAGATTATAGTGAATTGAAACAGTGTCAGTTCAGTTTTAAGAGATTAAGTTCAGTTCAGTTCAGTGTGGGTTAACAATCACTACTGAGAGTCCAAACACTGAAGAGCAAATCCATCGATGCGCAGCTCTACAGATCCCGAACCATGCAAGCCAGTGGCGACAGCGGCGAGGAAAAAACTTCACCAATTGGCGAAAGCGAAGATTTAAAAAACCTCGAGAGAAACCAGGCTCAGTTGGGCACGACCATTTCCCCTATGGCCAAACGTCTTGTGCAGAGCTGCAGTCTAGGCGCTGCACGGTGGACCTCGGCGAAGACTCGTCTGTCCTTGGAGCATCACAGGAATCAGTCTCATGCTCTCACTCCACGATGACCACCACAGCAGGATACGGCCTGGTCCAGAAAACCTTGGGATCATCTCGTCGCTGGTCTTGGATCGCATCAGTGGCGCTGCATAGTCTGAGGGCCTCAAGATGAGTACCCCCAGGTGGAAATACAGAATAAGGAGAATAATTAGCGTAGCTGCTGTTCATAGTGTATAAAAACAAGAAGCAGAATGCTGCGTGGGGCACATCATGCATCATACCGCTATGTAATGCATTGAGTGTATGCTTTGCTAAAAAGATAGGTCTTCAATCTAGTTTTGAAGAGCGAAAGTGTGTCTGAGCCTCGGACATTATCAGGAAGGCTATTCCAGAGTTTAGGGGCCATAAATGAGAAGGCTCGACCTCCTTTACTCGACTTTGCTATTCTAGGTACTACCAGAAGCCCTGAGTTTTGAGATCGTAAAGAGCGGGTTGGATTGTAGCGAGACAGGAGGTTGGTTAGATAAGCAGGAGCTAGATTATTTAAAGCTTTATAGGTAAGGAGTAATATTTTAAATTCAATACGAAACTTAACAGGCAGCCAGTGTAAGGAGGATAAAATTGGGGTGATATGATCATATTTTCTAGATCTGGTAAGAACTCTGGCAGCTGCATTTTGTACTAGCTGAAGTTTGTTAATAGAGGATGCTGGGCAGCCAGCAAACAAAGCATTACAGTAGTCCAACCTAGAAGTCATGAAAGCATGAACTAGCTTTTCTGCATCTGATATGGATAGCATACTTCGCAATTTAGCGATATTTCTCAGATGCACAGCAGTGACGGAACGCTACCCCAGATAGTCATGTAGTGTGAAAGCATCTGTGAACCGACTACTTTGAAAATCATGCAGTCTGAACTTGGCATGAACTGAAACTGAACTGAAAGCAAGCATTTTCAGATTTTTATTTTAGATTACAAGGGCAAACAATTGTTTTTGTTTTCTGAATGACATGCACAGATGAATTGTTCACCACAAAACTAGCAATGTGAGATAACAAAATCAATATGGTTAGTTTTGATTTCATTTGTACTTTAAAGTGAGAGTTAAGCCAAAAAAAGAAGATTGTCATCATTTACTCCGCCTTGACTTGTTCCAAACATGTTTGAGTGTTTTTTGTTTTTGTTTTGTCTGTTGTACAAAATTGTGGGGGCGGGTGATTGACAAACTAGAGAGCATTTGATTGGTCAAACATTTTCTTTCCACGTTATTAATTTAATACTACAAGAACAAGAGGTATTACATATTAAAATATTTTTTTCTGATGGAGAAAATATAAAAAATAGACATGTACATGAATTTAAATGTTTCAGTATTATTTTATTTTGTGATTGTTCTAAAACAGGGATTCTCAACTGGTGGGCCGCGGCCCAATGGGTCTCAGTGATCCTGCAGGTGTTGCTGCAGGATTAAAATTAACTCTCAATATTATACTATAATTTTTGGATTTCATTATTAATATGCTAAATTAAAATAATCAAAGTTATGCACTTTCTCCTGTTCTCTGATTGATTACTTCAAACTCAAAAACAGCCTCATGATTGCCTCTGCAACTAGTACACATAAGTCTGTTCATTCACAAACTATGCATGAAGTGAAAGTGAAAGTCTCTCTTTGTGTATTTTTATGTGAACTATTTAATATATCCTCATAGTTGTCCAAATCAATGTCCTGTGAGTGTTTTATAACGGATGTGTATATATATATATATATATATATATATATATATATATATATATATATATATATATATATATATATATATATTAGAGATGCCACAATTCTCAATACAATATTGAACCGTTCGGTACGACATCCACGGTTCAATACGTGCTTGTGAATTGCATTTTTTTTCGGTTTTACGTTTAAATAATTTATGTGCGTTTTATTTCTATCCGAATAGACTGTTTGTGTGTGCCTGTAAGTCTACAAGCTGAGATGAGGAAACTCCTCCTCGCGAGTAAATATTCAATCACTATGCTCTAAAGTTAGGGGGCGCTCCACCATCATTCCACACTTTAACATGGTAAAGTGAGGAGCAAGCGAGGAAGCGCCAATGTCTTTCAAATCTGCTGTGTTGGGACATTTCGGTTACACGTATAAACTAATTGAACGGAAACACTTCCAACATGACTGCACATCTGCGTCGCCATCACCCAGCAATATCACTGTCTGAAGGCAGAATAGCAGAGAAGGTAAAAAGACCTCCATAAAACAACAATCCCTCACTGAATCCTTCCACTGAATGGTTCCGAAAGACATATAAAAATAACAAAGGCAGTGTTAAGTTTAATTAAGATGGTTTATTTATATTTACTGAAGTACAAATGTGTTTATTTGAAATGGTCAATTTATGTTCATTAACTTCACATGCATGTTTATTTTTAAAATGTAGGAATTTATGTGTTGCCCAGTTTGTACATAGACCACCAGCAGCTGTGAGATTTCAGTGTTAATTATTTTTTTATTATACAATACACTAGGAACTTGTGTACCTTTCTTGGCTTTGAAGTAAAATAAAGGAGTATTGCAATAAATCGTTTTATTTTTTTCTCTTTCTTACTGTTCCTATTGCCTAAGCATAGAATAACAATAAAAAAAACACTTATGTGTTAAGCCATCAGAACCGAACCGAACCAAAAACGGTGTTAAAAAACCGAGGTATGTATTGAACCGTAAGCTAACTGTATTGTTGCATCCCTAATATATATATATATATATATATATATATATATATATATATATATATATATATATATATATATATATATATATATATATATACACACAATATCACATGAGTAGCAGTGCGATATGGCTGTATATCAGCACTGCTACGAGTGTGATATTGCGTTTATACAACAGTTCGACGGGACAATCATGTATATAAAACCAGACTGGTGTTGTGTTTGTGATAAGGAGGGTGTGTCCTGGGGTGAGGTCTCTGAATAACACTGTTGAGAACCGGGAGGATAGGAAAGTAACTGTATTAAAATTGGCACTGTCCTTATAAATAAACTGCATTGCAATCTATACAAAAGAGAGAGATCGACTTAGAATATCAATTACTACTTTAATAATGATTTGATCAGCTGTAGTTAGAAAACATGCAGTTTTAATTTCCTAATCAAGGGCTTATTATGCAATCCTGGCGCCATCTTGTGGATAGACAACATCAACTGTCTTTGGTTAATGGACGCCGATGCGATGTCCCTCAGAAATTATAAATATTTTAAATAGGGCACTATCCTTATAAATAAACTGCATAGCTGCAATCTAAACAACTACATTCTCCACTAAAAAAAACGCCTCAAAAGTACATTATGCTGTTCAACAGCTGCAATATTTGTCAAACTGTAGTGAGTTATTGATCTGCTGTCGCTATGTGGGCGGAGTAATACACAAAGGTGAACAGGCTGTACCAGTTCTGATATTGCAGAATATTGCACTGCTATCAGCCAATCAGATTTGAGAACCAGACAGAACTGTAGTATAATTATACTGTATATATGCTGATAATAGAAAATAATAGAAGGCACATTTGTTAATAAATAAAGGTTTAAATGAGCATTTCATACAAACATTTTAGAGAAAATGCCAGACAGATGGGCTTTGATTGATCGGAGAAAAAAGTGGGCCTTGAAGTGAAAAAGTTTGAGAACCCCTGTTCTAAAAGATTTACATATAATTTAAAGTCATTTATAAAATAAGAAAATTTGATTTGCATTGAGCCCACTTTTGCTTATTTATATGTTTTATCCTAATAACTTAAATTAAAAAAGATGTTGTTTACAATTCAAGTTCTCATTATCAGAATAAAACAATACATCAAATAAAAAAAAATTCTCTTACACTCATTTTCTTTTTTTCTCTTTATTTGTTAAAATTCCAATTTCTTCCAAAATATTCTTGCGTAAATACAAATATGTAAAATTGTTTCTTTTTTCATCACCACAGAATTCACTCGTATATAAAATATTAAGCTTAAATGTTTCCTGGTCAGACGACTTGATGAGAAGCTGAAGTGCACAGTGATGTCCTTAACATCACTGATGCTTTCTGCTGTGGTAGATATTGTTGTGAGACTGCTTTATGCTATGTTTGAAAAGAATAATGATGTAATAGAGAAATACCGAAATATGGAAATACAGGCTTGTTGAGGACGAAGAGCTGTTTGTTAAGGGTTGTGATCTAAAGTGGAGTCTGGATGTTTACGGTTGCCAGGCAACAGCTCCCTGCATTAACATGATGTGCAGATGTCCTCCGTACTGCATCTTCTAATGTAGATCTTGCTTTCAGAATCATCTATTTTTTAATATCAGTCTTTTATGTGGATTGTGTCTTTTAAAGGTTCATTTATATGAAGCTGGTTTGCCCTTATACAAGATTATTTGTCATAAACTGTTGCCTTGACAACTAACTGAAGTTTCAAATATAAAATGCAAGGTTTTTACAGTATATATATATGAATGAATATGAATGAATATTGTGTTTGTAAATAAATATGAAAATACCACTGCTAACATCTCAATAATACAACATATTTTAATTGTATTTAATTAAATTTAATCTAATTTTAATTTATTTTATTTTATTTTATTTACTTTTATTTAATTTTTTAATTTAATTTAATTAAATTAAATTAAATTAAATTAAATTAAATTAAATTTAATTTAATTTAATTTAATTTAATTTAATTTAATTTAATTATTTTTATATTTAATTTTATTAAAATTTTATTATATTTTACTTAATTTAATTTAATTTTATTTTATTTACTTTTAAAAATTTTAATTTAATTTAATTAAATTTTATTTTATTTACTTTTATTTAAAATTTTTATTTATTTTATTTACTTTTATTTTTTATTTTACTTTAATTTATTTTATTTTATTTTATTTTATTTTATTTTATTTATATAGCAGGGAATTTAAAATGTATTGCTTAAATTTGATGTATTTATTTACATTGTATCTTTTTAAAAATTAAAATTTAATTTAATTAAATTAAGCACAACTAAATTATTTGGCACATACTTTAATGTCTCCTGCTGCTTGTCTACTGTATAAGCAGCACTGTTGTTTCATTGGCTCTCAGAGTTCCTGAATAAAGAAGAAAGTATCTTGTTCGTACCTTTCCGGTGTCCTGCTGCACAAACAGGGCACCAAGCATCAATAAATGATGGCAGGGTTGAGGGTTGGCGAGGGGCTTCTGTCTTCATGCTGTGACTGCTGTTTGAACTCCCGCTGTCTTGCAGAGAAATCACACACAACATGTCACTGGTTTGTTCTCCCCTTCCCTAAATAAACGTCACTCTCAAAGCTTATGAATTTATCACGATGCCCCAAAGGCAAGGAAAGGCTCCTTTTAGCACAAACAGACACACAGTCAAGGCGCTTTCTCTCAGGGAAAAGGTATTTCAGCTTTCGGCATTGTTGATGTAACCATTTATGAATAGACACTGGCCATTATATTAGGTACACCTGTCCAACTGCCAATATCACAGATATCGAATCAGCCAATCACATGGAAGGAACTCAATGCAGAAGACATGGTCAAGTAGATCTGCTGAAGTACAAACTGAGCATCAGAATGGAAAAAAAAGTGACTTTGAATGTGGCGTGATGGTTATTGATGCTTGACAGGCTGGTCTGAGTATTTCAGAAACTGCTGATCTGCTGGGACTTTCATGCACAGCCATCTTAATGGTTTACAGAGAATGGTCAGAAAAACAAAATATTGAGTGATTATCATTTGTGTGGGCAAAAATGTTTTGTTAATCTCAGAAGTCAGTGCCAATCTGGTAATAGCAAGTAGGGTTGTCAAAAGTATCGAATTCGGTACCAATCGGTACTGAAATTTTAAAAACGTCCATTTCCCGCAAACATTTCAGCGCTATTGAGCACTTTCTTAAACACTACTGATTGGCTATTATGTTCACATGCTGAACAGAAATGACTGTGATTTGTCATGAAGGTCATCGGTTCACCATTTTTCATCACTGTAGTTTTCATATTATTATATTATTTTCATTCTACTATTCTTATATCAAGTCAAATCAAACCACTTGTGTTGTCATATCATCCGTAGCGTGTGTGCTATAATGAGTGAAAAGCTTAGGTGCTGGCTTCAGGCAGTGCAAAATACAATGACAGACTCCAAATCAATATACTATTAACAGTTAAATACAGTCTGTACAAAATACAATAAATACGTAAAAGAAAACACACATTACACGTATATGCACACACAAATAGACAAGTATACAGTTAAAAAGGTTTATTAGGTACACCTTATTAGTACCGGGTTGGACCCCCTTTTGCCTTCAGAACTGCCTTAATCCTTCATGGAATAGATTCAACAAAATACTGGAAACATTCCTCAGAGATTTTGCTCCATATTGACATGATAGCATCACACAGTTGCTGCAGATTTGTCGGCTGCACATCCATGATGCTGAATCTCCCGTTCCACCACATCGCAAAGGTGAAAATTGGATTGAGTTCTGGTGACTGTGGAGGCCATTTGAGCACAGTGAACTCATTGTCATGTTCAAGAAACCAGTCTGAGATGATTCGCGCTTTATGACATGGCCTGTTATCCTGCTGGATGTAGCCATCAGAAGATGGGTACGCTGCGGTCATAACGGGATGGACATGGTCAGCATCAATACTCAGATTGGCTGTATGCTCAATTGGTACTAATGGGCCCAAAGTGTGTCAAGAAAATATCTCCCACACCATTACACCACCACCACCAGCCTGAACCGTTGATACCAGGCAGGATGGATCCATGCTTTCATGTTGTTGACCCTGACCCTACTATCCGAATGTCGCAGCAGAAATCGAGACTCGTCAAACCAGGCAACGTTTGTCCAATCTTCTATTGTCAAATTTTATTGAGCCTGTGCGAATTGTAGACACAGTTTCCTGTTCTTAGCTGACAGGAGTGGCACCTGGTGTGGTCTTGTGCTGCTGTAGCTCATCCACCTCAAGGTTGGATGTGTTGTGCGTTTAGAGATGCTCTTCTGCATACCTCGGTTATAATAAGTGGTTATTTGAGTTACTGTTGCCTTTCTATCAGCTCAAACCAGTCTGGCCATTCTCTTCTGACCTCTGGCATCATCCAGCTGACTGGATATTTTCTCTTTTTCTGACAATTCTCTGTAAACCCTAGAGATGGTTGTGCGTGAAAATTACAGTAGATCAGCAGTTTCTGAAATACTCAGACCAGCCCGTCTGGCACCAACAACCATGCCACGTTCAAAGTCACTTAAATCACCTTTCTTCCTCATTCTGATGCTCGGTTTGAACTGCAGCAGATCGTCTTGACCATGTCTACATGCCTAAATGCATCGAGTTGCTGCCATGTGATGGAGTGATTAGAAATTTGCATTAGGAGCAGCTGTACAGGTGTACCTAATAAAGTGGCCGATGAGTGTAGTTTGACAATTACTGGATGATTATTGCAGGCAGTGGGCAAAATACAATAAATACACATATATACACATTGAGATAATTTGCCTAAGCCTGATTACATATTAAAACACTATAAAAGCTGCATGAAAATCTTAATTTTAAATTGCCAATACTGATAAACAATTGCACTTTATATTTTGCAAAACCCGCATATTGGTAGAAAATACACATCTAGATAATATTTTCTGAGCCTGTTTACATTTTTAAATGCTAACACATACAGAGGATAATTGATTTTATAAATATCCTGTGATTATATCAGGCAATAATTTATTTTCTTATATGATAACATTATAAAAATAATGACATTTATTGTCTGAGACCGATCTTGCCACCAATATGCAGTATTGTGCATCACTACAGTATATGTTATCAATCAATTCATAAGGCAGCAAATTCAAAGAAGTGTCTGGATAGGACAACCCACAAAAGAGAATCAGACACAATTGTTGCATCCACAGCATCAAAACACATTGAATGGCAACACGTGTAGTATGACTTGCAGCTCATGCTGTTGTAGCTGGCGATTTTGCTCATGTCCGTGTCATGTTTCTCCGCAGCCGGTTTTTATCGGTCACATGAATCCTTTATAAAGTGGTTCATCTGTGGATAGTTTCTCTTTGGCGCTGGTAGCTGTGGCTCTGTGTTGCACATTTGTTCTATGTTCAGGAATGCTCTTTAAGGGTCTCCAGAGAAGGACAAAAACAACTGCAGAAAGCCCTCAAAAGCCCTCAAACTCAGTCGAAATAAAACTCCCGATGATGTTGCCATGGTTACTGCTTCTATCCTGTCTAATTTTCAGATTTTCTCCCCTTGCTGCTTTATTTGAAGTGTATTTATTTATTTTTAAGCTTTGCCTTTTCCTCACTTGCTACTGTAAATGCTGTCTGGAAAGTTTGTTTGCTTTTTTGTAAGCCTTTACTTGAGATGTCTTAGTTTTCTCAAGTACGCAGTGTTGCATTGAGGGGAAAAACATTGGCAGTGTGAATGTTTTAGTTCTGAAATATAACTCTTATCCGAGTGAAAAGATATTTAAAGAGGAAAAACAAGTAGCACAGGATTTGATTTGATCCTTTATGATGTTTCAAACTGGCTTGTGTTGCTTTGCGGGTCTTCTGTATGTTTGGGCAATGTTCACTCCTGCCCAGAATCATTACTTTCAAATGATATTGTCAAGTCCTGCTTTAACTTTTCAATTATCTATTGGTCAATTTGATGACATCAGGCTTTAAAATGGAAGGACACAGATTTCTCACTCTCACAAGAAATCTTGGGCTATGGACAATGTGAAGCATGTATTGTTTTCTGAGTTTACCCTCACTGTCTTTCCGACATCCGGGAGAGTTACGGTGTGGAGAAACCCCAAAGAAAAGTTCCACCTAGACTGTTGCATGCCCAGAGTGAAGCATGGGGTGGATCAGTGATGGTTTGGGCTGTAATATCATAGCATTTCTTATGCCCGATACTTTTGTTGGATGGCCGCTTCACTTCCAAAGACTACCGAACCATTCTCAATGATTCAAATCCAAATCCCCTTGTATCCTAAGGGCACTGCTGTGTATCAGGAATATAATCCACCAATACATACAGCAAGACTGGTGACAGAGTGGTTTAATGAGCATGAAAGTGAAGTTTAGCATCTCCCGTGCCCTGCACAGTCACCCGATCTAAACATTATTGAGCCACTTTGTAGTGTGTTGAACGAAAGCCCCCATTCCCAAGATAAATTGATGCTGTATTGGCCACAAAAGCAGACCCTACACCATACTAATGAATTATTGTGGTCTAAAACCAGGAGTTTCAGTTTTATTGTCCAACCCCTGTATGTGTGTATGTATATATACACACGAAGCTGCGAATCAATGGACTTGCTTTTTCAGTGTTTGGACTTTCAGCAGTGAAAATTAAACCACACTGAACTAAACTGAACTTAAACTCTGAAAACTGGACTGATAGAGTTTCAATTTACTGTACTCTTCGACTATGCTCTGCTTTGACACAATATACGTTGTAAAAGCGCTATAGAAAAAAAGATGAATTGAATTAATTAAATACTTTGCACTCCTTAGTGTAGAAATGCATTAGCAAAGCATACAAAGCAAAAACAAATAATTCAAAATAAGATCAGAAACGTGCATAAGAAACTTTTAATAGGTGTTCTAATTTGACGTGTGTGAGATATCAGTTATTGTCCATTAATGTTTATCTGCATCCATCCTTAAGCAAAATCACAGGAAGCTTGTCATGCCGATTGCCGACCTCCTCACATTTATCACACTGCCTGACGGCTCGCAGACCATCGATCGGTTATCAGCCAGTCTCAATCAATTCAGCGCACCGTGGATATCCATATCGAAAAGTGTCACCCGCCGCTGCTAGATAATGCATCACACAGCTGCCATTTTAAGCCATTTTTGCTTGATGTAACATTTAGATGATAATTGCGGTGAAGTGTCACCTTTTCCTCTCGCGTCATTTAGGCAGCAATTGGTGACCTTCAAAGCATAAGGCAAAACACTGTAGGTTAATGGGGTAAAAAAAATTGCAAACATTTTTGATCTTCCATTTTTCCTCAATTTTTAAATATGTAAATGAGGCATTACTAGATAAATATTCATTATTTTGCATACGTTTCTAGCACAAACAATCTAAACATTAGATGAAGTCAGGTTAAAATCTATTTAAATGTATGTTTTATTTTATTTTATTTATTTTTTATTTTCAAATTGGCCCACTAAATTGTTTGCATATATGTAACTGTATATTATTTTTATAATTTAATTTAATTTAAAAATATTTTATTTAATTTTATTTAACTTTATTTTATTCCTATACAAACTGACTGACTTTAACTTTTACTTTAACACAAATAACTTAAAATATCTGTGTATTTTGCAGCTATCCTTAATGTTTTTATTATTATTTAAATTGTCTAATTTGCGTTTTATTTTATTTTATTGTATTTTATTTTATTTTTTACATATTAGTTAACATTTTTTGCTAAAGGGATTTTGAAAATGATCAAAAAAGAAAAAAAAAACTTTTTGTACATTTTAAAATGTTGTACTGTATGTAATCACCCACATTAGGTATGAACATATTGTAACTGACTGAAGCTGGACAGCGGAGTTGGGGATTCACGTGTAGTTTTATTAACAAAGAATAGTCAGGCAGGCAATGGTTAAAACAGGAGCAAATCAGAAACACAAAGGTAATCCAAAATCGCAGTCTAAAACAAGCAAAGGTTCAATAACGGGGAAAACAAGGCAAGGATCGAGACTAGACAGGATTTACGCATTGTAATGCTACCGGATAACCAAACAACAAGACTCAGCCCGGAAGTGTGTGCACTGCTTTGTAAATAAAGGAAAAACGGAACAGGTGTGTGTGAGGTGCATGACAGGATTTGTAGTCCATATGGTAATGGGATTGTAGTCGTAGTGAAAGTGAATTATTTCCAGTGATCTACAAGCCTGGATCGCTGGCGATTGTTACACATATCTCTATACAAATGTTCAGAATACAGATATGAATAGAGATTAATGACGGGAGGGAAAAAACGACAACAATCTATATATATATTTAAGGCAAAGCCCCTCAAAACTTAAAATTGTGATGTACCTGTGAAGAAAAAAACAAAAAAAAAAACATTGATTGCCTGTATTACCTTGCCTTAATGCCAACCTCGTCTTTCCTTCCGTTGTAATTGCCTCAACATCTCCTTTGTCCCTGGAAAATTAAACCCTGTTCTATCTGCTTTTGCTGCTTATTAGCCCCCTGCAGTGTGGATGAATAAATCAATAGCTAAAGCAGGGCAGGTCTAATGGGCAGTGTAAGCATGTCAATGAAAGAGAGGTTCGATGTTTGTCCGCCCCTGACGGCGGGACGCTTTGCAAGGGTCTGGGCAATATAGCCACAGCGTTGCATCCACTCCACAGAAAATGTAATTGAATCTTCCAGCATGTGGTCTGCGTGACCTTGTTGACGAGAGAGAAGCCGACTGAGCTTCTCTCCAGTGGGTCTGCAGCAGACGGAGATGGTGCAGAAACACGGCTCTGTCTAGGATTTAAGGGCGACGAGGGCTTATCCGAGTGTCACAACAGGGGGTGGAGATTTTCGAAAGTATCGAGTGCACTTTAGATGTATTAGTAGAAAATTAAGATGCATTTTGATGTGCATTTTATTTTTAAGCAAGAGTAGTCATGTTTGAAGGTATTCAGGCTCATTTATTTATTTATTGCATATGTATACATGCATGTAATACATTTATATAATAATTTATAATATACAATACTATATTAATATATAATTTATATAAAATATAATAAATGTAGGGCAACCCAGTGGCGCAGTAGGTAGTGCTGTTGCCTCACAGCAAGAACGTCGCTGGGTCGCAGGTTCGAACCTCGGCTGGGCTGGGTCAGTTGGCGTTTCTGTGTGGAGTTTGCATGTTCTCCCTGGGTTTCCTCCGGGTGCTCCGGTTTCCCCCACAGTCCAAAGACATGCAGTACAGGTGAATTGGGTAAGCTAAATTGTCCATAGTGTATGAGTGTGAATGTGTGTGTGGAAGTTCCCGGAGATGGGTTGCGGCTGGAAGGGCATCCGCTGCGTAAAATCGTGCTGGATAAGTTGGCGGTTCATTCCGCTGTGGCGACCCCGCAAGGGTCAAAGCCGACAAGAAAATGAATGAATGAATAATAAATGTATTCATTCATTCATTTTCTTTTCGGCTTAGTCCCTTTATTAATCTGGGGTCGCCAAAGCGGAATGAACCGCCAACTTATCCAGCATATGTTTTTTTGTGCAGCGGATGCCCTTCCAGCTGCAACCCATCACTGGGAAACATCCATACACACTCATTCACACAAATACACTACGGACAATTTAGCTTACCCAATTCACCTATAGCACATGTATTTTGCACTGTCGGGGAAACCAGAGCACCTGGAGGAAACCCACGCAAACACGGGGAGAACATGCAAACTCCACAGAGAAATGCCAACTGTCCCAGCCGGGGCTCGAATCAGCGATCTTCTTGGTGTGAGGGGATTGTGCTACCCACTGTACCACCATGCTGCCCGTATATATATATATATATTATAATGTACTTGTATATAAAATAAATATACATCTTGTGTTTTAATATATTTGTGTGTTTGTTTACAATACAGTTTATCTGATTTACTAATCATCCACGTGGTGTACACTACCTAACAAAAGTCTTGTCGTCGATTTCAGTTGTAAGAGCAACAAATAATAACTTGACTTCTAGTTGATCATTTGGAAAAGTGGCAGAAGGTCAATTTTTCTGATGAACCATCTGTTGAACTGCATCCCAATCATCACAAATACTGCAGAAAACCTATTGGAACCCGCATGGACCCAAGATTCTTACAGACATCAGTCAAGTTTGGTGAAGGAAAAATCATTGTTTGGGGTTACATTCAGTATGGGGGTGTGCGAGAGATCTGCAGAGTGGATGGCAACATCAACAGTCTGAGGTATCAAGACATTTGTGCTGCCCATTACTTTACAAACCAAAAGAGAGGGCAAATTCTTCAGCAGGATAGCGCTTCTTCTCATACTTCAGCCTCCACATCAAAGTTCCTGAAAGCAAAGAAGGTGAAGGTGCTCCAGGATTGGCCTGCCCAGTCACAAGAAATGAACGTTATTGAGTATGTCTGGGGTAAGATGAAGTAGGAGGCATATAAGACGAATCCAAAGAATCTTGATGAACTCTGGGAGTCCTGCAAGAACGCTTTCTTTGCCATTCCAGATGACTTTATTAATACGTAATTTGAGTCATTGCACAGATGTATGCAGTCCTCCAAGCTCGTGGGAGTCAGACACAATATTAATTCTTTTTCCACTGCACCATGACTTTATATTCTATATACTGTACATTATTTCTGTTAAGTGACCAGACTTTTGTCTAAGCAAAGTCAGAACTTACTATCCTAATGATATAATTCAAGATCAAGGCATGATCATATTTTATTTTGGTAAAATAAGCGTAATCTAGAGGCCTTTGCCTTTCATAAAAGCCACTTCTGATACCAAATGATCAACTAGAAGTCAAGTCATTATTTGTTGTTCCTTAAACCTAGATAAGCGACAAGATTTTAGTCAGGTAGTGTATATATAATTCATTTAATTTATTATTTTTTTTATATTTCCACATGCCAAATAAATATACTATCTGTCTTATATATTTACAGTTTTTTTACAAATTGAGTTTGAATAACTCTGACAGATTTTTTGGTGTACAAATAATGATAGTATAGTAAATAAAGATTCATTTGACTGATGGTATTCATTACAATGATTAATATTTAGATCATTGCTACATATTCAAAAAAAAAAGTTAATTTATATTATCTTATTATCACTACATTGGAGATGAGATGCTGCTGCCTTTAGACACTTGATGCGTGACTGAAAAAAAGTGCGGTGTATAAACCCTGAAAACCCAGAGCTATCTACTACATTAGACTTTTGGGGCATCGTGGCCTGAGAGAAAGTTGGTATCTCTCATTCCTAATACCATCCTCGAGCGGTGTAGATAGAACCTGATGAATCAGAAACAGAGGCGAGGGTCAGGTCTCTCTCTAGGTGTCCTGGTTAGTGAAGCAGAACATTCAGTTTTTCTGCTCCGTGTCTCAGAGCCCACGGCTTTTATGCTTAGGGCTGCAAAAAAATGGGTCAGGGTTTTACTAGGCCAGCAGGTCGACAATGACCCAAAACTGTTCTTGAGGTGAAGACAGAAGCCTTAGCTGATGTTTTTGACCTTTAATCTCAAACTCCTTGACATATTTAGACTGAGTGTATTAGTTTTGATTCCTCTGGCCGAGGGAATAAGTGCTGGAAAAGTATAGATGTTGTAGCCACTGGTTTATTCTCTGAGTCTAATAATGTGAACATGTTGGGGTCAGGCTGTGGTATGGCCTACTGTGAACTGGAAGGTTGATTCACAGAACTTTCAACTAATTTGCAAGGCGTTTAATTTCACAGAGCCATGCTTGTGATTATTGGCATTAAACTCTGGTCTGCTTATTCTGCCCAAAGGGTCTGTTTATACTGATTTCTACAAGTGGTTTTGGTTTAAAACATGGTTTGTGATGGGTAAACCTAAAAGGGATGATACAAGATCTTGATATAGACTTTACGCTCAGAAATCTGCACTAAACATTGCTCCAAGCTGTGACATTGGGATGAAGCACTGAATGTAAAATTTTTACTTCAATTTGGTAGAATGGCAAAGTGATAGAAAATGACACAAGGTATTGTCAGAATCAACATAAACCAATGAACATACTGGTTGCGTCCGAAATGGTCTACTACACTGTAGGTAGTGCATCTGAATTTAAATTGACTACTTGACTGTTAGAGAAGTACATTCTATACAGTATGAATGCAAATAGTATCAATGGATATTGGACATACTACGTACATCCACCATTTTGTTATGGTCACTTGACCTACCCATGTCAGTTGCGTTGCTTCACTCCCATTCATGAATTCTCTCGCGGTGCATCATAGGATAGCGTAGCGTGTATCAAATACGCACTTCAGAATCTCGCCAGAAGTAGTAAGTCATACGGGTACTTCTCACGTACTGTTTTTCGAATTCTATGAATTTGGACACACTACTCGGCTCGCGTATTGATTTTAGCGTACTATATAATATGGAAGTATGTGATTTCAGAAGCAGCCACTGTTATAAACAATACACAATACAAAAATGTTTTCAAATTAGGAACATTATTGTTTCTTGACCTTTGTTGTAACCCAGCAGACACACAACATTGTTAGTAATAGGTTAGATTTAGGTTGTGACGTTAGGTGACCAAAATTTAATGTCTATCCAGCGTCTAAGGACAACATTATTTTGACGACCAATAATGACATCAAATGACATTGATATTTGGTTGATATTAGGTTGTTTTTGAAAGTGACCAAAATCCAACGTCAAGCCAGGTGACCCAAATTCAATGTCTAGTCAGCGTCTTAGGACAATGTTATGTTGAAGTCCAATAATGACGTCAAATGACATTGATATTTGGTTGATTTTCGGTTGTATTTGAAAGTGACCAAAATCCAATGTCAAGCCTTAAAGCATCTTAAACCAACGTCTTATTGATGTCAAATACTGACATTTATTCGTCAGATATGGCAACCAAAATGTAACATCTAATAGACATCATAGTGGTAACGTCCAAACAATGTCAAGCTGTAACATCATTAAACGTTGATATTTGCTTGATTTTAGTTTGGACATTTGACTTTGTCGTTGGGTTCTGACGTCTACCTGATTTTCATTTCTAAACTAAATGCAACGTGTCCACGTCAATGGGGTACAACATCACTCTGATGTTATGTTGACATCTGGGAAGTTATCTGGTAACTCAAGGACATGTTGATTATTCTAGTTTTTGTGTTGCTTTTTGTGTTGTTACCTGCTTTTTTGTGCTGATACTGTATGTTTCAAAGATATTGTATTTTCAGAAAATTTCAAAATGGCAGACAAAATATTTGTCCAATGGAAAGACATTTTTTGAGTAATACTTTACTTTAAAAAATGGTCAATATTACAATGGGTGGAGTCTTAATGTAAACTATTAAATGTGATCAGTATGTGTAATTAAATTAAAAATATATATTTTTTCTTTAACAAATGGTTCAAAAGCTACAGTCATGTTAAAAGTTCATTTTTGTCACACTGACGTTCATCTTAAGGTTATTTCTTTTCAGAACTCACACTTTAAGTGTGACAAATTTTATACTATCCCTATGTATGAGTCACAAGGCTGCTCCTGACTCCAACTGGGAATGAATAACATTAGCAGTGGCGGTTCTAGTTTAAATGGCACCCTGGGTGAAGCCACCCCAAACACACCCCCTCCCCACCCCCCTAGAAATAAAGACACTATGTGGTTGACTTAAGGCGCAGTAGATAGTGCTGTCGCCTCACAGCAAACAGGTCGCTGGTTCGAGCCTCGGCTGGGTCAGTTGGCATTTCTATGTGGAGTTTGCATGTTCTCACCGTGTTTGCGTGGGTTTCCTCCGGGTGCTCCGGTTTCCCCCCCAAGTCCAAAGACATGCGGTACAGGTGAATTGGGTAAGCTAAAATTGTCCGTAGTGTATGAGTGTGAATGAGAGTGTATTGTGTTTCCCAGTGATGGGTTGCAGCTGGAAGGGCATCCGCTGCGTAAAACATATGCTGGAAAAGTTGGCGGTTCATTCCGCTGTGGCGACAATATTGGTGTATTAAATATATACATTTAAACTAATTATTATAAATAAATCTAAATATATTTATTTATTTTAAATAAATAAAACAATTTGTTTATTATTATTATTGTTGTTGTTGTTGTTGTTATAAATAAATAACAGAAATCAATCCTAAATTTAACTGAAAAACAATGTAAAGACACAACTGGAGTAATATTCTAAGACTTTTGCATGAATATTAATTATGACAGTTCTATCGAATACAAAAAAAATTAGACCCGACTCATGGTTGAGAATTAATGTTATGAAGTCTTACCTCCCTGACTCATAATTCCTCATTTCTGCTTCTTAACCATGCGTAGTCAAAGTAACATCGTCATCATATGATATAAACTTTTATTATTAAAGTTTTGTCGGCTTGCATGTCGATGCATATCGGCATGCATTTAAACAACTGGGATCAGAAGCAGCGAGTGTGAGACGCGCGGGAATGGCTTTCTGCGCACATGTGTCAATTTCTTTTCACCAGCATTATTTCGGTTGCACATAAAGAATAACGAACTTACGAAATGTGAATAGGCCCTAACATCTTCATTCTGTGATAACCACTCTAAATTAATACACTTGCATGAAGTAAATCTTATCTCAAAGCTTTTACTGGGGCACTTTTTTTTTTTTTGCACCATCTCCCTATGCCGCCCCAGCAAGATGCCGCCCTGGGTGATCGCCCATACTGCCCATGCCAAAATACGCCACTGAACATTAGGGTAGTAAAACCAACAAAGGTGTTTAGTCCCTTATTATACAGGCTTTCACACTGGATTGTTTTTTATGGTTTAGCTATAGGAACTGGGAATTGTTTTAGTTATAGGTACTTATTTTGGGGAAGGACTAAATTAGCTCCTACTTCAGAATAGTGTGTCATTGACTGAGTGAATACATGCCATACATTATACCAGCAAAGTGTTTTGTAAAGCATACACATATGGAATGTGCTGTGAGTGGCATTTACCTGTGACCTTTGTCTGCAGCGTTGTGTTCCTTTCTCAGCTTCGATTATATGTAGCACTACAAGTCATTGCGAGTGATTTAGTCCCTTAGCCCTCTTTTTTGCTCATTCAAACCCATAACTTGTATGTCTACATTCCATCCCTGATATCACAAAACCCACTACACAATGAAAACATGGGTTTGATAATGGCATCCTCCATCCTCCAGTTGTTGATTTTGTTGAATGTCATGCTTGGTGTCGCTGTCAGCCGGGATATATTCAATTTCAGACTTCCTCTAGTGATGGAATGAAAGAAAACAGCCTGAGGGGAGGTTTTGTTTTCTGGAGACCAGCCTGTTAGCTAGTTCCTATAACTACCTGGAGCAAAAGCTCTTTATGGACTCCTCATAGGACTTATTCCCAAATGCATGGACTGAACATTGAAGAAAAAAAAAATCGATGTCTTCGATGTGGTGTAACTTAAACGCATCTACTTGTGAATTATAAAATAGTCCTGTCGATGAGAGTAGGAGTGCGAATACTGCATTCCATTGATTTACTGTAGAGAGAACGTAGACTAGTTAGCTGTTAATTATGCATTCGATTGCAGCGCTTATTGATGAAGCAATAGCTTAGTATGTGAAATCTTCACATTTAGGGTTTTGAAGTCCAACCGATCATTAGCAGTAATATTAAAAAGGAACCAGAACCATTTGAATTATTTGGTGCTTTATGGCCAATCAAGTCATGTTGCTGAAGAGAAATTAAAGACATTGAAACAAGACGCTGAGCGGGTACTTGGAACATATTGTGAACTTATATGTAACTTAAATAGCAATAATATTAATAAGAGAATGATAGATAATATAAATATACATTTGACCACCCCATAATAGTTCATACCATTGTGAATGTGTGATCGTGGGTCTTGTTTTACCCCTTTTACCAGGTGTAAAACAAACCAGACATGGAAGAAGAAATCCAGTTTCTGAGTGATAAATACCATAGTAAAACTAAATTAGAAAGTTTTCTATTTGGCTATTGAGGTAATTGTCGTGGAGTTTATTCAAGCCTTTTTGCGAAGATGAATGATCAACGCATAAATTATTTTCCAAAGTTCGCTGTTTAACTTTGTACATTTAACTTTGCACTGTTTTTGCACATCTACACAGCAAATGTGACAGGATACATGAGCAATATCACACGAGTAGCAGTGCGATATGGCTGTATATCGGCACTGGTGGGAGGTGTGCGTTACGGCCTTGTGCCTTAGGCCCCGTTTACACTAATGCGTTTTCGTTTTAAAATGCATAAGTTTTGCTAGGGTTATGCCATCCATCCACACTACGCTGGAGTTTTCGAGCCCCGAAAACGAAGCGTTTCGAAAATGCTGGAGAGGCCGTTTTCATTCTAAAACGCTGCTGCTCCGTCTCTGTGTGGATGGGGGAAAACGGAGACATCTGAAAACGGAGGCGGGACTGCAGACATTCGCCTATCTGATTGGGGCTTTTCCCTCAATATTAAGTAGCCTTCACACAGTTCAGTCCTGCATCTTCTCCTTGTAAGTTCAGACTTCGCAAATTGATAAGGAAAACAAACTCCCAAGTGTGTACTTTATAAAGTCATTCACATCACCCTGGCTACGCTGTTTCACTATGCTCTTTCACTATCATAACAATAAAATGAAAACATGATGTGAGGAACTGCCTATTTTCATTTTGATATTATTAGCGACTTAACAGACATCAAAAATGTTGAGGCATTTTGTAGCTTCATAATATGAGCGTCATCTTCATGCATATTTATAACAAAACGGAGCCTAACATTACTGCCTCCTTTCATTTTCATTGAAAATACGAAACATACCCTCTCTTACATTGAATATCAGTTTTAATAATTAATAATGGCCGTTATAAAAGTATAACGCACAATAAGTTTATACAATAAAGAAAATATAGGCAAGCAATCAGTCAGATGTGCAGAATCTGTGTCCGCGGTTACATTAATTAAGATATTAACCTAACTTATCTTTGAGCTCAGTCAAAACACGTTACCTGAGCACAAGTAATAGATTCAAAAGACCAAAGTCGGGGAATATGTAGTTAGATATAGACAACAAGATTAATTAAATATCCCGTTTAACAAATCTAGTGAGATTAAATCCAGCGGGAGATCCTTGATGAACAGTCCGACGAGGACAGCTCTCAAATGGGTATGCGCTCAAAGCACGCTGCAGTTCATGCCAGAGAGTGTGTGTGTGATCACGTGATGTGCGTTTTCACCGTTTTAGAGCTGTTCAGAAACGCTGGGTAAAACGCTAGTGTGGACGCGGATCGTTTTCATTCTAAAATGCCGTTTTAAAACTAAAACGTACTAGTGTAAACGGGGCCTTAGTGTCCCACCACTGATGATATACAGCCATATCGCACTGCTACTCGTGTGATATTGCGTTTATACAACAGTTTGACGCATAGCTGTCAACACTCCTGGGAGTCTCCGGTATTTCAGACCCATCTCCCTCTACCCTCCTGTTTTGTTATTTCTCTCAGGAAACCACCCCCTACCCATCCCCCCCTTCGGTCTCCCGGATTTTCAGAGACAAATGTTGGCAGGTATGGTTTGATGGCATAATCATGTGTATATAAAAAAGAAAATCAAACACGGAGAGTCTCAAAAATCCTTTTGTATGAACTTTTTTCCTCCGCCATTCATTCACATCTGCAGCTGACATCAGAACAGCAGAAATCGTTGCTACTTCACCAATGTCACTTTAGAGCTAGTATTTGACTGATTCTCTAGTGTCTAAAGTGATGACAAAACAGGTGATTTTGCTCACATTTTAAGATTATAACGCTGAACGGCATGAAATGTCATCAGTCTACAGAGATTTCCCAGTATTTCTCTTTTGCAATCAGATCACAATAATTAACCTCGAAAAAGCCAAAGTACAGCAAACCCTACCCGATTACTATGGTTTAAATACAGCACTACAACATACAAGAGAGAGATTGACTTAGTGTTTTGATAATGATTTGATCAGCTGTAGTTTGAAATACGAGAAGAAAACGCTAAGTTTTTCTCCCCTAAGGATTATTATGCGGTCTCTGTTGCCATCTTGTGGCGCAACTGTCTTTGCTCTGTTCAGTATGACAGACTGATGGCTGCTAATCTTCGAAATTATAAATATTTAAAACTATCCTTATAAATAAACTGCAGAGTTGCAATCTAAACAACTACATTCTTGCCTAAAAAAGCCTCAAAAATACAATATGTTGTCCAACAGCTACAATATTTGTCAAACTGTAGTTAGTCTATTGACCTCTGTCACTCTGTGTGGGCGGAGTAATACACAAGGGTGAGGAGGCTGCTGTTATTGCAGAATATCGCACGGCTATCAGCCAATCAGATTTGTGAAGCAGACAGAACTGTTGTATAAAAGTAAATATTCACAGCTGTATCGAGATCCATTATACTACTGTACAAAAAAAACGTCTGCAAACCAGGACCTATTGCCATGTGATTGAAGTGACCCTTGTTTATAGTTATCATTTATTTATTACACAGCTATTTTACTGTCTTTTCCTTATTACAAACATGCGGTGTTTTAAAAATGTTTTGGTAAAACTCAGCTTCAAAACAGAACTTCAAATTCAAGTTTTTTTTGCAAACCTTGTCTTGTGGACATGATAATACAGTACGTGCTTGTCAATCAATAACAGTAGGCAAGGAAGATTACATTGTTACGTCATGGTGCAATCAGCCTTAAAACCCCTGGGTTTGGATCCTGAAATAAGGTTAGAATATATATAACAAATCAACAGGTTCTGTTGATTTTTGCATAATAGGTAACCTTTAACAGTAGAACAACTGATTTAGCACTCATATTAAAAAGAAACCCAAGCCTAAAACAGTTACTTCAAATTGAAGTTTCTTTGCAAACCCTGTCTTGTGGACATGATAATATACTCCTGGCAATAAATTTGATGTGTAGGAAAAATTGCAATGTTACGTCACAGTGCGATCAGCCTTAAAACCGCTGGGATTTGGATCCTCAATTAACATTGGAATATATATGAATTAGTACTTGTTGTGTTTATAGCCCTCTAATATGGCTGTTTACACAATAAACCACACACATGTATGTACAAACAGCTTCCAAATGTTGATTTTTGCACAATATGTGCCCTTTATCAATAGAACAACGGATCGATAGCAGTCATTTTAAAAAGAAACCCAAGCCTAAAACAGATACTTAAAATGTAAGTTTCTTTGCAAACCCTGTCTTGTGGACATGATAATATACGCCTGTCAATAAATTTGGTGGGTGGGAAAAATTACACTGTTACGTTATGGTGCGATCAGCCTTACAACCGCTGGGATTTAGCCTCGTGGGCGTGGTCGCATTAAAAATAATGAGCTCCGATAGAGAAGCTAGACATAGCGTTGATTTTATACTGATTACTTTATCAAGCAATAATTGTTTTCAACATGCACCGCTCCATTTAAAAGTAGACACTTCAAGCTTTCTATAGATATATGTCTCATGTCTGTATGTTTAGTTTTCACGGAGTTTTAGTGCATATTACTGACGTGTTTGTAAAAACAGTTCACGGAAAGAGAAAAGAGAAAGTGCCTTCACTGTTTATTTTCCTTATTTTGCAAAAGCACACACTTTTGTTGTTATTGTGAGTGTACACAAAAAAACTAGACACAACAGATTCGATTGATGTATTGCTCATATCTGTACGATCAAAACTGAAAGTGTCATTTAAGTTTTTTTCGGAGTTTTCATGTGAAAACACGTCAAAACGCGTATACGTGGGCTTCGACCCCTGGGGGTTAAGATTAGAATATATATAAAATAGGAGTTATTGTGTTTATACCCCTCTAATATGGCTGTTTACACACTAAAGTACACACATGTATGTACAAACAGCTTCAAAATGTTGATTTTTATTGCACAATAGGTGTCCTTTATCAATAGAACAATGGATCGATAGCAGTTATATTAAAAAGGAACCTACGCCATTTTAAACATGTTATACCTATTATGTACCTAATCAAGTCATTTTGCTGAAGAAAAATGATCCAGCATGTAACTTTCTTTTCCTGATGGAAAAAAAATATATTGTAACATCTGGTATTTTCTCTCCCTCACTCCCAAGTCCATATTCTCAAGTACATATTTTGTCCTTCAAAGCTCATATGGAGTATTTCACAGACCTTTGGACAGCACATTAAAAGGCAACATATGTAGCCTTAACCTGACCTTACTATTTCTGCATATCCAGTCTGCACTTCTGCATCTGAAGGGTCGTTATTGCATTACATTAGCTTGTTTAAGACCCACCACTGGGCCTTCGATACCACCCCGAACGGTCTGGCTCTGCTCCTTAGTTCCTACACGACCTCAAGGTTGGCCGAGAATCCATGAATCCATCAATCAAATGCTTAGATCTTGAGCATGTGCGCTCGAGATGGATCTGCAAATGTCAAGGTGCCATTCTCATCTAATGACATATGAGTAGTTCGGCTGAACAATTGTGTAAATGTTTGTAAGTCTGTGTGTGTGTGTGTTTTTTTTGTATTTTGCGGATGTGGATTTGATGAGCCTGACCTGAATATAAAAGTACACTGAGATGCAGTAGCTTTTGCTTTTGTGTCAAGAGTAGCTTTGAAATAATTGACTGTGTTCAAACCAGCCACAAGGAAGGGTAATATCACATAATGGGTAAAATGTGCTATTTTTGCAAGCTAGTCTGGACTTTTATAATGCATTCAAAATCTGTATACCGTTTTCTCATTCCAGGTTCATTTGGACCCATTTATTTGTAATAAAACAGTCTTAAGTTACTTTTTTTTTTTTGCTAAAAACATTGTGTTTCAGATCAGCAGCTACTCAAATTCCAAAGTTTAACACTAGCATGCTTTTTTCCCATGCTATTGCTGCTTTTACTGTACCTCATTTCATTAATAATAAACAAACAAAAAAAATCTTTAAAATATACATACATTTGCAGTTACAATGTACAGTTTTTCTCTTCAGAAACAAAAAGAAATGAGACGAGATGACAAAAGAAACGAAACATTTAATTTAATAAACAAAATGAAATGAAATAAAATAAAATAAATAAAAAAAACATAAAATTAAATAAACACAAAATAAACAAACATAAAATTAAATATGCATAAAATGAACAAATATAACATTAAATAAACGTAAAATAAACAAGCATTAAAATAAATAAGCATAACATAAACAAATATTAAATTAAATAAACATAAAATGAACAAACATTAAATTAAATAAACATAAAATAAACAAACATTAAATTAAATAACCATAAATAAACAAATATTAAATTAAATAAACCTAAAATGAACAAACATTAAATTAGATAAACATAAAATTAAATAACCATAAAATAAACAAGCATTAATTTAAATAAGCATAAAATAAGCAAACATTAAATTAAACGAACATAAAATAAGCAAACATTAAATTAAAGAAACATAAAATAAACAAATATTAAATTAAAGAAACATAAAATAAACAAACATTAAATTAAATAAACATAAAATAAACAAACATTAAATGGAATAAGCATAAAATAAACAAACATTAAATTAAATAAACATAAAATAAGCAAACATTAAATTAAACAAACATAAAATAAACAAACATTAAATTAAATAAACATAAAATAAGCAAACATTAAATTAAACAAACATAAAATAAACAAACATTAAATTAAATAAACATAAAATAAACAAACATAAAATTAAATAACCATACAATAAACCAGCATTAATTTAAATAAACATAAAATAAGCAAACATTAAATTAAACAAACATAAAATAAGCAAACATTAAATTAAACAAACATAAAATAAACAAACATTAAATTAAATAAGTATAAAATAAACAAACATACAATTCATTCATTCATTTTCTTGTCGGCTTTGTCCCTTGCGGGGTCGCCACAGCGGAATGAACCGCCAACTTATCCAGCACGATTTTACGCAGCGGATGCCCTTCCAGCCGCAACCCATCTCTGGGAACTTCCACACACACACATTCACACTCATACACTTTGGACAATTTAGCTTACCCAATTCACCTGTACTGCATGTCTTTGGACTGTGGGGGAAACCGGAGCACCCGGAGGAAACCCACGCGAACGCAGGGAGAACATGCAAACTCCACACAGAAACGCCAACTGACCCAGCCCAGCCGAGGTTCGAACCTGCGACCCAGCGACGTTCTTGCTGTGAGGCAACAGCACTACCTATTGCCACTGCGTTGCCCCACAAACATACAATTAATTAAGAATAAAATAAACAAACATAATATAAAATAACATAAAATAATATTGATGACTAATTAATAACAATAATAATAATAATAATAATAATAATAATGTTATTATTATTATTATTGTTATTGTTGTTGTTGTTGTTGTTGTTGTTGTTGTTGTTGTTGTTGTTGTTGTTATTATTATTATTATTATTATTATTATTAATATTATTTTTTTTCCCACTATTAACTAGTGGCTTATTACCTGCCTATTATTAAGATATTGGTTGTTTATACATTTTATAATATTCTACTGTATATATTTATAATATTTACACATATTCTGCATAATCGTATTCTACAGACCTAAATATACGTACTATCACAATCAATATCAATAAGCAGCTAATCAGAATTCATAATTAATAGTTTATTAATAGCCAGAATTATCAGAATTATACTTTAAACTAAAATATAGTTCTAATTAATAATATCTAGTATCCGTATCTAATTAATCTCTGCTGAGATTTTGAAGTGCAACTGATGGACACTTTATTATCCCATGAGGCCACAGGAAAGGACTTGTAAGCGTCAGTGAAGCGACACAACATATGCTGTTCACAGTGGGTGTAGTACAGCTGAATTCATACTTTCATTCATACTACACCCATATAGAACATACTGAGATAGCAGTGTTAGAAAGGGGGATAAAAAAGGTACATTTGAAAGAATCAAAGCCAGCCCCGCATCTGGAAAGATTCCCTTGTCAGCACCGTCTTTCATTACTATTGCAGTTTCATCTCAGAACCTATTATTTCCAGACATGCTTCTTACTCTGTGTTTGCCTGACCTTCTCCACCTTCCCCACCTTCCTTCAGGCTGCTGTTCTCGCAGGCGGTTTACTGTTTGATTTCTGTGTGTTTTTGAGGGATGCTCTTCTGCTTTTTCTGACAGATGCTCACTGGAGTTCTTAATGAATGAACATACTAGCTTGAAATGAGTCAAACTGGAAGTATTCGTTCAGACAAAAAATGATTTTTGCTGTTTGTTCAAAGTGATTAATTAAAACTAGATAGTAAAGTTTGAGGGCAAACTTTATGGTGGCTCGAGAAAGCCTAGCCTGAAAGTTTGAAGTAGTTTTAAAGTTTAAATAATTTATGTTGTTTTTAAAATGTTTGAAACAGTTGGCATATATAGATAAGGACATATATGTTAGCATGTTTCTAGTATGGATTGGCATGTTTCTTACTAGGCGGTTGATAGGGTGTTCTGAGCGGTTGTGATGTGGTTGCTAGGGTGTTCTAAGTGGTTGCTTAGGCGTTGCTAGGGTATTCTGAATGGTTGCTAAGTTGTTAGGCAGATGCTATGGTGTTCAAGGTGGTTGCTAAGGTGTTGCTTGGTGGTTACTAAGGGGTTGCTAGTGTGTTCTGAGTGTTGCTTAGGCGTTGCTAGGTGGGTGCTAAGCTGTTGCTAGGTGGTTGCTATGTTGTTCTGAGTGGTTGCTAGGCGGTTACAAACATATATTAGCACTGTTCTAATTTGAATTAGCATGGTTCTAGCATAAATTAGCATGTAACTAGCATGATTGTAGCATGTTAGTATGATTTCTAGCATGAATGAACATGTTACTAGCATGATTCTAGCATCAATTAGCATGTTACTATCATGATTTTAACGTGATTTAGCATGTAACTAGCATGAATTAGCATGTTAGTAGCATGATTCTAGCATGAATTAGCATGTGACGAGCATGATTCTAGCATCAATTAGCATGTGACTAGCATGATTCTAGCATGAATTAGCATTTTACTAGAATTAATCTACCATGAATTAGCATGTTGTTAGCATAATTCTAGAATGAATTAGCATGTAACTAGCATGATTCTAGCATGAATTAGAAAATTGTTAGCATGATTCTAGCATGAATTTTCATGCAACTAGCATGATTCTAACATGATTTAACATTTTACTAGCATGTTTCTTGCATGAATTAGCATGTTACTAGCATGAATTAGCATGTTGTTAACATGATTCTACCATGAATTAGCATGTTGTTAGCATGAATTAACATGTGCTAGCATGTGACTAGCATGTTGCTAGCACGTCATTAGGATGTTAAAAATATTAGCATGTGTTAGAACAGCTAGTCACAGTCTATAGGACAGTTGCTAGGGTGCTGAAATTGGTTGCTATGGAGTGGCTAGTAAGTTTAAAGGTCATCAGTGATTGGCTGCTGGCTAGACTGAGTTGAATGAGGCCAGACTCTAGTCTGTAAGACAGTCTGATGCAGAGTTATGAGCTCACAAATTTTGACCCAATGTTAAGTCAATGGGACTTTTTGGGAATTTTCTGGGTTGTTTTTTGGAAAACCGAGAGTCGGATCAGTTAGAAAAGATATAGCAACCCGAGTCAGACCAGTTTGAAGGTTTGACGAAAGTTTGAAGTATGTAGCTTGAACAGTTTAGGAGGAGATACACTTTAAAATTAGTCTCAGAAGACGGAAGAAGAAGAAGAAGAAGAAGAAGAAGAAGACGGAAAATAATAATAAGTTTATGTAGAATATCAGAATGGTGGCTTTCTCAAGCCACCATAATGAGCTGAAACAACACAATTCTTGAGGGTTTTTTGCGGGTCAAATGAATTGTTTTATGTTCAATCCACTTAGTTAGATTTTATTCCTTTATGTTGTCCCAATTTAAATCAATTGTGTGGAACCCAGCATTTTTACAGTATTTGAATAAATAATCATGTAGAAATGTATCAAGGTAGTAGACATGGATGGGCTGTATTTATGATACAAGTATTTCAAATACATATTTTAAATACAACATAGTATTTTGTAATTCGTTTTTGATTAGGTTTATGGAAATGGGTTGATGTTTTGTTTCAAAACACTTAGGGTCTTGTATTTTTGTATTTTTAAAATACTGTAGAATAGTTTGTAAGAAGTCTACATGATGACATCCTAAAAATGTGGCCTCACATTGATGCTTCTGTTATTTGCCTAGGCTTGAGATCAGACCAGAAAATTGATTATGAAGGGGGTCAACGCTTGTAGTATGGATGGAAGTTATGCATATTTGCTTAAAAAATTAAATGGAATAAAATATCAGTCCTTAAGAACAGGATGTGGAGACTTCAGCACATAATCATTCTCAGTCTCAGTGCTGCAGGTGGAAATTCAGACAAACTTTAGAATAATAAAACTATACTACCGTCACTAAAGGGGTAAACTGAGACTTTTCCAGTTAAATGAGAACTGAAAAAGATCTTGGGAGAATGAGTAAACTGTGCATATTTTGGATGAATTGCTGATGTAGATGCCAAGAAAATAAGACAAAAAACATTAAAACAAGTGATACAGTGGCTGACTTAAACTTAGAAAAAAGCTGTTGTTATCAAACATTGTTTACTTCACAAAGTCAGTTTAATGGTGAAGGGATTGATCAATGCATGTTGATAGACGGTTTGCGAAGGAATGTTATACTCCTATGTAAAAGTATTTTGTAATACAGTATTTTCTAAATACAAAATACTGTATTTTATTTTGATACTTGTAGCTGCTGTATTTCGTAGTTTATTTTGATACATGTAAAATTGAAGTATTTGTTATTTTATTTTAAAATAGCTCGACAATTTATTTTACAAAGTTTTACAAACTACATATTTTTTTAGTAATAGGTGGATGTTGTAACACATTTGTACTGTACACATATTAATTGTAAATTTACAACATAAATCTAACAGCATTATTTATAAACTGTAACGTAAAGCTCACAGTTTAAACACATATTTGGATTGGAAAAAAATGTAGGAAATATTTAAATAGTTTGTTCAAACTGCTTATTTAAAATGAGCTGAAACAACACAATTCTTGAGTAGGTTTTTTTTTTGGGAAATCTTGATTGTTTTATGCATTATCCCATAATACATTATACTACAGTTTTGTTTTGTAATTTTTTATTTCAAACTAGTTTTGCAAACTAATATATGTATTCTTTTAATAATAGGTGGGTGTTGTAATACATTTGTACTGTAGTACTGTACACAAGCATTTTAAAACATTCCAAACAAACAATTTAAAACACTACATTGCAGTTTATAAATAATGCTGTCAGATGTAAGCAGTAATGTGTTTTACTGGGATTATAGAAATGTGTGTGTACTCAAAAAATGATGCTTGCTTTTTATGTAAACTACTTATTTAAAATGAGCTGAAACAACACAATTCTTTTTTGGGGGGGACTACTTTTGATTATTTTATGTTTTATGTATTATCTCATAGTACATTATACTACAGTGTTTTTTTCAACACATTTCTAATCATAATAGTTTTAATAACTCATCTCTAATAACTGATTTCTTTTATCTTTGCCATGATGACAGTAAATAATATTTTACTAGATATTTTTCAAGACACTTCTTTACAGCTTAAAGTGACATTTAAAGGCTTAACTAGGTTAATTAGGTTAACTAGGCAGGTTAGGGGAATTAGGCAAGTTATTGTATAACGATGGTTTGTTCTGTAGACTATTGAAAAAATATATAGCTTAAAGGGGCTAATAATTTTGACCTTAAAATGGCTTTTAAAAAATTAAAAACTGCTTTTGTTCTAGCCGAAATAAAACAAATAAGACTTTCTCCAGAAGAAAAAATATTATCAGACATACTGTGAAAATTTCCTTGTTCTGTTAAACATCATTTGGGAAATATTTAAATAAGAAAAAAAAAAATCAAAGGTGGTTCAATAATTCTGATTGCAACTGTATTTAAAATGAGCTGAAACAACACAATTATTGAATATGTTTAGACAACTTAATTGTTTTATGTTCAATCCTCTTAAATTTGCACTTAAATGTTTTTAAAAAGAAATTGATTGTGTGGAACCCAACATTTTTTACAGTGTATGTGTATAAGTTCTGTAAAAAGCAATTAGTTGACTTTAATTTTAAAAATTGAGTAAACGTAACTATTAAGTAAATGACTTACAGTATGTGCATAATTATACAAGTGAACTTAGCAGTTCAAAGATACAATAGAATTATTAAATGTTTTAAATAAAATCAGCTTGTCACGTTTAGGGCTATGTATGTATATGTTTGTAGTGTGTGTGTGTGTGTGTGTGTGTGTGTGTGTGTGTGTGTGTGCGTGTGTGTGCGTGTGTGTGTGTGTGCGTGTGCGTGCGTGTGCGTGTGCGTGTATACAGTATTTAAAACTAACCCTGGCCAAATCCTGTAACAAATTCCCAAGCTTTTTTTTATTGATTTGAAATCTCCTTTTTATTGAATCTCTTTTTTTCATGAATTAAATATTTACACTTTGAATATATATGCATAGGGTTTAAGGGAAAATTATTAGCCCTCCTGTGAAAATGTAATTATTTTTCAAAACAATTTCTGTTATTTAAAGAAGAGATTGTTTTCAACATGTTTTTTTTTTTTTTTTGCATAATAAATTTAATTACCAATTTTAAATGACTATTTTGTCATGATGATATTATATATGAGAAATATAAATATATATTAAGGGGTCTAATAATATTGAAATAAAAATTAAATACTGCTTTTATTCCAGCCAAAATAAAATTAATGATTTATTAACATTTTACTGTTTAATAATAATAATAATAATAATAATAAAAAAAAAAATAATAATAATACTAGTAATAATAATAATAATAATAATAACAATGATGATGATGATGGTAATAATATGATAAACAAAAAAAATAAAAATAATAATAATAATAATAATAATAATTATTATTATTATTATTATTATTATTATTATTATTATTATTATTATTATAATTATTATTATTATTATTATTATAATTATAATTATTATTATTATTATTATTATTATTATTATTATTATTATTATTAGTAGTAGTAGTAGTAGTAGTAGTATTAGTATTATTATTATAATAATGATAATTATAATAATAAATATTATTATTATTATTATTATTATTATTATTATTATTATTATGATAACAACAACAATAATAATAGTAATAATAATAATACTAATAATAATAATATTAATAATAATAATAATTATAATTATAATTATTATTATTATTAGTAGTAGTATTATTATTAGTAGTATTATTATTATAAAAAAAATAATCATGATGTGCTTCATTTTTATGATTAATTATTTTTTTTCAAATATTTAAAAAAAAATTCCTTCAAGTTTTTAGTTTATTTTATTTCTACGGTCTGTAATGTAAATTCATGTGTGCTGGATCCTACTGTACATGAAGTCTCCTGGGACTTCAGGCCCTTTGAAACATTCTCACATTTCCAAGCATTAACACTGGTGCTGGAAGCTGCAGCGTTAATGTGCTAACACAGCTCGCGTGTGATTATATCCCCTCGTGTGTTCTCGAACTCAAGCATCGACTCCAATATCAATTAAACGTGTTATCTTGCCATCTCTGCTTTCCTCTTATTTTTACAGTTACTTTTTGAAGAAAGGCGCTGCTGCCACTGAACGAATCTACAGTGTTGTTTTATTTACAACAGCCATGTGAATTCTGCTATTGCATTTTTGATGTGAAATAAATTTTACTTTAAATACTTAGTTTAAAATACAAATTTGTAAATAAATATTTTAGAAGTAAAATAGTAAAAAGTAGGACATATTTAAGTCCATAAAAAAGCATGCACCTCATGATACCAGCCAACAAGCGAATCCAGCCAAATTAATGCTTACAATATCATTAAAATTCAGTATTTATTTTTCATAATTAAATACAATCATGATAGTAAAATACAGAATTTAAACTTCATTATTAAATAGAATTGTCACTAAAATACAGTTTTTGAACTTAATGCAATTATAATACTAAAGTACAGTATTTAACCTTTATAATTAATTACAATTGTCATTAAAATGCAATATTTAAACTCCATAATTAAATACAATTAAGTCAATATTTACACTTCATAATTTACTACAATTATGTCACAAAAATACAGTATTTAAATACAATTGGCATTAAAATCCAGTATTTAATACTGTCTTCAAGTTTGCAATTAAGAATTTATTTGGAATAATATATTTCTTTTTTATGTCGTCACATGACATTGATTTAGTAATTTTTAAACCTGAACAAGCATGAATCAGTTTTATATTATTATTATTATTATTATTATTATTATTATTATATTTTTTATATTTTACTTATATGTGGTATTATAATTTAACATTTTTTAAATTTTATTTTCAATTACTTTATTTCGGTTTTATTTTGTATTATTATTTTATTTTTTTATATTTATATTTTAGGCTATAAATTTATTTTATTTTATATTTATTTTACTTTATATATTTGTTTTATTTTATTATTTTGTTATTTTGTTTTACTTCAGATAATTTTTATATTGTCATTTATTTTTAGTTATTTGTATTTTATTTTGTATCATTATATTTTATTTAGTTTTTATTTTACTTTATATATTTTAGTTAAATTAAATTATTTTATTTTATTTATATTTAATTGTTTTATTTATTATTTTTTTATTATTTTATTTTATTAAAAAAAATGTAATTTAATCGTCATTTCAACTTCATTAAAGACAATTATGTCAATAAAATACAGTATTTAAACTTCATAATAAAATACAATTGTCACTAAAATTTGATTATTAAATAAAAATATGATACTAAAATACAGTACTTGAACTTAATAAATACAATTGTCAATAAAATACAGTATTTCAACTTCATTATTAATTACAATTATATCATTAAAATACAACATTTTAACTTCATTATAAAATACAATTATAATACTAAAGTACAGTATTAAATCTTTATAATTAAATGCAATTATGTCACTTAAATACAGTATTTAAACTTCAATAATAAATACAGTTGTAATACTAAAATACAGGATTTAACCTTCTTATTTAAATACATTTATGTCACTAAAATGCAATATTTAAATTCTATAATTAACTACAATCATGTCACTTAAATACAGTATTTAAACTTCATAATTAAATACATTTATATCACTAAAATACAGTATTTAAACCATGCAAAAAAATATAGCCTCTCTGATCGGTCTGAACCCTGCAGTTTAAAAATAGTTTCACATCTAAGCCCCCCAAAACATAAATCAGTAAGTAAATAACCAAACGCATGATCAGATAAGCATTTTCCAAAAGTCTGAGAATGGAGAGACGTGATAAGCACCTGTGAAATGGAGTGTGACTCGCATCTTTGTGCCAATTCATCTATTTATTTATTTCGCTCTCGCTAGTATAATTTGTTTGTGGCGTTTTGTTCACGTAAAGCCTTTATTCCAGGCATCTCATTATAAGCTTGAGTCCAGAATGAAAGATGTATCCACTTTAAGCCCTCGTGTTTTCATCTGCTTTTTCTAAAGTCTGCACTCCAGAGCCAATTGTTAGCTCCATTTAACCCGCTGCGCCGCTGGTGACTGATTTCAGCACACCTCAAACACTCAGCTAATGTGAAACTGAGATGCACAGGAATATTCATAACATCCCCAACAGATGCCTGACTTGACAAAAGTGCTTTTTCTTTTTATATTGATTGTTTGATGCTGCATCTATTAAAGACGAAGCCTGGAATAAGCATGAAAGGCTGCATCCTCAGCAAATAGTGGCAAAGGTCTCGGATTTTATTTATTCATTTTTATTATTTTAGAAAAGGTTATTTTAAGATACACGTCAAGTTCTTGGAAGTATTTTTATGTATTCATGGAGGTTTCAAGGGATTTAAGTTTGTATTTAAAACAAATAAAAACAATGTATATATGTGGCATAATAACACACACACACACACACACACACACACACACACACACACACACACACACACACACACACACACACACTCACACACTCACACATATATATATATATATATATATATATAGTAGGTCCTCCAAATTATTTTGATTTAGTCATTTTTAAACCTGAACAAGCATGAGGCAGTTTTATTCTATTTATTTATTTTTTTTATTTATTTTTTAATTTTTTTGTATTATTGTATGTATATTTATGCTATAATTTTATTTGTTGTTATTCAGTTAATTTTAAGTAAATTTTATTTAATTAATAAATTTTTATTATTATTTTATATTTTATTTTACTTTACATATTTATTTAATTTTATTATATTTTTTATCTAGTTTTACTATTATTTTCATATAGTTTTTATTTAATTAATTTAATAAAATGTTTGTTCATTTGCATTATTATTTTATTTTATATTTTTATATTTGTATTTTTGTTATATATTTTGATTTGATTAGATTTTTATTTTTTGATTTATATTTCTTTTATTTCTTTTTTATTTTGTATTATTATTTTATTTATTATTTTATGTGTATATTTAAGATATGATTTTTAATTTTTATTATTAAATTTAATTAAATTTTATTTAATTTTGTTTTATTTATGTATTATTATTATTATTATTATTATTTTATATTGTATTTTACTTTACGTATTTATTTAATTTATTATATTTTTATTTCGTTTTACTTTATATCATTTTTATATCGTTTTTATTTAATAAAATGTTATTATTTTTTATATTTTTATTTTATTATATAATTTTTATTTGATTTGATTTAATTTTCATTTATTTTATTTCTTTTCTTATTTTGTATTATTCATTCATTCATTCATTCATTTTCTTGTCGGCTTTGTCCCTTGCGGGGTCGCCACAGCGGAATGAACCGCCAACTTATCCAGCACGATTTTACGCAGCGGATGCCCTTCCAGCCGCAACCCATCTCTGGGAACTTCCACACACACATTCACACTCATACACTATGGACAATTTAGCTTACCCAATTCACCTGTACTGCATGTCTTTGGACTGTGGGGGAAACCGGAGCACCCGGAGGAAACCCACGCAAACGCAGGGAGAACATGCAAACTCCACACAGAAACGCCAACTGACCCAGCCCAGCCGAGGTTCGAACCTGCGACCCAGCGACGTTCTTGCTGTGAGGCAACAGCACTACCTACTGCGCCACTGCGTTGCCTATTTTGTATTATTATTTTATTTATTTTTTTATGAGTATGTTATGCAATAATTTTATTTTTTTATTATTTAATTTAATTTCTGTTTATTTATTTAATTTTGCTTTATATATTTAATTTATTATATATATTAAAATTTTTATTTTACTTTATTGTATATTTTAAATATAATTTTACTTTATATATTTAACTTTACTGTATATAGACACACACACACACACACACACACACACACACACATCGCGAAATGCGGAAGTTTTTTTTTTCTTTCCATTTGTCGTGCGTTATTAAATTCCATAACACTCTCACCAGTCCTTACTCCTCATTTGCGTCTAATACCTCAGTTTGTCACAGCACATGAGTGAAATGTTCATGAGTTGTTCATAACTGCAGTTAAAGTCAGGCATCCTGCTGATTTGATTAAGAAGGGCACTTTTTTGTCAGACGGCTCACCGGTCAGCTATACATCCGCGCTAAAATATCAAGGTGAAAGTCATCATAGCTTGCGTAGAATAGACCCAGCTCCCAACCCAACTTTGAGAATAGATTAACGGTGATATTTTTTTAGCGTGCGATAAGAGTCTCGCGTTAACGCAGCACAGTAATGCCGATAACGGCCCACCACTCGTGTATATACATATATATATATATATGTATTTACATTTTTTATTTAAATTAAATTTTACTATTTAATTTATTTACTATTTTCTTATTTTGTTTAAAAAGATGTGAATTATATGACATACAAGAATAATTAAATAATTAATAAAAAATAAATGAACATAAAAATGAACAAATAATAGCGACTACAATATTTTTAATAAAATAATAGCGCACTAAATAAAAGAGCATCATATCATACAACTTCCCACATCCTATTATACAAAACCACAAAGAACTCCAAATGTGGTTAACTAAAGAATACACTCTTATGTGTGTGCTTGAGTAAACGTGTGTGTGTGTGTGTGTGCACGCACAAGAGTATCAGAGATTAGTTGAGAGGCTAAACCCTTCGCTGAAGAGTCATCAGTCTTTTCAGCGCATCCGTCAGGGATTTCAGTCATCGGAGAAAAGTATGCGTGTCCGTTTTTGTGTCTTTGTGAATAGGATTGCGACCTTCACAGAGAGAACACACAGCCCTGAAATGATTTACAAGTGAGAGCGAGGAGGAGGAGAGGAAAGGAGAGACAGAATGACAAAGATTTCCACCTATTGATCCAGGTGGGAGTGTGTGGAAACCCTGAAGGGCCTCCAAATGAAGGACATCCCACCGCAGCCCACTGTACACTAGTAATGTGACCCACTAACCACATGTAATTAAGACAAAGGGCCCGGTGCCAGAGGGCCGGCCGGGCTGACTGGATGAAAAGTGAATGGCGGGACTGGGGCTGTTGGAGAAAGCAGCTCTGGCAGGCCCCAATCCTGATTTACAGGAAAACTTTCTGCTTCATTAATGCTGTCAGAAGACTTAAATGGCCCGATATGTGACATGACCACTGTTCTCCAATTCTCGCTCGGTTTCTCCGGTTTTTCTGTTGTCTTTCTGGCTTTTTTTTCTAGTTGTTTGTTTATGATTGCGTCTCCGCAGAACAGATTACAGAGGATTAGTAGTGTAAATCTGTTAATGAATCTAATATTCAAGTAACATTGTGTTGCCCTTCTTGTATTTTCTCCCTCTGAGCTCTTTTGTTTTATACTAACACAAACTTGTGTTTCGCACAAAGAAAACGGTCTTCATATTTAGGGTTGTGGAGGATAATTGAGGAGAATTGATAAGGAAAATAATCATTTTGTTTTTGCACATATGTTAGCGTTTCAGATTCATTGATTGAAAGAAGAGGATTTTACAAAGAAATGCTTATTTTGTTTAATTCACTCACTTTTCTTCAGTGTAGTCTTTGGTTATCAAAGTTCGCCACAGAGGAATGAACTGCCAGTTACTCTGGTATATGTTTTGAATGGGGCGGATGTCCTTCCAGCCACATTTGTTTAATTTTATTAATTTTTATGTGTTTAAATGATTTTTATTTAATCGTTTTTTCTAATCATATTTAATTTTTACATTTATTTCTTTTTTTTAGTTGTATAAATATATATTATGTAGGTAAATATGTAATTATATGATTAAATGAATTATTTAATATATTAATTAATTATTGAACAAATTAGACTTTAAAGGTTTTTCTGAATAATTGAAATAAAGAAATAATAATATAAATATATAATATATATATATATATATATATATATATAGAGAGAGAGAGAGAGAGAGAGAGAGAGAGAGTTTGTTAATTTTTATTTTACAATAGAAGTCTATGGGACAGTTGCTAGGGTGGCGTAAGTGGTTGCTAGGGTGTGGCTAGTAAGTTAAAAGGTCATCAGTGATTGGCAGATTGGTAGTCTGAGTTAAATGAGCGTAAACTTAATTCTGTATGACAGTCTGGCGGAAAGTTATGATTTTCTCAAGCCACCATAAATATGATATATTGAGTAATATGATATATTATTCATATTTTATTTAATTATAATATATATATATATATATATATATATATATATATATATATATATATATATATATATATATATTCAGATTATTATTAATATATATAATTATTATTTTATTCTTTTTTTTTTTTTTTTTTTTTTTTTTACTACTACTATATTGTGTGCTGTTTTTTTTTATTATATATGCATGTTACTTTTTTATGTAAACTTTATAAATGCTTTGGCAATACATTTGTAAAATTTGTCATGCCAATAAAGCAACTATTGAATTGAATTGAGAGAGAGAGAGAGAGAGAGAGAGAGAGAGAGAGAGAGAGAGAGAGAGAGAGAGAGAGAGAGAGAGAGAGAGAGAGAGAGAGAGTTGAAGTCTGAATTATTAGCATTATTATTAGAATTATTATTACACAGACACATATAATATATATACACATATACTGTACGTATAATATATATATATAAAGGCATATAATAAATATAAAAATATATATAAATGAAGGCAGTTCTTTGCCGAAATGCGAAGAAATATAGCAAAAATCAGTCCAAGGCACTCGAAAAATGTGGAAAAAATATTAAAAAGCCTTTATTCACACGGCTAATCCTTAAAAAAACCTTCGCATTTTGGCAAAGAACTGCCTTCATCAGGGTAACAATGTCATCTCAATAAAGGCTTTTTAATGTTTTTTCCACATATTTCGAGTGCCTTGAACTCATTTTTGCTGTTTATTCTGATGAATCACCAACCCACAGATCACAGACACATTATTTAAGCTACCCCTGAGCACTTTTTGTTTGCTTTTGGATATATTTATATTTTATTTTATATATCTTATTATTTAATAAATGTAATAAATTTTTTATTTTTTTTAAGAAAACTGTTTGTTGTAGCAAGAGCTTTTTCAACTGCACTAGGCTTTGATCATGCACAGTTATTGCACAACGCTACAAACCAGCCTTTTGCTTTGTGTGTTCTTCGAAAAGGTCAATAGGTCAATCTGTAACTCTATCTTGTACTCTGTACTATCTGAAACTCTTCATAGATTCATAAATGTATGTGTTTAAAAGAACATCATTTTGATATTCATAACAGAACTTTGTTCATCTGTGTTTACATGCGTGCATGTTGAATTCTACTTTTTTTCATCCAAAAATATTTTTACAAAGACTGTGTATTTGAATATTTTTATTTCAGTGCTGTGAACTTATTAATAATAATAAAAAAGTTATTATGACTTATCTAAATATCTCGTTTCTCCTGCAGGACAAATGACATAGGATGAACACTGCTGGTCATCTCTGTCTGTCTGTGCTGTCATCCCTTTTCGCTCTGGCCTGGGCCGTGGAGCCGCTGGGTCAGGCTGCCCCCTGCTCCTCTCTGGTGGCCGGGGTCTTATACGGCTCCTTCTCGCTCAGGGACCTCTTTCCCAGCCCATCGGCTCTGGCGTCCGGATGCTCGTGGACTGTGGAGAACCCTGACCCCACCAAGTACTCGCTCTATTTCCGCTTCAATCGCCATGCCGGCGCCTGCTTAGCTTTCTCCCCGCTGGTGCTGCCCCTGGACCACTACCTCTCCAACCAGACCTGTGGCCCCCCAGACCAGCCTTCCTTCCCCTCGGACCCTGAAGCCGTGGAACTCTGCATGGTCCCAGGACCTCACACCTTCCTGCAGTTCGATAAGAACTTTGTGCAGTTGTGCCTGACTAGTCATCCGAGCACAGATGGAGACAGCGAAGATGGGACGTCCGAAGGAAGCCAAGCCCCCTTGTCAGCAGAAACCCTGGATTTTCGGCTAGTAGAGGTTCTGCTTATTAACAATGAGAATTCCAGTCAGTTTACCTGTGGAGTACTCTGCCGGTGGTTTGAGGAATGCTTGCATATTGGCGCTGGATGGGAAACCGAAAGTTGCAGTATCACCCAAACAGGATGCGTGTGTCCCAACACAGCTCCTCCTGTGTCCCTACTGCCCACCGTACCCCACAACCACTCCTTAGACCCCAGTTCCAGCGTGTTGCAATCCCCACCTGATGACTGTTGTGTCACACAGCTGCACTCCAAGAACGGCATTGCTATAGCACCTCGGGACGTCCGGCAAGGTAAGCCAGACCTGCTTCTTATCATCTCTAAGTTGCTCTATTTACAACTCGCTTCATTAAAATCAATTAAGCTGCTTTACAAGCTACTTTTGTTTGATGGGGGAACCATTTTGGCCCACTTTGGATCGCTTGCAAAGTGTTTAGCTTTCGGCTTGATTTGACTTGGGGAGCTCATTTTGCATTTTCAATTATTTAGCCTCTAATTATGAAAGGGAAAGTAACTTTAAAGTGCTTGGAACTGCTTCCAATCAGAATAAGTGTTTGTGGGGAAATGGTAATCACTGACTCGCCTTGGCTGTGCTGTTTGGTGTTGTTGATAATGGTTGGGGAAGGCTATGCCTCCAACGGGTCTGCTAACTAGGTGTGACTTGAAGCTACTAGTAATTATTCAGTAATAACTTACAAAATCATAATCAGTCTGAGCATTTTTTATTTATTATTGTACACGAGTTAGTTCTGGTGATGAAGTTTGATTGGACTGTTTGAATCAATCAATTAACAAAGATTTTTGTATTGTTGTTACACTTGTAGGTTGAGAGTAACTGCTGTTTAATGAGTCATTGAAACAATGAACCAGTTCATTCCAAACCACTTTTCTAATGAGCGAGTCACTGAATCACTCAATCGATTTGTTTAAAACCATTGATTTATTCTGGAATGACTAAGCCATTTAATCACTTAACTGGTTCCAAAACTCTTAGGAATATTCAGGAAATAAAACAAGCAGACTGTGTTTACTAGCGAGTCTTGAATCATTTGCTACCAATTTTCTAATAAAAATATAAATTTAGCAATTGAATTACGCAAATGTGTTGCTCAAACCAGTAATTCACTGTGAAATAAACAAGCCACTCAAACGATTTGTTCAAAACCCCTGTTTCATTCATAAATTACACATACAGAGTCACTGTTTGAATCAATTCCCAAATAAACAACTCACTGAATCACTCAAAATCATTGAATCTCTTGCTGTGTCCCAAATGGCACACTATGCACTCATGCACTATGTACTTTTGTACTTACACACTCATCAGCATAATACATGTATGTAGTGTCGTCCCAAATGGAGCACTAATGTTTTTTTTTACTAAGCGGAAATTTAAACCGTTTCCCTGATGACGTTTGACGGTTGCCAAATCAGTGAAATAAATGACCTAACTATCAAATAATACCTACCATGAGTATAACCGCATTCACCATCGGGAGGCGCTATAATCACTCTCCTAGGAGAATTTTGCGTTCACCATCCAAAATAAATAAAGTTATCCAACATGTGCGCCCGATAGCTCCGCCCCTTCCGTTACGTGAGCAAATCTGCGGTCGTTGAGTGCGTGAGGTGTCCATGATTCCACACTTCATTTTACCGGCTGAATGAGTGCATCATCCGGGTAATTAAAGTGCACTTATTATTGTCATTTTGAGTTTTCAGTGTGAATGCACTACTTATACTATTTATACTACAAAATGGCGTAGAATTGTGCATAAGTATGCGATTTGGGACGCATGTTTATCAATAATCTAAGAAAATCTCATCTATTTTTCAAAACTATTGAAGATTCATTTAGAAATGAAACAAGCCAACATCCAAGTGAGAATTTGAATCGTTTGCCCATTAACACAGATTAATTCAGGAATGAGTGAGTACTGATTCATTCAAACCATTGATGTAGTTCAGAAATAAATCACGCCGACAGATTTATTTCAGTAAATCTTTGCATAAATGATTCATTCAGACAAACTTATCCATTCAACAATGAACAAGACATAAATCATTCAACCTATTTGTTCAAAGCCACTGATTTATTTATGAATACAACAATCTGAGTGTCTCTTTGAATCGTTCACTCAACTGATCTATTCAAAAAAACATTCAGGATTGAAAATTGTATGTACTTTATTGATTTATTCTATTGATTAAAACACCATTGATTGGATGCAGATTTAGCGTTGTTTGGGTTCATTCTTTATTGGTAAGCCAGACTTCCTTCTTATCAGCTCCAAGTTGCTCTATTTACAACTCGCTCCATTAAAATCAATTAAGCTGCTTTACAAGCTACTTTTGTTTGATGGGGGAACCATGGGCTCACTTTGGATCGCTTGCAAAGTGTTTAGCTTTCGGCTTGATTTGACTTGGGGAGCTCATTTTGCATTTTCAATTATTTAGCCTCTAATTATGAAAGGGAAAGTAACTTTAAAGTGCGTGGAACTGCTTCCAATCAGGATAAGTGTTTGTGGGGAAATGGTAATCACTGACTCGCCTTGGCTGGGCTGTTTGGTGTTGTTTGATAATGGTTGGGGAAGGCTATGCCTCCAACGGGTCTGCTAACTAGGTGTGACTTGAAGCTACTAGTAATTATTCAGAAATAACTTACAAAATCATAATCAGTCTAAGCATTTAGTTTGTTTTATTGTACAAGAGTTAGTTCTGGTGATGAAGTTTCATTGGACTGTTTGAATCAATCTGCTTTTTCGGTCAGTTAACTAAGATTTTTGCATTGTTCAGTGGTGGAGAGTACTGAAAAATCATACTTACTGTAAGTAAAAGCACCATTACTTGCCTAAAATTGTAGTGCAAGTAGAGTAAAAGTATCTGTTGTAAATATTACTCAAAGTATGAGACCTTTCAAAAGTACTCAAGAGTAATGTGTGTTACGCTGTAAAAAGGTGCTGCATTTACATGGAATTTGTGGATGTGTGTAAACGTAACATTCTGTAGTGCATTTAGTCATTTTCCAGCAGGCACACAACGTCATAAGACGTTAATATTAGTTTAGATTTAAGTTGTGATGTCAGGTGACAAAATTCAATATCTAGTCAGCGTCTAAGGAGAACATTATTTAACAACGTCAAATGATGTTGATTTTAGGTTGTGTTGGAAAGTGACCAAAACCAAACGTCGAGCCAACATCTTAAACCAATGTCATATTGATGTCAAATACTGACATTAGTTCGTCAGGTATGGTAACCAAAATCCAATGTCTGATAGACTTCATAGTGGTAACGTCCACACAACGTCCGGCTGTAACATCATTAGATGTTGATATTTGGTTGATTTTAGGTTGGACGTTGGGTTAAAGTTAGGGTTATCCACAACATTGGGGTACAACTTCAGTCTGACCTCATGTTGGCGTCTTGTGCCTGCTGGGTGTTTAAGGCTATTTCGGTGATCATACAGTAAACATCCATAATTTTTTCATCAGTGACATGCATCTGAACAGTCTCTGGGTCAATGCGTGTAAAGATTTTGGACATCTTCTTGGACACTTTTAATGCTTCCAAACAGTTTGCTGCAATTATAAATCACCTATGTCTTGAGGTAGTTCATTATGATGCGATTTACCTCTTTACTTCTGTGTGCGATTCGATTGGACAGGAATAACAGGACTAAATTTTCTAATCCTCATACACAGGATAAAATAAAGTAGTGACTTCAGGTTGAGGGAAACAAGTGGAGTAAAAGTACAGCACTAAATTGTACTCAAAGTAAAAAGTACACATTTTTAAAACTACTTGGTAAATTACAATTTCTGAAAAAAACTACTCAATTACACTAGTAGGTTGAGAGAAACTGCTGTTTAATGAGTCATTGAAACAATGAACCAGTTCATTCCAAACCACTTTTCTAATGAGCGAGTCACTGAATCACTCAATCGATTTGTTTAAAACCATTGATTTATTCTGGAATGACTAAGTCCTTTAATCACTTAACTGATTTCACACCTCTGAGGAATATTCAGGAAATAAAACAAGCAGACTGTGTTTACTAGCGAGTCTTGAATTGTTTGCTACCAATTTGTTAATAAAAATATAAATTTAGCAATGAATTTGTAATTGAATTACCCAAAGGAGTTGTTCAAACTAGTAATTTGCTGAGGAATGAGCAAGCCACTCAACTGGTTAGTTCAAAACCCCTGCTTTATTCATAAATTACACATAAAGAGTCACTGTTTAAATCAGTTCAGAAACAAACAACTCACTGAACCACTCAAAATCACTGAATCTCCATGTTTATCAGTAAGCTTAGAAATTACCTCATCTATTCTGTCAAAACTATTGAGGATTCATTTAGAAATAAAACATATCAACATCCAAATCAGTATTTGAATCATTTGTCCATTAACACAGATTCATTCAGGAATGAATGAGTACTGAATCACTCAACTGATTAATTCAAACCACTGATTAGGTTTAAATTACGCAGACAGATGTTTTGAGCAAATCTTTGCTTAAATGATTCATTCAGACAAATGTATCCATTCAACAATGAACAAGTCATAAATCAGTCAACCAATTTGTTTAAAACCACAGATTTTTTTATGAATAAAACAAGTCAAGTGTCCTTATGAGTGACGTTTTGAATCATTTGCTCAACTGATCCATTCCAAAACATTCAGGAATGAAAATTTTATGTACTTTATTAATTTAATCTGTTAATTAAAATACCATTGATTGGATGCATTGTTTGGATTATGTCTTTGAGGTGGAAAATTTTATATATTGTGTCTAAAATCTCTCAATATTACCTTCTTGATTATTGAGCTGTGGTGTGAATATACTATGACTTTGCTACAGTGTGTGCCTATCTAATAAATCCTGACAGGAAAAAAAATCAAGCAATTGACAAAAATGTTCTGCCTTCTTCACAGACTTGATTAGAATGGAAAAGTACAGTAATGCGGTAGTGATTTATTGGATGTTCGTGCATCACACTGGTTGACCACAACTAAAACTGCACACATCGCAAATCTGTTACATGTTACTTTTGCTGGCATTTTTGTGTTGTTTATTCATGTGCAGTTATGCTTTTGGTTTGCGCATGAGAATAGAGATAGAGGACAATGAGTGTTCATGAATATATATGTATGTATACAGTTGAATTATTAGCCTGAATTTTTAGCCCCCCTTGTATATTTTTTCCTTATTTCTGTTTAATGGAAAGACAATTTTCTCAACAAATTTATAAACATAATAATTTTGATAACTAATTTCTAATAACTGTTTTCTTATATCTTTGCCATGATGACTACATAATATGTTTATTAGATATTTTTCAAGATACTAGTATTCTGCTTAAAGTGCAAACTAAAGGCTTAACTAGGTTAATTAGGCAAGTTAGAATAATTAGGCAAGTAATTGTACAACAGTGGCTTGTATAACTGCTTTCATTGTAGCCGAAATAAAAAAGATGACTTTCTCCAGAAGGACAAATATTATAGGAAATACTGTGAAAAATTCCTTGCTCTGTTAAACATCATTTGAGATATATATATATATATATATTTTTTTGTAATTCAGTTTTTATTTCCAAATTAAATATATATAATGTTTACAATCAGATATAAAAGTACTTTTAACAGCTATTACCCCGTATATATCCATCACCCCCCCACCCCATTATATGCGCATCAGGATAATTGTCGTTTAGAATAAATTACAATAAATTTGACTTTCACAGTATCAGATGAGGGTTAAGTGTCTAAGATTTCTTTAATGTCGCATATATAGATTTTCCACACCGTCAAAATGTCCAGTTTGGCATGGTTGATCCGTGCTGATGACAGTTCTGGGTACATTATTTCTAATAATGAATGCAACCAGTGCTTAACAGAGAGATCATTCCACCTCAGTACCAACATTTTCTCTGTAGCAGTTGAAGTAGCTAACCAAAATTTATGGACCTTTGCATTTAACGGAGATTTAGAGTTAGACAAGATCTTTGGGGAAACTATTCTTTGTAACTTTAATGACAATGTCCAGCACAGAATCCCAAAGTTTTTCCACCTCCGGACATTCCCACATCATATGTAAAAAGCTATCTGGACGCTCTGGTTCACAGAACTTACAGTAAGGATGTGAAGATAAACCTATGATATGTCGTATACGTGTAGATAATATGCCCTGTGAGTAATTCTGACGTGAATAAACTGGTGATTAAGGTTTGTGGAAGTGTGGAATGTATTATCCCACACTGTTTCCCAATCAATACTTTTATTGGGTGGAGATAGATCAGATAGCCATTGTCTTTCTTTTAAGAAAGCATAGATATTTATATTAGATGTCGCCTACGCTATTGTTGTCTATTAGAAGGAATGTGTCAATTGAGCCACCATTTTAGCATAGGGTAGCGCTCCTTTGAAATGAATGTGGGACCAAGGGGACCAGTAAGTGACTGTATTATCATCAATAATGTTACATGTTTAGCACAAAGGTTCTTAACCTACAAAAATGTAAAAAACATAATCTTACCTATGAAATGTTCTGCCTTTGTGCGTTGTTTGCTCATTATTACACCTGTACACAGCGCTAAAGTCCAGCATCTTCACATTGCCTTTAGTCTTGACTAGTACGGGTGAATGACTTTTGTCCTGGGAGCACTGTACAAATGTGGCGGCGCTATTGACGCATGCTCGGGGTCTGTATGCGATATCTAGTGTATACTGTATATCTATGTTGAGAAAGTATGTATATTAATATTAGAAAATTTAGGAAATATTTGAAAAAAAAATTACAGGATTTTGACTTCATATTACCCCTGTGGCCCCTGTTGTACTTTTATAAATCTGCCCCATTGCTATGCTAAAGGAGTAGGTTATTGAACCCGTGCAGAAGATCAACACCAAACTTCAGTATATACAAAAGAAGTATTATGTGTGTGTCTTTTTGGGTCTGACAGAAATGAAGAGATAGAAAGTAGTACGTTATTGACACAGGAAAAAAAAGAAGCCGTTAGAAGGGGAAAGTGAGAACGAGAGGACATGTATGTGCGCCTCGTGCTTCAGTCAGGCTTTTCCTGGCTCGCTCTAGTGCCTCTCAGCTAAAGCCACACTGAGTTTTATCCTCCCTCGAGTCGGCATGCTGATTGGCTGTGCCAGACAGGAGGACACTGCCAGTGTGCCTGTTACAGCGATGCAGTGCCCGCAAAGACTGCACATTAAACAGCCTTCTCCTCAAAGCTGACATCACTGACACCAGCCAATTTCAAGCATGGAGAGTTCTCCTCTGGAAAAGATGTTGACAGTATTTTTAGGTGTATATTGGGAGTTTCTTTTTAAAAACTGTAATTAGGCCACTCAGGAATTGAGAATATATAGCATCTAGCAGTCATTTCATGAGAATTTTGCAGAGCGCTTAGATTAATAGGTCTTCTAACTGGTAGCTATGATATAATGCAGTGAAGCATAAACGTGTATGATAGGGTCATTCCATGTCAAATGTTATGAAAAAAGACAGAAAATAGGATGAAAGGCAAAATAATTAATGTCATAAACCTTTTCAAAGTTGCCAACTTTAAACACTTTATGTAACACTTTAGAATAATGGTCCATTAGTTTAGGGTTTTCCAAACTTTTCAGTCCGTGACCCCCAAAAATAACAATGCCAGTGACTCGCGACTCCCAAATTCCTCGGAGATGGTTATAAATATACAAAATGTTGTGGACACGACAATAGGCCAATATAAACACAAGCAAATGGACAACGGTCTGACAACCATGTATTTTTATAGTCACTTATTAATTAGTTTAATTAAATATTAACCTCACCTAAAGAAACTTGTGGGCACCATGTTTTCAGCACAAGTCTGATCATTCTCAGTGTTCAGTTGTTCAGCCTGTATTTATTTTTAATGCATTTGATTGCCATAAAGGTGTCAGAAAGTTTAACCTGGTGCTATAAAATCAATCTGCTGCAGCTGATGCTATTGCGGTGTTGTTAATCTAATGTAAACACACCAATCCTATGAAAAAAAATTTCATTTGCATGTTGTTGTTTTTTATGTAACTATTAAATATTTTTATCGTCTGTGGGTTATGGATAAAATATGGTAATTCCAATAGTTTAATCAAATGTCGCAGCAGAAATCGAGATTTGTCAGACCAGCCAATGTTTTTCCCATCTCTATTGTCCAATTTTGCTGAGCCTGTGCGAATTGTAGCCTCAGTTTCCTGTTCTTAGCTAGGGTCCCCTCTTGGATGGGTAGATATCACTCAGCGCTTCAGGTCCCTTTTTGTTTAAACAAATTAAAAGCTACTTATTCCTTAGTAGTTGGGTCTTACTGCACCCAACCCAGTCTGAACTGAAATCGAACCGGCAATTATTTGCTTGGGAGTCGGTTGCTCTAACAAGGAGGCTAGACCATGGCCTCTAATGTCTGTCTCCAGAGCAACTTTAGAGGTCAGAGGAGTGAGAGTTACCTGCATAGCAATTTGCAAGCTGGCCTCTGTTACACTCATCCCCCTAAACCTCACTCCCATCCCGGACGAGCCCCCATGTGTGACCCACCGGTCCTACTGCACCCAACCTGGTCCGATCTGGGATCGAATCGGCGATTCTTCGCATGGAAGTCAGTTGCTCTAACAAGAATTCTAAAGACCATGGCCTCTAGCGTCTGTCACTAGAGCACCTTTTGAGGACATAGGAGTGAGGTTTACCTTCATAGCACTTCGCTAGCTGGCCTCCGATACACTCACCCCCTTAAACCTCACTCCCATGCTGCCTGAGCCCCCATGTGTGACCCACTGGTCCTACTGCACCCAACCCGGTCTGAGCTGGGATCGAACCGGTGATTCTTAGTATGGGAGATGATTGCTCTAACATGGCCTCAAGCGACTGTCGCTAGAGCACCTTTTGAGGTCAGAGGAGTGAGGTTTACCTGCATAGCACTTTGCTAGCTGGCCTCAGTTACACTGCCTGTCTTGACCAGGACTCCCTGGTAGAAGAGATCAATAATATGAGATAAATTAGGGCTAAATAAAAGAATAAGATGGAGAATTTCACATGAGATATGAAGCCAAAGAACAGGAGGAAAAAAACTGTGGATAAAACCGGAGGGTAAAAAAAATATGACGTGCATCATTGTTTTATTTAACGCAGATCATTTGGTTTTCAGCCACTGAAAATGTGTCACAATTCAACAAGAAGGACGTATCATCACAAATCCCATATGCAGTGGATTTATGCATGGTCTTAATAGAATAAGAAGCTAAAAGGATTTTAAGATGTGTTGTTAAAGGGATTGTTCAGCAAAAAACATGAACATTTTCATAATTTACTCATCCTTCACTTGTTTAAAACCTATTTGAAATTCTGTCTTCTGTTGAACACGAAATAAAATAGTTTGAAAAATTCTGGTTGCTTAGACCCAATGATGTCCATTGTATTTTTGCCTACTATAAATGTGAATTGTTTCCAGTAACCAGAATTAATTAAAATATTTTAATTTGTGTTCAACAGAAAAAAAAAATAATAATAACAGTTTAAAAGCATATGGGGAGAGAAAATGGAAGAGAATAATTTTCATTTTGGGTGAGCCAGTTCAAAATGATTTAAATATTACCATTCTTCTTTGTTCTTAAAACTGTCCACCAACAACGGTATTTAGGTTTCCCTTTTTATTTAAACAATATTCAACGTCTGCATAGTTTACACTCACCAGCCACTATATTAGGTACACCTTACTAGTACCGGGTTGGACCCCCTTTTACCATCAGAACTGCCTTAATCCATTATGGTACTGGAAATATTCCTCAGAGATTTTGGTCCATATTGACATGATAGCATCACGCAGTTGCTGCAGATTTGTCAGATTTGATGGATCCTTGCTTTCATGCAAACTCTGACCCTACCATCCGAATGTCGCAGCAGAAATCGAGACTCATCAGACCAGCCAACATTTTTCCAATCTCTATTGTCCAATTTTGGTGAGCCTGTGCGAATTGTAGCCTCAGTTTCCTGTTCTTAGCTGACATGAGTGGCACCTGGTGTGGTCTTCTGCTGCTGTAGCACATCCGACTCAAGGTTGTATGTGTTGTGCCATCAGAGATGCTCTTCTGCATACCTTAGTTGTAGCGGGTGGTTATTTGAGTTATTTTTGCCTTTCTATCAACTCGAACCAGTCTGGCCATTCTCCTCTGACCCTTCGCATCAACAAGGCATTTGCGCCGACAGAATTGCCACTCAGTGGATATTTTCTCTTTTTGGACCATTCTCTGTAAAACCTAGAGATGGTTGTGCGTGAAAATCCCAGTAGATCAGCAGTTTCTGAAATACTCCGACCAGCCCGTCTGGCACCAACAACCATGCCACGTTCAAAGTAATTTAAATTACCTTTCTTCCTCATTCTGATGCTCGGTTTGAACTGCAGCGGATCATCTTGACCATGTTTACATGCATTGAGTTGCTGCAATGTCATTGGCTAAATAGAAACTTGCATTAAAGAGCAGTTGGACAGCTGTACCTAATAAAGTGGCCAGTGAGTGTATATGCACAGTTTTGTGACGGACAAAAATTGGTAGTACGTTTCGTTCCATACCCTTTGTGTGTTGAAAAGCAATTAAATGGTTTTGTTTGCATACCGCAGATGCGAGATGAAAACCCACCGCAGACCAGATTTGTTTCAGTGAACTGTCACCGTTCCTTGGTGTGCAAATGATTTAATTACAGTCGTGTTATCGGAAGGCTTAGTTGGACTAATTATTTAATTGTCTTCAGGCCTAGGTATTTCAAGCTCATCTCTTGATCAGAGAAAACAATCCCTTTCCTCAAAGCCCATGTGAACGTGGAGCTTCTCTCTCCTGCTTTTAAATCCCATATGCAGCAGCCTTGAGATAGAGTTGACAAAAGGCGGATAAAATCCACACGTTTTTAGCTTTAGCGTATCATCTTCTTTTTATATGCTGGTGTTGTAGTTAATAGAGGCTAATTGGTGTGATGCGTGTGTGATGTTGATCTAGTAACATCAGCTTGCAGGCAGAAGAAGCCAGATCGCCATGCTGCATTATGTAGAACGCTGTAAAGCTAATGTTGATATAATCACTCTTTGATTACATCCATTAAGCTAGTTTTTTTTTTTAAGTCTTGAAGCTTCGTGTGCATTGTGTGTTTCTGGAGGTGCCTGTTTGTTCCACATAAACAGTGACTGTTGACTTTTAGGATGTAATGAAGACTACAACTCCCATGATTGAACACTCAGTCATGTTGTCATCAAACTATGCTTTTGTTTGTTGTGCATATGCGCCCATTAGTGGTGAAAATTACAAACTGTGCCTTTAAACCTGTTAGCCAGCACTCACTTCTGGGGATTTACACCTACCTAAATTTAAATAGTAACAGTTCTCGACTCCATTAACAACGTTGATTAGGTATCATTGGAAAGAAGACACTTTGAGCTTCACTGTGGTCCATCTAGAAAGTTTCATGCTAAAAAATATAACAAGTTATACATTATGAAGTAATGAGAAAGAAAAATTGTTCTGTGTTTAATATTTTTGTTTTTCCATATACAAACACAGGAAAACATTAATGCAATAACCTAGAAAAATATGCCTTAAAAGGCAAGTGTCATGAGTTTACTGTATATTTCACATTCGATGAAGTTAGCTGGCAAAATAAGATTTCTGTAAAAAGATTTCAGAGACTATATCAAGGCATTTTCTCCAAAATGACCATCTCAAACTAAAACGGTAACAGTTGTTGAAGAATTTGGTCTACATTCACAGTTTGTGTATCTTTGGAAAGAAGAAACTTTGGGCTTTACTATCTATTATCTAACATTTATAATGCTCAAAATGAAAAATAGTTATAGATGCTTAAGTAATGTAAAAAAAAGTAATGAAAAAATGTATTAACAAATATGACATAAACAATAGACTTTTATTATATGCAAATGGAGAGACTTAAGACATGTAAGCTGAACTTCATGGTAAGATCTGACAGCTCATGAGCTGTTTTTTAACCCCAATGATTTCAGTTTGTAGACTTTATTTAATGTGTTTTCAGCAGTGATTTTGAGGGTCAGTGGAGATAGATAAAGTGCTACTGAAACCTTATTTCCAGCTGTGTGACTTTATATCTTTTGAGATATTGACTTTATTTCTAAAATTGTGATTTTGGATTTTAGAGTTGTGGCTTTTTATATATATATATATATATATATATATATATATATATATATATATATATATATATATATATATATATATATATATATATATATATATATATAAAAAGAAATAAATGAAAAAGCCTCAAAAGTAGTTGCTGCAATATTTGTCAAACTGTAGTGAGTTTATTCATATATATGTATGTGTTGGCCACTTTTTGTATACTTTTTGGATGGCCATCTGTTTGTTTCTAATAAGTCTCATGTTTTCGTTACCGCAGACTAGCTCAGTAAACAAAGAAAGAAGAAATGCTCGCATGTGTTTAGCCTTTTTCCTTATTGCAAACACAGCAGTAATCTGACAGCAATTGTGTTGTTTTGGCTTTTTCAGGGTTAATTATTGTGATCTCCCGAGTGCAACAGAAAAATACAGGGAAATCTCTGTAGACTGATGGCATTTCATGCCGTTCAGCCTTACAATCTTAAAATGTCAACAAAATCACCTTTTTTGCTCATCACTTTAGACATTACGCTAGAGAATCATTCAAATACAAGCTCTAAAGTGACGTTTGTGAAGTAGCAACAGTTTCTGCTGTTCTGACGTCAGCTGCAGATGTGAATCAATGGAGGAAGAAAGTAGTTCCTCATACAAAAGGTTTTTTAGACTCTGTGTTTGATTTAGTTTTTTCTATACATGATTATGCCGTCAAACTGTTGTATTAACGCAATATCACACTCGTAGCATTGCGATATGACTGTAGATTGTCACTGAAAGGACACTAAGCACTACGCCACAGGTGTCAAAGCCAGTTCCTGGAGGGCCGCAGCTCTGCACAGTTTAGTTCCAACCCTAATTAAACACACCTGATCAAACTAATTGAGTGCTTTAGTCTTGTTTGATACCTACAGATAGGTGTATTGAAGCAGGGCTGGAGCTAAACTCTGCAGGGCTCCGGCCCCCCAGGAATTGACTTTGACACCCCTGCACTACGCTAATGCATGCCTCCCACCAGTATATATATATATATATATATATATATATATATATATATATATATATATATATATATATATATATATATATTATTATGTTTATGTATTATGTTTATTAATGTTTAACTTAATTTGTTTGTTTAAATTCTGCTTATATAATTTGTTTGCAACACTTTACAATGAGTGTCATAAATCAGTGTATAAAGAAAATAAGTTGTAATAAAGATTTTGTTAATTTATCAATGACTAGCTTGTATTTTTTGCCACAATTTACACTAGATGCTAGCTGTGTACAACAGACAATAGATTATATGCCAAACAATCTTGTCAGGCATATTTAGATCCTTAATTATTTGATGAAATCACTATTTACAGATCACAACGTAGCCTCAAAATACTTGTTAACTGTCATTATAAATAATTAAATTTTACTCCTGTTTTTCAGATCACTAGATTTTTCCCATTTGTTAGTAAAAATGTTTTTCTAATTTACAGTGTATTAAAAAATGTCATCATTTCTTCTTTTTTAATTTTTTTTATAAGTACAGACCAGCGTCATGGTGCCGCAGTGGGTAGCATGGTAGCCCCATGTTCGTTTGGGTTTCCTCCTGGTGCTCCGGTTTCCCCGAGAGGGGTCTGGATGCAGACCTGGTGCAGTGCAATCTGAGCTGCATCCAATGCTTTTTAATGCGCTCACATCGCTGAGTGATGCAATCTCAGCTTGCATCATAAAAGCTGCATCCAGATACTATTGGTCTCCCCCCACAGTCCAAAGACATGCGCAATAGGTGAATTGAATAAGCTAAATTGGCCGCACTGTATGTGTGTGAATGCAAGAGTGTATGGGTTGCAGCTGGAAGGGTATCCGCTGTGTAAAACATATGCTGGATACGTTAGCGGTTCATTCTGCTGTGGTGACCCCTGATTAATAAAGGGATGAATGAATGATGAAAGTTCAGACCATAATTTGTATGTTTTATGTTTACATAATCACGATGATGGAACATTTTTTAACTCATTATTTTTTTTAACACTTTCTTTTCTTGAAAGTTTTGTGCTTACTATTTTTTTTTTTTTTTTGCAAGAACCAATGAAGATTTAGGTACTATAAGCATTAATACTGATCATTTTAATTCTTTCAAATTATATTTGTTCGAAAGAAAGAAAGAAAGAAAGAAAGAAAGAAAGAAAGAAAGAAAGAAAGAAAGAAAGAATATAGCTATTATAATAGCAAAATAGCTTTTGATAAAAAAAGAAACTAAAGAAAAAGTTGTTGTCCTTGAGTTGACCGAGGGACCAGTTTGGTGGTCCACAGGGTCTGTTAAGGTGCAAATAATTCAGCCATATTCCATCAGTATTCCAGACAATATAACAGACAGCTGCTGGTTTGCTGAATTACATGCAGAGAAACCAGTTTGTGTCATGATTTGAGCTGCGGCTTTTCGTGTTTAGCTGTGCATCTCTCATGTGTGTCTGAGGGGAATATTGAGTCTGTCTTTGAGTTTTGACTACACAGCATTTTTCCTTCCCAGTTGGCGTTCAAGCGCATCGTCCATTACATCACTGACATGCAGAAGTGGAAATGAGTACAAGGTGAAATATAACAGAGGTTATACGAAGCATGAAAGACATCATTCGATTCTATCACTATGAATTCATCTTGGCTTGTTTCTATGAATTTTTAAAATGCTTGGTGATACTATAGATTCCTGGAAGTATTGAGGGAAAAAAGGACTAATGACTAGTAGTATTTAGTAGTAGTCATTTTAATGTCTTTTTAGATGCACAATATGTGTTTTGGTAACACTTTAAAATAATGGTCAATTAGTTAATGTTAGATATTATATTTATTAACATGAACAAACAATTAGTAATATATTTATTACGGTATTTATTCATCTTTGTTAACATTAGTTTGTTCATGTTAACTCTGCGTTAACTAATGTCAACAAGCACAACATCCAATTTTAATAATGCAAATATTTCAGATTTTGAGTAATACGATTTTTTTCAGTTGGATTGTCAGCATTATATTATATATATTTTTTTACTTTACTTGAAGATAGACATCACAAGCTTCTCAATTCTAAAGAGTGTCAGTATTTTTTTTTTTGTGTCAGTATTAAAAATCAAATGTTATTGTGATTTATATTTCTCAAATGTGGTTGAACAGAAACAGCAGGTTAATATTAAGCATTAACAGAAACTTCAGTAACAGAAACTGCAGGTTAATATTAAGCCTTAACAGAAACTTCAGTAACAGAAACTTCAGTAACAGAAACCTTAGGTTAATATTAAGCATTAACAGAAACTTCAGTAACAGAAACTTCAGGGTTAATATTAAGCATTTCCTTCAAGTTTATTATAATTTTTTTAAGTACTTCTTACTGTACAGGCAATAAGAATCAATTATTAACAATAGGCAATAAATAAATACAACAATAAATACATGCAATGCAGACATACATCATAGCTATATATTGTAATTTATTTAGAAAAGCTGGCTCAGCGCACCTGTGTATATACGCGCTCCGCCATCTCACAATATAGATAAATATATAAACAAATAAATTCTGCTTGCCGTAGTCAGGGCCGGTGTACTGACATTTTATCCTACCCATCAAGATTATGCTACCAACATATTATTTGAATGGTTCTGAGGTTGGGGTTAGGGATTACACAGGATAGGGCGATATTACAGCTTCATATCACACTATTCCACATTAAGATTACACTGGTAGCAAAATCTGATGGGTAGTTTATTGCGTCATCAAAATGTGCTAGCTACTTTTTGAATGGGAGGTGGGACAATCTGAGCACACTTTGATGACGCAATATGCTACCCATCATATTTTGCTACCAGTGTTCTAATGTGGAGTAGTGTGATATGAAGCTGTAATATCGCTGTAACCTACCTAATCCCCAACCTCAGAACCATTAAAACACAGTGATGGTAGCCTTATCTGATGGGTAGGCTAAAATGTCAGAACACCGGCACGTCAATAAAGGCAAACTAGGCGGATAGTGAGGGATATATAGTGAGGGACAGAATAGTGAGGGATATATATTGAGGGACAGAATAGTGAGGGCGGCCCCTCTGTGAAAACGCCCACTTTTACTTAGCAGCACTTCCGTTTTCACTTTCAGCTTTAGGGCGACGTGATCGTCCTTTGACTAGAAAGCCAGTTCAGCTTGCTCCGGTGTTCTGTCGATTTGTCCTAACTTGTCAGATTGTCCTACCTCCCATTCAAAAGGTATGTAGCACATTTTGATGACACAATATGCTACCCATCAGATTTTGCTATCAGTGTAAATTTTAATGTGGAATAGTGTGATATGAAGCTGTAATATCGCCCTCACCTATCTAATCCCTAACCCCAACCTAAAAAACATTCAAGTACAGTGTTGGTAGCATAATCTGATGGCTAGGATAAAATGTCAGGACACCAGCCCTGGCCGTAGTTTACACAGGACTGGCAGGAAATATGCATTGATACAGCTTTATAATATTCAGTTGAAGTCAGAATTATTAGCCCACCTTTGATTTTTTTTTTCTTTTTTTAATATTTTCCAAATTATGTTTAACAGAGCAAAGAAATTTTCCCAGTATGTCTGATAATATTTTTTCTTCTGGAGAAAGTCTTATTTGTTTTATTTTGGCTAGAATAAAAGCAGTTTTTAATTTTTTAAACACCATTTTAAGGACAAAATGATTAGCCCCTTTAAGCTATATTTGTTTTCAATTGTCTACAGAACAAACCAGTGTTATACAATAACTTGCCTAATTACCCTAATCTGCCTAGTTAACCTTATTAACCTAGTTGAGCCTTTAAATGTCACTTTAAGCTGTATAGAAGTGTATTAAAAATATCGGGTAAAATATTATTTACTGTCATCATGGCAAAGATAATATAAATCAGTTATTAGAGATGAGTTATTAAAACTATTATGATTAGAAATGTGTTAAAAAAATCTTCTCTCCGTTAAACAGAAATTGGGGAAAAATAAATAGGGGGCTAATAATTCTGACTTCAACTGTATATGTGGTTTATTTTGATAGTGATTATTGATTTTGAACTGTTTTTGTGGTGTTCAGCGCACCTCAGCACATTCAGAGAGAGAGAGAGAGAGAGAGAGAGAGAGAGAGAGAGAGAGAGAGAGAGAGAGAGAGAGAGAGAGAGAGAGAGAGATCACATCACATCACATACAGTATACGGTTCTTCCACTCAGCTCTTTTGGTGGATTTTTCTCTGGTTTTTGTTCTCCTCTTCAATTCAAATATGGTTTCCCAGCATCCCTCAAAGCCTTCCTTACTCTGTCCTTCCAGTTGTTCATGTCGGGTCTTCATTTTTTTTTTGCAGAGGATTGGCCTTTTAATGTCCAAAGTGGACATGACAGTAAGTGGCATCCCCATTTTTCTTAGTAAACATAAATGTTTTTTTGTTTTTTGTATCACGCTATTTTAACATTTAAAATGCAGACTGTTGGTCGCGAGAAATATCCCCAAACTGTTTGTGTATACAAAGTTCACACGTACAATTAATGTCACATGGTTATCTCATTTATTTATTTTTATTTTTTGGACATCTACGGTTGTTCGTCGCACACACTCAAATGTTGAACTATGATTGTTACATTTTTTTACAAGATTATTCATACTCAATGTTAGTAAACATATTGGACCATTAGGCAACACTTTATTTTAATGGTCCATTTGAGTATTAGTAGACTGTCTGCTTGATACTGTATCTTCAACAGACATTTAACTGGCACATGTCAACTTACACTAACGCCAACCTAACAGTCTACTTATAATCTAATGAGAATTAGTTGGCATGTAGATGCAATGTAACTTAAACTCAACAAACGGACGATCAAAATAAAGTGTGACCGACCATTATTCTTAAGTGTTACCATACTTTTTTCAAATAAAATATCCAAAAATCAGCTTTGCTTTGCTTGAAACTATCATAAAAATGAATTTTAAATACTTTAATTCAAACATTAACTTTCCCGTAGTCCTGTAGGATGTAATGAAGACTACAACTCCCATGATTCCACACTTAGTGCATAATCAAACTACAAATGACAAATGACTACTACTAAATATGCACCCTCTTGTGGCAAAAACTGCATACTGTGCCTTTAATAAACAATAATGTCTGAATGAAATGAGTCATTTTAGTGAATCAGTTCATTTTCACTGACTTATTGTTCTATAGCATCAAACTACTTGTGTGTACATCGATGCACGGTTGATACTTGATGCTATAGACCTTTTTCTCTCTTGTTTTGTTGTCTGCGGACATTTTTCAGACAGTTTTAGCATCATAATAGAAGTAGATTTAGTCCAGCAGCTAAAAAGATAATCATGAATATCGGCTGAAAGAATCCCTTCCCTCAAAAAAATCCAATACTTTCTGCTTGGCTGCTTGGCTTTTCTCAGAGATAGTAGGGAGTCTGTGCAACAATTAATTTGCCCCAATACTGTTACAGCTTCATCATGACTGGCACATTCTCTGCTAATGACTTTGGCGACACAGTTTCTGGGTTTAAAAGAAGACGAGTACTGACTGAATGCTGGGTTGGCTAGTTTTATGAACTTCAGTACCCACATTCTCTCAAAGCTGCATATTTCCATCTCTCTATTTGGACTTGAAACCTTGAATCAATATAACGCCCTAGTCTCTGAATAATAAGTCCGCTTCTGTGTACTGCATGCTTGTGCCTGGAGACTCACAAACTGTTAGCTAGCCTTCCGGAGTTTCAGCAAAACTAACAACTTGGGGACAGACATTTGGCAAAGTTATATGGGAAGGACAGCAGAATGGGTTTGTGCGTGTGTGTATGTGTATGTGTACCTTGCATTTCTTGTGTTAGAATGCAAGTATACGTAGCAATACCAGTGAATTTTGACCTTGTGTGGACATTTTGTCTGGGTCTGTAAATAATGAAGTATTTGGAAAATGCAAAAATGCAGATTGGTTCCTCTGAGGGTTAAATTTAGGGCTAGTGTTTGGGGTAGGGGGATAGAATATACAGTTTGCACATATACTAATAATTAAATTTATGGAAAGCAACCTTAGTGATAGCTGTACAAATGTGTGCGGGCATGTGTGTGTGTTAAATGCTAGTATGTTTTCAATATTTCCACTGCTGACTGTGGTGCAATAGAATTCCATTTTAATAAATAGATCCAAGATAAAGTTAATTGTTGCAGTTATACAGTTTTATATAGTTGTTATTGCATCTGTTTGAATAAATTATTAAATTTGTGTTTTCAATTTTGTTTTGGGTATCACGATGGCGCAGTGGGTAGCACGATCACCTCACTGTCACAACCTTCCTTGTGTGTTTGTATTCGTCATGTGATCCTCACCATGTGCTCCTTTGTTCTAGTTCCCGCCATCATTATGTTCATCACCTTCACCTGTGTTCATCCACCTGTGTGTTATCATGTCATCATGTCCCTGTGTATTTAAGTCCCTGTATTCAGTTAGTCCCTGGTCCGGTATTGTCAATGTCTACATGTCTTGATGTTTGTCTTCAAGCCCTGTTCATCATGTGATGTTCATACGTGTCCTTTAATAAATATATGTGCTTTTGATAATCCTGAGACCTTGTGCCTTCTTCCTGTGAACGTCAGGCGTAACACTCACAGCAAGAAGGTCGCTGGTTTGAGTCCTCTCTGTTGGCATTTCTGTGTGGAGTTTGCATGTTCTTCCTATGTTCACGTGGTGTTTCCTCCGGATGCTCCGGTTTCACCCACCGTCCAAAGACATGCACTATAGGTGAATTGAATAAGCTAAATTTCCCAGTGTTGGGTTGCAGCTGAAAAAGCATCCGCTACGTGAAACATATGCTGGATAAGTTGGCGGTTCATTCCGCTGTGGCGAACCCAGATTAATAAAGGGACTGAGTTGAAAAGAAAATTAATTAATAAATAAGTTTGTTTTTTTGGAGAGTAAATACATTTCCCACAGTAATGCCATCTTTTTTGAAGTGTGTATATATATATATATATATATATATATATATATATATATATATATATATATATATATATATATATATATATATATATATATATATATACATTTTCCACTGTAATTCCAAATTTTTTATTTGAAATTTCAAGTTATTTTAATAGGCTTAGTTATTTTGATCTCTAAAATACTCATCAGTGTTTATATCTGAACTTCTATACTTCTTACCTCAATATTTTGAGATAAATTGACATTTTGAAACATACACATGCCAAAAAGTGACTAAAACTGATGCTGTTTTGACTTTATATAATAAAACAAAATTTTTGTCATTTAGGAAAATGATTGTATTTAAATGATTAAATGATTAATTAAATGTTGAATTAATTTATTTGAGGGGTGAAATACGTTTTTCCAAAGTAATGCCATCTTTGCTTGAAGTGTCAAGTGTGAAGTGTATATATATATATATTAACTCTCTGATTTAGTGGCTAATTGGAATGAATCTGTAAATTTATCGAAATCTCATTCATACAATTTTGTACGATTTGCTCATCCACCAACGATGGTTGGGTTTAGGAGTGGGGTTGGGTGCGACGGCTTCTTTTTAAAATTGTACATTTTGTACTACTGAAATTGTACAAATTCATGCAAATTAGAGACTAAACTGACAAAACATATAATGGCTACATGTCCTCATGAAAATTCTGTTGAAATCTGATGACCTTTCTGTGCAATTTATTTAGTGTTGCCTACTATATACTGCAGGGAAGATAAGTATCAAACATGTCATGTTTTTTCCTGGGAATGATATTTCTAAAGGAGCTGTTGACTGAATTGAAACAGATTTTGACATAAAAATAAAACAAATCAAATCTGAAAAATGTGTTATATGTAATAACAATGAAAGGACACAGGGAGAATGTAATGAACTACTGAAATGTATTTAATACGTTAAATAAAAGGCTTTTTTTGGTGATGGAAGCTTAAAGACACCTCTCATATGGAGAATGAAGTCACATGAATTGCTCAGGTGTGAGTTTTTCACAGACTTCAACAAAGTGTAAAAATCTTGATGATTCTGTGGGTTTCGTCTATCAAATCTGACCTTTATTTTGTATTTTATATTGAATTCAAGTCAGGTGATTGGCTGGGCCATTCTACAGCTTGATTTTCTTTCTCTGAAAGCATTTGAGAATTTAATTGGCTGTGTTTTGGATCATTGTATGGCTGAAATATCCAGCCTGGTTTCATCTTCATCATCATGCTAATGTAGATGTTGGACTGAAGCAGTGAATATTAGTTTACAGTACAATGAGGAAGGGCAGAGGGTTGCTGAAGAACTACTGAGAGATTTCAGCTGCTGTCTGGGCTTTCACTGCTTTTCTATACCTCCTTTTCTTCATGTGCTCAATAATTTCTCCCTGCATTATTTCATTTTATTACACATAACTTAATTTGTAACCTACTGTAATTAGATTTGTATTCTTAGCATATATGGTTTATTTGGTTGTTACCAACATCCGGGGAAAATGACAAGTCTAGGGCACCTTTAGAAATACTTTTTCTGAGAAAAATGGTGACGTGTTCAATACTTATTTTCGCCATTGTATGAGTATCGTAACATAATTCTGTAACATAATTTGTGGCCACGGAAAACCTCTTCAGGTATGTGTAGATGAGTTTCCATTAAAAGTGTGTATTATGTGTATGTGGGCAATACCGGAGGGCGAGAATGCAGTGTTGGTGTTGTTGTTAGAGATTTGTGAGCAGTAGCAGTGTCATCATGATGGATGGAGGAGTCCTGTTAGTTCTGGTTCTACTGCTGATCTGAACCGCAGGGGCGGATGAAGGAACGGGACGGCTCCGTGATCTAAGTCCAGCTTTCCCCGGGCCTTCTGTCTGCATGTACGCTTCCCCTTGAACAAGAGAGCCAGTAGGTTAAGATCAGGGTCGATGCTGCTGTCTCTTACACCTTTCAGCCAGGTGTTCTAATCCTTAGTTTGGCTTGCTTTATTTCATTAAAAAAAAAAGAGTTTTTTGAGATCACCTGGATTCTTGTTGTGAGGAAAAAAAAGGTAAAAACATAAAACTTTAATTCATTTTAGCCAAATAATTTTTTTACATGGTTACTGTTTTAAGTGAAGTCAAGTCAGCTTTATTATTATGAAGGTTTTTATAATGTGGATTACATCAAAAAACAAGAGCCATAACTATATTTTTTGTTCAGATTATGAAGTATATTCAGCATAATATATTTTAGAGGCCTGAAATAAGTGTTTTTTTAATCATTCTGTGTAAACTGCACATTTTGTCTTCAATATTTAGACTTTTGCTTGACGGCATTGTCATTTGTACATAAAACTTTTCAAAAAATGCACAGGAAAAAAGATTGTGTTATTTGTACATTGTTGAGTACTATCAAGTTTGTTAGTTTTTTTGGTCATGAATATGTTTTTCAGCAAACACATTGATGGCGACTATATATATATATATATATATATATATATATATATATATATATATATATATATATATATATATATAATCGATTGGCTAAATATTTTATTCAGTTGGATAAACCATCAGAATGCTTTCATACAAAACAATATATGCTTCACTGAAAGCTAGTATAGATATTTTTAGACATATTTGGCCTCATTCATTTTGAAAATACAGCAATTGTGTCTTGATAAACATTCCATTTTAAAAATATGTTCTATTGTTGGAAAGGTAATGGGAATTAGAAATGGGATTTGCAATAATGCAACACGCTTTTTTATTTCAAGAATATTTTGAATATGTATGGCCTTTACTTTTGCAAACCCCCCCCCCCCCCCCCCACATGAGCTTTATATATGCAATCACTTGCTAACTTGCAATCACTTGCTTGTGATCTTAAAAATGTAATGACAAATCAAAACATCAAATATTTTTATGTTGCTTTAACTCATTTTAATAGTTAATCAGGTTTTAAATATTTTTTTGAAGATGTACAAAGTTTAACTTAATATTTTTAGTCAGTTTGACTGATGTAAGTTGACATGACTAGAAAAAGTTAATTTGATTCAGCTAAAAAAGGCAGCAATATTTTTTTTACAGTGCAATAAATACAATATTCCTTGCCTTAATGACATGACCATATTTTACTGTCATATGAAAGTTTTCCCAACCTTAGTGTCGTGTTTTACATTTCATGTGATTTCAACATTGTAGTGTGTAATTTTAGTTTAGTATTTTTGTTTTTTGTAGATTTTTTTGACATTGTTTGTATGAAAAATGTTTTACAAACATTTTTTTAAAGTTTTTAGTACATTGTTGCCATGGACATTCTTGAAAAAAGTAGTATTATACTCACCATTAGTACTTACCGTTAGAAAAAAAAAAAAAAAAACATAGAAAAACCATAAGTCAGTCTTCATCCATGTCATCTTCGTATCAGCTCTTCTCACAAATATTCTCATCACTTCAAACAATCTCTGTCAAACCCTCTTCAGCAGATTGCAAATCAGCCGTTCTGCCATTAGCTTGAACTGTTAGCATAAAGCTGTGTAGGGCAGGTGCATCACGTCACATAATGATTGACAGGGCACTGAACCAGTGACTGTGCACAAAGAGCAATAAATCCACAAAGTGTCCAATAAATGAAGAAACGTCACCATATATCGAAAGAATCATGCAGCCATTGGCTGAATTCTCCATCAGTCAAACTAGAAATTAAGTTAATGGCTAAGTGACTGACAGATAGCATATGCAGAACGTCAAAACAAGTGACTGCTTTGTTTAGATTTTAGTAACTATTACTTTAACCTTTTATTCAGTACGTGCTGTTATTTTAAATGTACACTGTAAGCTATGACATCATGTTGCTTTTTACTACAAAGATGCCATTTTTGCGCGCAAGTAACATCATAAACAATGTAAACAACAAGTCTCCGGAAGAACCGGTGACATACAATTGAATAACCTTCTATAATTCTAAACACTAAACACTATAGTGTCGGTGGACTAAATGTGCTCTGGGATGTTGTTCTAAGGACTCTTACCTTTCAAAATAATTTGTAATATATAAATATTAATGCATGTGTGTCTTGTTATTGCGATGATATGTACTCCATACATTCTTTGTAAGCTTCCCATTGAAAAACAACTAGCTAAAATGGCTGCTTGAGGGTTGTAGCTTTAGACTCATGTATAGTTTGTCAAGAATACTCATGTTCTTTTTGATGTAGCCTATTCATAAACACTGACATGGTAAAAAAAAAAACAGCGCCCCAGTGTGTCCACGTTAACCAAAACATTTATTTCTTCAAAAGAAGACCATTAACATCCATTTAGGGAAGAGATGGTGTGAATTTCTTTAAAACTGGTAGAGAAGAAAGGCCTGTGGTCTCATTTTTTCCCCATATTCCATTTACAGACTCTATAGTGTGCATAAATGGCCTATTATGATCCAGATTTTTATTATGCATGTGCACTGTTGACTTTAATAATTATTCACTCATTTCTATAATAGACAAATCAATTATACATGTGAAATTGCGTCATGTGTGTGTTTGTGTGTGTAAAACAGAACTCCCTGCACGGAATTCTCCCTGGTTACGTGACCTACATCCAGATAGCCTCATCTTTCAGCTTATTGCGCTAATTCTTACATCAAACAGTCAACGTTTGTTCAGATATGGTCGATTTTTGGGCTTTTAAAGTCTAGGATCATGCTTCTTTTATCCGGCTTCATTTCTCAGCCTCGCAGAGACAGGAGTATTATTTCACTTCATTGTGTAGACTTAATATGTCGTAGTTAAATACCCTGCATGCATACAGAACAGCTCGAAAGCAACAGCCCGTGCATCCAGGAACGTAAGCTCTTCCACGCACAAAGAGCTGCAGGTTGTCTTGGAAAAACAGAAAAACTCCCTAGAGAACGCTGACTTGTTCTCGTTCTGTTCTTCGGATTTGTTTTATTTTTTTTTCTCTCTGAGCTGCCTTTCAGGAACTGTGATGTTTGAGGAAGCTTTAATTGCTTGGGTAGTCTGATCTGAGACTTAATAGTGATCTGGCCTGACCTTGAGCTTTCTGTTGTGACAGAAATAAGGAAGCTAGACAGTTGTTGGTCCCTATGAGTAGAAAGACTCTATTTTTTTTCTGTCTCTCTGTCTTTGCTGCCTCTCCATGTACATTGTACTATACTATAAGTGGTTAGTCCTAAAAATAAAGTGGTTTATTTTTACCTGGTTACATGAAAGTTGCCCTTATACAACCCCAAAATTGACAGTGGTGAAAAACATCAGTTAAGGAAGCATCAGAGTGATGTGGATACGTGGTTTGTACTAACATTGCAATTCATTGCCATCATGAGGTCATTAATATGGCACTGTTGTGGTAGTTTGGCTGTAAATATATTTAATAAGTTAATCAGGTTTCAACTAAAAAAAAGAAGTTACCCTCTATGCTAAAAATACTAACAGATGGGGTGCCAGTGGCTGGGATGCACAAGAAAAGAAACCAAAAAGCCACTCTGGCGAACTTACACATCCTTTTTATTTACAATTTACTCACTGCCGCTGCTATTCTGACCTGAGATGGCAATGACAACCTTAGTTGTTCGTTCACATATTGCATATAAAGGCATGTGAAAAGTGGGATCGCATGGATTCCTTCGCTGCTTTGCGTTCTTGCTCTTCTGGCGTCTGTGGTAACTAGGTGACCATCAACTGTTTTCTCTGAGAATGACAAACGGACAAACCATTGCTGCAGCTCCGATACAGGTTTACTTGTGGAGAAAATTAAAAAGCACTGCAGTGTTTGGGTGCTCTGTGTTTGTCTACCATTCGGTACCATTATTACCGAAATATGTATATTCCATACAACGTGCGAAGCTGATTTGTTCTAGTCAAAAGAATCGCGGTGCACTCGCAGCATTCTGTTGAGATAGGGAGCGACGTGCACAGTGCGATATTTAGCGATTTTGACAATGGTGTTCGGTCATTAAATACCGATACCGTTTTATCGCCCAGTCCTAATTGTAACAGTGACTACGTTTACATGGATATCAGTAATCAAATCATTTGCTTTAATCTAATTAAGAGACTAATAAGACTAAGGTGTTTACATGAGTTGCTTTTTGAATGTTCCTTTCATGATCCCGTTTTACATGCTACAGCACATAATTCGTTTAATGTCATTGCGTCACCACGCTATCCGCATTTGCTCTGGAGTTTCATGTAATCTCGAGTGTTTCATTTTTAATTTGTCGACTTTAACTGCAGTTTGGCACTTTCACTTTCATTCACAAACATTTCATGCACGCCCAACTATGAACTGCTGGAGGTGTGGTTTTAATGGAAGTTCATACCGCATGCTGAATGGAAGAAAAAAAAACCTTTGCATTTCACGATGCAGGTGTCTGTGGTCTGCACTGACTGGGTAGGTACAAAGACTGTCACACAGCTGTGTGTGTGTGTAGGTGGGTGGGTGTGTCTGTGTGTGTCTGTGTGTGTGGACTATCCTGTTACAAAACGTGGCGAAAAGTCCTACATGATGGTAATAGTTCGATTAAGGTGTTTACATGTCTGTACTGCACTTTAATAATGCGACTAAAATCGGCATACTCCACATGTCTTAATTCGATTTCTCTTTAGTTCGATTATGACCTTAATCAGATTAAATTAATCAAAAATCGCTGTTTACATGGTGAACTCTTAATCAGAGTATTGTCTTTGAAATATTGGTGTCCATGTAAACGTAGTCATTGTTGTGTGAAATTTTTGTTGTCTATTTTTGTGATTTTTTATTATTATTTATTTTTTTTAGGTTTTTTGACAATGTTGTTTGCATGGGAAAGGAAAAAACATTTTGCTTTTAGTACATTATTGTCATGGAAATTCATCAACCAAAATATTTATTTATTCAAACTAAGACAACTTTAAAAGTGTTGTGAAAAGCACTAGAGGAAAGGCCTGTGGTCTAATTTTGCCATTACATTTAAGACATTCTGCAATTTCTGAGATGGATATGTTTGTGCTAACATTGCAATCCATTGCCATGATGGGGTCATTCAAATTACAGGTATGGTTGTTTGGCTGTAAAGTATATTTAAAAGAATAATTCACCCAAAAATTAATATTCTGTCTTCATTTAATCACCTTTCATTTGTTCAAAACCTATCTGAGTTTCTGTCTTCTGTTGAATGCAAAAGATATTTTAAAAAAGGTTGGTTGGTCACCCATTGACTTCCATTATAATTTTTTTTTTATTATGGAAGTTGATGGCAACCAGCATTTTTCAAACTATCTTCTTCTGTATTGAACAGAAGAATGAAATGCATAATGGTTTAATACCACATCAGTGAGAATAAATGATGAGGTATTTTTCATTTGTGGATGAACTGTCCCCTTAAGGCCAAAGACTGTATAGATTTGGCTATGTGAGACTATGGTTTGAATAAATCGTGCTTAATCTTGGACATTACGAAGCATGTGTAAATGTCACATTCTTTTGATTTTTCCCAGCAGAAATGTTTAGAATCCTTCACATAAAGAAATGAGTCTACATGCTTTCACTGATAGCATAGGAAATTGTAAAAAAGTAATCAAAAAAAGTAATTTAAATGCAATTATTCTTCATTAGTTGTCCATTTTGCTCTGTATGAAACAAGTATGTTCATTTGAGATATTTAGTTTTCCTAGTCTGAATCTCTCTATTTCTATAATGAGACTCCAGTAGACGTCATACACGTTAGCGTGCATATTCAGCTGCTGCCGAAAGTCAGTTATTGGAGTTTATAATTAAATAATATGAAAGATTTGCTTCATAAGACATGTATTAACCCTTGTTTGCTTATGGGTAGGCCCACACAGAATCTGCATGCAGAGAAATCCACAGATCAACGCAGATTTTTAGCCCATCATTGAGTCTATTTGTTTACTTGTGTAAATGTGTGTAAATATTAGTGGTGGGCCGTTATCTGCGTTAACAGTCTGCGTTAATGCAAGACTTTTTATTGCGCGATAAAAAAAATATCACCGTTAATCTATTCTCAAAGTTGGGGTGGGAGCTGTGTCTATTCTACGCAAGCTATGATGACTTTTACCTTGATATTTTAGCGTGGATGTATACCTGACTGTTGAGCCGTCTGACAAAAAAGTGCCATTCTTAATCAAATCAGCAGGATGCCTGACTTTAACTGCAGTTCGGGAGTTTCACTTTGCCCCGTGACAAACTGTGGTATTAGACGCAAATAAGGAGTAAGGACTGGTGAGAGTGTTATGGAATTTAATAACACGCCAAGTGGAAAGAAAAAAGACTTCTTCATTTCGCGATGTGTGTGTGTGTGTTTGTGTATGTGCATCTGTATATCTGTGTATGTGTGCGGTCCATTACTGACACCCGCGTGTGTGTATCTTGTAGGAAAATATGGCGTAAAGACCTACATGACGGTAATAGTTTGATTGCAGTGTTTACTTCAATAATGCCACTAATATATGCATACTCCACGTGTCTTAATTCCATTTCTGTTTAGTTTAGTTATGACTTTAGTCAGATTAAGATAATCAAAAATCGCTGTTTGGAGCTTATGTAGGCCTACAGTTCAAAATGCATGCTTAACTGAATAAACAGTTAGTAAACACAAGTACATCTTATCGAACATAATTTATTTTCATCACCAATCATCATAGTAGAACAGTTTCTCAAGCAGTTTGTGATGCATTTTGGACACAGCAGATGAGCCCCTGGTCTAATGCGCCACCTGGCTTGAGAAACCCGTTCTCAAAGACTTATTATTTGGGTAGCACACATATTCTGAATGCCTTCGGCAGAATTCAAATGAGCCATTTTAATCTAGAATAATCTAGATTAATTCCAAGATTAATCTAGATTAAAAAAAAAAAATTCTATGCCAACCTATAGTAAATATACAGTATATATATGTATTCAGTATTATTATTGACTAATATGAACATTTTCAATTGATTTATTTACAATACAGTTTGTAAAGTAATATATTCTGTCTTTTCAAGAGTTCACACTTAGATAATGCTCAACTATGATAGCAGGTTTGGCATGCTGTCCCGGGAGCAAACCCTGAGCTCGGAGATAGATGAGCCCAAGGTCAAAGAGCATTAGGAGGGATACAAGATCAGGTGTTTCTCAAGTGCCCCCATTTGTACTTTGACTAATATGGTGGTTCTGATTAATTATGTATGCATTAAGCGCTTATGACTGTATTACGATTCAGTTATGTACATGTTTTTAGACTGTGGGAGGAAACCAGAGGACCCGGAGAAAACCCACACAAACACGGGGAGAACACGCAAACTCCTCTTGCTGCGAGGCAGCAGTGCTAGCCACTGAGCCAACGTGTTGCCCGATCATGAAAAGAGGAGGAGGGAGAAGGGAAGGATAGAGGGGAGAGGGGTGTTTTCCAAAAACGAAAATATGGAATGAAGATTAGGCAGGATATTTATAGTAGTTATAGAATGATCTGATAGGCTAGCTAATGATTAGCTATGAGGATCAGCTGTAGTCGATCATATCACGTGCTCCTCTTGAAATTAAGCCGCGGTCACACTGGACTTTTCTCCCCATAGACTTCCATTCATACACACTCGAATGCGTCAGACCAGAAACGAAAGGTTATGCGTCGAGTTTCGCAGGTTGCTGCGGTGCAAAGTTCAAGCTTGGTGAACTCTGACCTGCGAAATCGCATCACTTGACTGCGTGAGACCAATCCAGGATCAAAACATGACTTCTCTGAGCAGAAATTTAAAACATGGAGCAATCGCTTGCTTTTTTAAATGCTTAATCATCTTGTTTAATTCCGCCCCTTTTCACAGCGCCGTACGACAGAATTTCGCAAGCGCAATCTTTAGTGTGACTGCGGCTTTAGTTTGTGAAACTTCACATAGTATATATATTATATGAGAGACTTGCTTTGTTTACCAAATAAGTCGATATAATTGGATTTTCAGTGTAAAAATTGAATAAAAGTTAAAAAGGTCTTCTTTTTACTTCATATATTAAGTTTTTAGTTAGGACACTGCAATTTTTTTACAAAATTCTCAGCATAAATAGCAAAACAAATGTTGCAAATTCTGTCTGGCCCTACTTATGGGTTAGTTTTATGACTATGCGCTTTTGGAAGCTTCAAAATAAAAGGAATGAGCCAGGATAAAACTACTTTTAAAACTACTCTGACTGCATTCGTCTGACAGAAAAAAAAAATAAAGTCATATACTCAGAGGATGGCTAGAGGGTGAGTAAATTATGGGGTAATTTTCGAGGCACTCTTATGATGTAATCTTGTCAATCAACTCATCCATTCCAACTCACATGTAACTTCCCATTCAGTTATTGACTTGGCAACTTGGCATGCATGACCAGAGGGAGCTAAATAAGTGCTTTCGGATCACCTCAGATTGATTCTTTTAAGAGATTCACCGCCTTACCCTGCTTTCCATGCAATACTTTCTTAAACCCATTACATGTCATTGCGAACAATTCACTTCAAAACATCTCAGACTACAAGAGGACTTTCAAGCTTCCAGCGCTGCCTCAGAAATACTTCAGAGGAAAACACAAGCGTCGTGGCATAAAAGAAACATGACAGCTCCTGCTCCTTTACACACTCTCCTTACCCGCCTTAGGTCCACTATAGGCGGTGCTCGCTTGCAACCCGAGTATCTGCCCATCACTGTTCCCGTGCACAGTGGGAGGAAAAAGAGCTGTCCACATCTTCAAAAGCGGACCCTTCGAAAGCCTCCTCCCCATGCGGCGAGGCTGTCTGCTTGAAAGACTTGTCTTGGAGCAGCTTCCATGCATGAGAGGAGCATCGATCAGAAGGGGCTGTCATTAAACATGGCGCTGCACTTTGTCTATTTTTGGTCGCATGACAGAGGATGGGGCGGTGTGCAGGGGCCCGCTGGAAGAGCCGCCGTTAATCATTAAAGTCACCGTGCTCTGCTGCGAGTGGTTATAAATGCAGCGTGTGTGTGCTCTTCATCCACATGCGTGCACATATTTTGAACACACGGGCAGGTGTGTGAAACCAGCCTCGATGAAATTCAGAGAGAATGCGCGAGTCTGCGGTTGTTCTCTCCTATTCACTTTGAAGACTTTGGGCAAAGTCACAGAGGAAGAAAGACAGATAAAAGGAGAGAGAAAGA